>OX421447.1:2692500-2705000 GCA_949126865.1 Montipora capitata
ATACGCACTCACCTACATTTATACGCATTCACCTACATTCATACGCATTCACCTACATTTATACGCATTCACCTACATTCATACGCACTCCCCTACATTTAGACGCATTCACCTACATTTAGACGCATTCACCTACATTTATACGCATTCACCTACATTCATACGCATTCACCTACATTAATACGCACTCACCTACATTCGTACGCATTCACCTACATCCATGCGAACTCACTTACATTAATATGCATTCACCTACATTAATATGCATTAACCTACATTTATACGCATTCACCTACATTTATACGCACTCACCTACATTCATACGCACTCACCTACATTGATACGCACTCACCTACATTCATACGCATTCACCTACATTTATACGCACTCACCCACATTCGTACGCATTCACCTACATTCATACGCATTCACCTACATTTATACGCATTCACCTACATTCATACGCACTCACCTACATTTATACGCATTCACCTACATTGGTACGCACTCACCTACATTCATACGCACTCACCTACATTTATAGGCATTAACCTACATTTATACGCACTCACCTACATTTATACGCACTCACCTACATTTATACGCATTCACCTACATTCATACGCATTCACCTACATTCCTACGCACTCACCTACGTTCATACGCATTCACCTACATTCATACGCACTCCCCTACATTTAGACGCATTGACCTACATTTATACGCATTCACCTACATTCATACGCATTCACCTACATTAATACGCACTCACCTACATTCATACGCATTCACCTACATCCATGCGAACTCACTTACATTAATATGCATTCACCTACATTAATATGCATTAACCTACATTTATACGCACTCACCTACATTTATACGCACTCACCTACATTCATACGCACTCACCTACATTCATACGCATTCACCTACATTAATACGCATTCACCTACATTTATACGCATTCACCTACATTCATACGCATTCACCTACATTCATACGCACTCACCTACATTCATACGCATTCACCTACATCCATGCGCACTCACTTACATTAATATGCATTCACCTACATTCATATGCATTCACCTACATTTATACGCATTCGCCTACATTTATACGCACTCACCTACATTCATACGCACTCACCTACATTTATACGCATTCACCTACATTAATACGCACTCACCTACATTAATACGCATTCACCTACATTCCTACGCACTCACCTACATTCATACGCACTCACCTACATTTATACGCATTCACCTACATTTATATGCATTTACTCACATTCATACGCATTCACCTACATTAATACCCACTCACCTACATTAATATGAATTCACCTACATTAATACGCATTTACCTACATTCGTACGCATTCACCTACATTGATACGCACTCACCTACATTAATACGCATTCACCTACTTTCATACGCACTGACCTACATTGGCATGCATTATCCTAGACTCAAATGCATTCACTTACACTCATACACATTTACCTACATTTATACGCACTCACCCACATTCATACGCACTCACCTACATTCCCATGCATTTACCTACACTCCTATGCATCAACCTACACTTATATGCATTTACCTACATTCATACGCACTCACCTCTATTCATACGCGCTCACCTACATTCGCATGCATTCACCTACATTCATACGCACTCACCTACACTCCTATGCATCAACCTACACTCACATGCATTCACCTACATTTACACGCATTCACCTACATTCGCATGCATTTAAAACCACAATAGCCGTTTGCAAATGCCAGTGTCCTCTCACATCAAATGGATAATGATACTGGCTGCTTCTTACTAACCCATCCGGACAGCTGTTCAAGTAAGGTAAGTTGCAACGAGGTTGACAGTGGCATCCAGGCGTATCGTTGGAATGTGCAAATCTTGACTTTAGAGAGTCCTACCCTAATGTAACAACTTGGTTACTAATGATAATGTCTGAGATATTGGTTGGATTGGCTTTTTGTCAAGTGTACTGCATTAACCCTTTCAGCACCGTGGGGTTCCCCATTGACGAGTAAAATCGTCTGGCGTTAGACAGAGTAAAATCTGTGAGTGGCACTATTGGGAGTCAAAGGGTTAATGGGGACATAGTTTTTGAGTGAATCTAGCTGTTGTTAACCCTTTCAGCCCCGTGGGGTTCCCCATTGAAGAGTAAAATCGTCTGGCGTTAGACAGAGTAAAATCTAGAAGTGGCACTATTGGGAGTTAAAGGGTTAATTAGACAATAGCTTTTGGTAGCACTGATTTTGCATTTGAATTATCTGTTTGCTTTTGTCTGCAAATTACGACATTTTCCAATGATCACAGTACTTATTTCTGTTGCTTATTGTTCAAGTAAATCAGATTAATATGAGTAAAAACTAGGTGTGTTTTTAGGCAGTGATGACAAACAACCACACCTGCCCAGACATGTTATTGTAAGAAGAATGTACTGAGTACATATTAGAGGATGATAATTATTGTCTCCTGATTATTTTTTTGTTTTTTTTATAGGGGTCATTTTAATTCATGACTAGGAAATGAAGAATCAAACTGGGTTAAAACGATTTTAACCTAAATTTCATTTTGAACTATTACAATGATGAGTTCAATCGAATAGAATGCAAACTGATGAGCAATGCGTATAAATGTAGGTGAATGCGTATAAATGTAGGTGAGTGCGTATGAATGTAGGTGAATGCGTATGAATGTGGGTGAGTGCGTATAAATGTAGGTGAATGCGTATAAATGTAGGTGAATGCGTATGAATGTAGGTGAGTGCGTATCAATGTAGGTGAGTGCGAATGAATGTAGGTGAATGCGTATAAATGTAGGTGAATGCGTATAAATGTAGGCGAGTGCGTATGAATGTGGGTGAGTGCGTATAAATGTGGGTGAGTGCGTATAAATGTAGGTGAGTGCGTATGAATGTAGGTGAGTGCGTATGAATGTAGGTAAATGCGTATAAATGTAGGTGAATGCGTATAAATGTAGGTGAATGCGTATAAATGTAGGCGAGTGCGTATGAATGTGGGTGAGTGCGTATAAATGTGGGTGAGTGCGTATAAATGTAGGTGAGTGCGTATGAATGTAGGTGAGTGCGTATGAATGTAGGTAAATGCGTATAAATGTAGGTGAATGCGTATAAATGTAGGTGAGTGCGTATGAATGGAGGTGAGTGCGTATGAATGTGGGCGAGTGCGAATAAATGTAGGTGAGTGCGTATAAATGTAGGTGAGTGCGTATAAATGTAGGTTAATGCGTATAAATGTAGGTGAGTGCGTATGAATGTAGGTGAGTGCGTATCAATGTAGGTGAATGCGTATAAATGTAGGTGAGTGCGTATGAATGTAGGTGAGTGCGTATGAATGTAGGTGAATGCGTATGAATGTGGGTGAGTGCATATAAATGTAGGAGAGTGCGTATGAATGTGGGCGAGTGCGTATAAATGTAGGTGAATGCGTATAAATGTAGGTGAGTGCGTATAAATGTAGGTGAGTGCGTATAAATGTAGGTTAATGCGTATCAATGTAGGTGAATGCGTATAAATGTAGGTGAGTGCGTATGAATATAGGTGAGTGCGTATGAATGTAGGTGAATGCGTATGAATGTGGGTGAATGCGTATAAATGTAGGTGAGTGCGTATCAATGTAGGTGAGTGCGTATAAATGTAGGTGAATGCGTATAAATGTAGGTGAGTGCGTATAAATGTAGGTGAGTGCGTATCAATGTAGGTGAGTGCGTATAAATGTAGGTGAGTGCGTATGAATGTAGGTGAGTGCGTATAAATGTAGATGAGTGCGTATAAATGTAGGTTAATGCGTATAAATGTAGGTGAGTGCGTATTAATGTAGGTGAGTGCGTATAAATGTAGGTGAATGCGTATGAATGTAGGTGAGTGCGTATGAATGTAGGTGAATGCGTATAAATGTAGGTGAATGCGTATAAATGTAGGTGAATGCGTATGAATGTATGTGAATGCGTATGAATGTGGGTGAGTGCGTATAAATCTAGGTGAATGCTTATGAATGTAGGTGAGTGCGTACCAATGTAGGTGAGTGCGTATCAATGTAGGTGAGTGCGTATCAATGTAGGTGAATGCGTATGAATGTAGGTGAGTGCGTATAAATGTAGGTGAATGCGTATAAATGTAGTTGAGTGAGTATGAATGTAGGTGAGTGCGTATAAATGTAGGTGAATGCGTATAAATGTAGGTGAATGCGTATGAATGTATGTGAATGCGTATGAATGTAGGTGAGTGCGTATAAATGTAGGTGAGTGCGTATCAATGTAGGTTAATGCGTATCAATGTAGGTGAATGCGTATCAATGTAGGTGAGTGCGTTTAAATGTAGGTTATTCTTTGTGTTATTATATATGATGTATTATATTATATTAGTGCTCTATGTGGGAGCTAGCATGACCTTTTTGCCACCAATACGGTTTTGCCGTCTTCTTACACTTGATTCGAAAATACCAGCCTGAATTCGTCTTAGAATAGTTAGAAAAAGCACAAATAACAGCCAAAGCACAACAGCTTACGTTCGAATTCTGCTCGCCGACAACCCAAGTTTGTTGCCAAAAAAATTGCCACAAAATGTTTTAAATGGTTTTCTGGCCCTTTATTAATAGCGCTCACGTGAATTTTAAATGGAGTATTGGGAAAGAAAAACTGTCAAGCTGATATTTGACATTTTCAAGTAGCGAAAATTTGTTTAAGCACTACAAAACTTTTACTGACCACCATTGCCCGAAGGAACACCCTTTATAAGCTGCAAGGAAGCCGCTGATGAATTTTGCACAAAAACCTCGGCCCCTAACACCGGAAAGCCAGACTTCGAAAGTTTTTCAGCGAAGGCTCACTAAGGAAGAGCTTCTAGAGCTTACCCTCCCACAGGTCGCCAGAAAGGTGCAAACAAGCTGATTCATGTCCGAAAATGGGGAGCGTCGAGCCTAAAAACGACTGTGAAGGAGGCTAGGCCGAAAAGGGCAAGATCTAGAAGGGGCAGTCAAAATTGTGTTTCTTGTATTGTGCGAAAATTTATTCAAAACTTTTCCCTCACTCCCAAATAAGAACTTGCTGTGTCTTGCAATTCTAGAGTGAATTACTATTTGGCCAATACAAGAATCAACATCAAAGAGGCACTCCCAGGGGTTTTGGGGAAGAGAACATGGCTAATTTGAACTGGAGAACGGAGTAACAATATCAAAATATTTTAGGGAACAAGGGAAGAAAACCAATTTAAATTTTAGGGATCAAAAAGCTGGGAACAAGTTTGAAAGTAATTTGGGGAGCAAGGAAACACAAGCAAATATTTAATGGGAACAAGGACCCCTCCCCCCAGGAGAACCTCATCAAATGTTCTGCCTCTTTCATCCAACAGCTCAAACAGGCGATTCCAACAATTTTTGAATGACCGACACGAAAAGAAGACTCTCTTAGAGAAATAAATTATTTATGATAATTATCACTTTAGCATGTGAAACAATGCTCAGATGCTTATGAGCATCCTCATGCTTATGAGCATCCTCATGCCTATGTTTGTAAAAAAGCATATGAAGTATTCCTTGCAGCTGGTTTAGGCATTGTTTCATCTTTCAACATTGGGCAAAACCAAATCAACTCCATTCTCAGACGGTACTGGGGAAAGAAGCTAGAAGAAAAAACTGGCCTTAATCCAATTCTCCCAAGGTAATCTTTACAGAACAAGATAATTGAAGGAACACTTTTAAATGCCAACCTTAAGCCTTTTAAACCAAGCGCAAACAATATTAATAGTCCTTAAATTCACAAAAGGTCAAACAGCATATCTTAGTCTCATATTCAATTAGATTCGGCTGCAATATTCCTTAAAACTATGCAGAACTATTTACCATAAAATGTGGAACATTTCCTGCCTATCTAAATATGCCACAAAAAGGGCTCCAAAAAGCAACCAATTAAGTTTTTAGATAAAGATAGTGTCTCTATGGAGGTCTTACACCATACCTAAACATTCAATAATTTGATGTGATCAAGACATTGAATGACCAAGCAATAAACAAACTGCAGCAATGAATGTTAGGTTCACAAAGTGGGAATGAAAAAAAGTATTCCTCAACTGATGTTTCAATATGTATTTAAATTAATTTTCTATCAACAATTGAAGGGACTGACTTTTCACTGGTATTGATTTACATTTCCATGATAAGTTTGAAAGTGAATCTGGTAACCACAGTGCCCTATGAAATGGGAAATAACTTTAACAAACCCTTTAAACTAATATTTTACAAGGGACACCATTGTTGATGCCCTGCGAAGAACAAAGAATAATTTGAAAGAAGAGTTGGTCTGGAGTTTATCCACTATGGACAGTCAGTGGTTGTATTCACCAATGTAGAGAACAAACACACCAAGTTTCTTCTCAAGCAACCTGGTGATCAAGGAGCTATTCAATTTCCAAAGAACTATGGTAGTGTACCAGTACCTGGGTGAATTCGGGTACCTGGCCTGAAGCTGAAACTTGTGGAGCCAAACAACTTGTTGAGCTTAGTACTTAAACTGGGTAGATAATTATCCCTCAATTATGTCTACAATTATTGTCTATTCAACCAACAGTTTCTCCTAATTTTGTGTACCATTCACTTGTTGGTTCCTTGATAAGCAAATCACTAATTCAATTAAGGATTCAAGTCCTTTCAAATCATCAAAGTTACTTTGCGCCACCAGGAACAAACGAAAAACTACAAGCACTGAAGAACAAACTGCTCAAGAATGCACAACTCCCTTTGAAACAGCAAAACAGGATCCTCGAGTCACTAAAAAGTGCTGCATGCTACGTGGATATTTGTAGAACGATCGCAAGTTATAATCACTGAAAGAAAACTCCACTCCAGATCTTATAGAAGGTGGTCGTGCAAGACTTGCCAAGCACGTGCAACACCCAACAGGATTGTTCGTTGTTTGGCACAGCAGATGAACGAAAAATTGTTCCCCTCACTATTCACCTGAAGTTCGATCATGATGGACACAAACGAGAGCTGAAAGAACTTCATAAGGTCAGACGACCAGATGTGATCGACCCAACACTCGTTAGAGCGGCTCAGTTATAGGACATCAAATTGCTGAACAAACCAAGGGATTTCGTCGTAAAAATGTTCACTCAGCAACGTCTTCTTCTTCTACAGAATAAAGTTCAAAAGCGATCCTGGTTGTTAATCACATGCTAGCCCAATTCATAAACTGGATATAGTGGAATGGCAAATTGATTGTCAGAACAATGCGTCATTTCTGTCTCGCTGAGTTCAAAGAAGCAACGGTCAAGAGAGTCACAAGAGAAGGCGAGCGAATGTCCACCGATTGTAAACACTTGGCGTGACGTTGGATAGCACAAGGATAGCACAGTTTTTCCCGCTCGCTGAATTCTGATTGGTCAGTTTAAATTTCAGTAGCTTTCGCCGTATGCAAGGTGTTGCAGCACATGACACCGCGGCAAAATGAGTGCGCAGGCTTGAGCCACGCGGGAATCGTTTCCACGCGCGAGGGACTGGTACCAATTAAATTTGCAATAGAAACAACAGCGCGGCAAAATGGCGGCAATTTAAATTCTCTGTGTTTGTTTTCATTTTGCGATGATAAGGACAACACTACTTTGATAAGGTTTAAATTTTGAAGAGAGCTTCCTGAATGACTAATCTTCCGTGTGTCTTTTCAAACCAAAAAACTATAGTTCAAACCAGGAGAATTTTACCTTGCATTCGAGCGCTAGAGCAAAAGGACGAAGTTCGTAATGTTATTAGTCGCGATGGTCTCTGCGTTGGTAAACCTCTGGGGGAAAAACTGTGCACTGAGAAGGAAAACACCGGGTAAACATCTTTGCAAGGGCAGAATGATAATTCCTTCCGCGAAGATGGCTTATGTTGCTCCTGTTGAATGAGGAAATCGTCTGTTTGTTTCATTGGAATCATTTGAAAGTGAGAAATAAGCTTAAGTTCTTTTCATGCCCGCATCCCACTCATTCGGCAACTTGGATAAGTCACTTACCTGCCCTCCATTCTCATATTTTACAACACTAGTTACTTTTACAAGAGCGAGGCAATAAAATAAAGAAAATAAGTCTTAATTTTAAGAGAGGATCGCAAAAAAGTTTTGAAACTAAGTATAAATTTGACTCCAATGCTACTTGATGTTTCCCTTTTACTTGGAGTTTGGTAGTGGTCCATCGTTGAAAATATTTTTCCAGTATTTTTTCTGCAGCTGGCTGGTAACTGTAATTTTTTCTCCAGCTTCGCCGATCACGTTGTAGGGCCTCGTTGGGATGAGGGTGGGGAGACATGAGAATCATGATAATGAAACATAAAAAAACATTCACCTGCATGTGTTTGGAAAATACTGATTTCACTTTTGCATGCATTGCACCAGCAAAAATCTAGCCTAAATTTTGAATTGTGTGTAAAGATACTGAGAGACTCAGAGGAATGTAATCATACATCCAGCAAGACTAGAGGCATTCTGCTTCATACTCTAACATTTTATTATGCACAACTGATCCAGTTTCACTACCCAATGATAGACCCACAATCGCTCTATCTGGACCCGCAATGACTCAATCTGATTCCTTTTCAACAACAACAACCACAACAACTACTATGGTATGTGTTACCACAAAACACAATATACAGTAACTCAAATATCTCTCTAATTTTATTGTTGCAAGTACCGTATATTCATTATTAAGACTATTACAAGTAGGAGCATTCTCAGACGTTAATATCCAAACCCATGCTCAGCAAGAGAAAGACTAGAATAACATACAGCTGTATTAATGAAAGTAAGACAGTTTACTTAATTAAAAAACCAAATTATGTTTGCTTGTTCAAACATTGACTTAGAAGATGTGGCAAGTAAATAATTATCGTCCCTTTTCTATACAATTTTGAAGAGCTGCTTGGAAACCATCTTGTATTAATCACTGACATGCTTACATCTGTGATGTTTAATTTGCAGTAATACTGTTGTCATCATGCAGGATCTCATGCAGGAAAAAATGAGAGATGAATAACAGCCCTGGCTTTTTTCATCACAAAACCAATAAAATATTAAATGCTGAAATCCTCATCACAATCTCTGAAAACAATCTGGAATGTTGCTTGCCATGCATGGTTTGACCAGATCAGCACACACACACCAGGAAGAGTTTTAGACTTAAGCACTGGAATAAGAATAAATGACATGTTTAAGAAACAACAGGAAACTGATCAAAGTAAAACAATAATATTATTATCACTTGGTCATTTTCATGCACAGATGTCACTTAAGATACTTGAAAAAAAACATGGAAATCTGTGCCCTATTTGTAAAGATCAACTTAACTGACTCCCTTAATAAGAGGTTTTGTCTAACAATGCAGATAAAAACAGTTGCTCACATCTTGAAAGTAATGACAGTCAAAATGACAGCCAGCCAGATATCAACACTTTCCACAAGATTTCTTCAGGTCAGATGACTGGGACAATGAAATCAACAGAAATCTAGAGATCAATTAAATTTAATCATACCACAACCTAGTGTGTCCTGCAAAGCAACACAGAGCTGGAAAAGAAAGAGCATCACCATCTACCATACAAACCATTGCTCTTGCTGTGGAAAACCAGGTCACAGAAAAATCCATGGCTCTCCTATCACATGTCAGAGGTTACAACTTCTGTTTTGTCAAAACCCTCCGCGTTTTTAGAGGAATTGCCCTTAGGCGAAAAACAGTAAACGAAAAATGTTATCAGTTTAAAATTTACAACTTTTAGGTCTTCAACGGTGTGACCGAAACACGAGCAAACATGGTTTGGCAAAGACAACTTCCATGGAAACGACATAAACAAATAAATATTTCATGCCTAAAATAAGCTTACCACTTTTGACTTTCTCCTTGGAAACAACTCGGAACTACTGTTTAGTTTTTCTGTCGAGTCCATGTTGAGCGTGAGATCTTGATCATCAAAAGGTCCAATAGAACTTTTCCTTCAGCGCCGAATAAACTCAAAAACAAAGAGCTCAAACGGCTCGAATCAAAATGAATCAATTGTGTTCGAAGCGGAGCATGCGCACTCATTTTTAGGTGTTGCTCAATCTCGTACCCAGAGTCCTCGGGCTTTTTGGCCAGCGGGTGAGCGCCCGGAGAGACTCTGGGATAATCGACTCCATTTTCCCAGAAAACGTGGGTTCCGGTCTTATGACGTATGGTTGAGTTTAAACGGAAGCAGAAAAGAGAAAACCGTTAACAGTAGAAATGGCGGGTTGAAAGTGTTTGAGAAACAAGAATTTTAGCCCTACACACAAAGAAACTGGAGAAATGATCATTGGCTTGCTGTAAGAGCACGTGAAGATGAAACCTCCGACGCTTTCGGTGAGTGTATTTTTGGTGCTTCAGCGTACATTCCACCGTACGGAATGCAATGAGAATGCCATCGTGCAAGCAACACGATCGACAAATGTTTTTTGTGGAAACGACACAAATGTCCTCTTCTTCTACAAGTTGATGTTTCCGTAATTCTGAATGGCTTCGACAAGACCTTATTCCACGGATTTCTCCTCAAAGAGACTGATGTAATGTTTTCCCACGGTACTTTTGCAACAGCAACAGTACTCACTTTTTAGCAGTTTTAGCAGCGTGGGAAAATTCCCGTGCGGTATATGACATAATTCAAACCTCGTCGTTTTATTATTTTTGTGATTTATATATTTCTGAGGTAGAAAAAATCAATCAGCACTGAAACTTGTTTTAGATTTTGAATCTCCCTCCAAATTCTGGGGCTTCCGAATTACTTACCGACTTCCTGTCGGACTGCCATTGTTACGCAAGCGGCCAATCAAAAATATAGTTCAAATCGATTATCCCAGAGTCTCTCCGGGCGCTCACCCGCTGGCCAAAAAGCCCGAGGACTCTGGGTACGAGATTGGGTGTTGCTTCAAAACGCCAGAAATACCGTTTTAAATCACCAATGGGACGCACCCTAAGCCATTAACCTCATGGCCAATAAGGACAAACTTGAACGAAGGACCTGGAAACGAGAATCGTTAAACGACGTAGACTGGGTACCACTTACAATTTAACATGGCGGACTGACCAAGCGATGTAACAATGTTAGTTGTACTGAATACGGTTTTTGAGCTCAGGGGATGGTAAATCTTACTGGTATTGTAAGGGGAAGGAAGCCCCATCTCATATATGGTGTGAAACGAGCGAAAGTGCCGACCAAACTACGTCCACACCTACTGCCAAGGAAAGAAGACGATGGAAGTGAGTCCAAACATACAAGTCCTTTTGTCATTTGATTCTACGCCTTGAAAATCATTATAAGAGTTTGCTGAGAGCTGAAAAGTCTGTCTCTATCTGTTACGAAATTTTTAACCTGATGTCTTGTTGAAGCAACTACAGAATTCAGGGTCACATAGAGCCACCAATGATGATCGGAAAACCAGTCGATCAATCGCTGACAATTGATTAGCATCGATAAATCGATGACCAATCGATAATCACACTTAAGTGGTCGCGAACTTCACCGATTGCCATCGACTGGCACTAAATTCATGTCTCAGAATCTTCAGGTATCGCGCGATTGTACGCAGATCGTATATTATTTTTAAACATCAGTAGCAAAGTTTGAGAATTGTTCATCGATGTGGCTCCGTGAAAATTAGCACAAACAAGAAGGTCTTTTAGATCTTATAACCGCGCTTCAAAAATTTATCTGTTTTCTTAGCACTATAGTCGCAACGTATTGCACATTCCAAAGCAGTACTTGATGATTCATTGATTACTGTAGACAACACACAGGGCCGTAGCCAGAAACAAAAACTATGACTTAGGCAATGTCCATGAACATGTACCTTCACGATTCTTGTGTGCAAGCAGTCCTTGTTGATTCACTGATGACTATAGACACAAATCACCTGATTAATCTGAAGCACAAGAACCACTACACTCGAACACTTACAGCCAATGTGAAATCTCCGATTGCACTATCAGTCTTAGCCATTGTGAAATCTCTCATGACGTAATGGTCTTAATTAATCTGGAACTTTCTTTGGGATATGTATGGGTATGAACGATAGGATAATAACACTATTAACAACTGACTTTCTTAAAAGTCAAGATTAATTTAATTGAAAAGTCAGGTTAAAATTTAATTGGTTGGTGTTGTCCACCCAAGCCTCATTTTCATGTTTTCGCACGAGTGCTTGTGACGAATGCGGGAAAGGTCTATTGAACATATTGTACGAAAACTTTGCTAAACTGTTGGCTCCAAACGTTACATCACGCATAAAATATTTCACACCTTGCCTAATTTGCCACCTGTTTCGTTGAAGCATAACAGTGAGGTTTATTTCTCTCACACACAAATTCATAGTACGTTTCTATGAATTTTAAACTCGCTCGAAACTTGTGGCAAATAAACAAGTTAACGCATTGCTAATCGCTAGTTTTTACTCAGCTAAA
>OX421447.1:2710000-2722500 GCA_949126865.1 Montipora capitata
AGGTTAAGGACTGTAAATTACCATAGGGTCTCATAACCAACATTCCTTAACTCTGTAGGGCATTAATTAAAGAATCCATGTACACTGTTCCTGGCATGAAGTTCCTGGTATTTTAGACTGATATCTGCAAGCCAGCCTAAATTATTGGAGCCTTATTCTGCTGTGCTAAAACTGCAAAATGGCCAATGTTCTTCCCACTTGGATAAATAAAAATTAATTAATGCCTTGTATGAGACCATCATCAATACAACAGTTTTAGCTCCCTGAAAAACTCTCGGGCAGTTCAAAATATTGATGTATTCAAAGTGAGTTGTAAATCAGCAACATTGAAACTTGAATCAAAGCAACAAGTGACTCACTTGTAAACGACTCTCTTTGCTTCTTCAGTGGCAGGTTCCTTTGTTGTAAGATCCTTTACCAGCTCAACCCCAATAAATAGTCCCATACCCCTAGAAAACACACAAACCAGCAACAAATTGTAAAAAAAAAATTAATATGACATCATTTCACCATGAAAGGTCAAGAAAAGCAAATTTATGTGAGAACATAAAACATGAGCATCAAATAAGTCATTTACTCTAGAGATAGCCAATCACTAATAGTGCTTTTTGCACATTATGATCGGTTTGTTTTGGTGTGATCAGCAAATCATTCCTGAGCAACAGAAGTGAGTCAAAATTATTATTTCCTGAAATCGTTCCAGTGAGTATTTTTTGGGTCCAAAAGTTGTTCAGCTTGTTTGGAATGTACTTAATTTAACAATAACACATAACATATTATTTTTCACCTCAGTGGCTGTCAATAGGGACCTTAATCAAGGAAGACAACGACGGCTACGAGAACGCCACAAAACAATAGGTTAATTAGCAAAAATAATAGCTGTGAATGCCCTGCACGTGCAATTTACATTTTGATACATTTCTTTGCCGTTCTCATCTTGACAACGACGTGAAATGATCAAATTTGAGGTCATGTGGAGGACGCGAGCACCTGACGACGAATTTTCAATTTTCTTTCTCAATATCCACACCGTTCTCATCAATTTTATTCTTGGAATGTGGACTCACACTTTCCATGCCGAGTGACTGGGAGTAATCGCAAGTTTCTAACAATAACGGGAAATGACATTTTCAGACGACGGTCTCATAGCTGTCGTCGTCGTCTTTGCTTAAGGTCCCTACTGTTTAAGTTCACAGGACTGTGAACCACTGAGGTGAAATTAATGATATTAATTAAATATCATGAAATAAATTGAAAATAAACAAAAATAAATAAACCTTATTTACAAGAAATAATTATTGCATGTTTCAATATGATCCATAAAATTGAGGAATCTTTGAACCAGAGGACAGGCTTCCTGTAGTCTTTTTTTTTCAAGTTCTGCCAAATTGCACAAAATTTAATTTGATAGCAAGAATGGGGCCAAAATGTTTGCCATACGTGATTAGCTTGTCTTTGTTCCTTGCCATTGCCGGATGCAAGGCCCTTTTCTCCAATTAGTACAAAAAACCAAGGACAATCACCTGACTTCTCCCATGAGTCTATGCTTTGGTTGTAATTCTCGCAGTTGTCCCATCAGATAGTTGCCCAGTTCGTGAGCATGTTGCTGTAGATTTTCATTCTCAATAATGTCTAACACAGCATTACCAACTGCACATGCCACAGGATTGCCACCATACTGCAACACAAACACATTTATCTCAGCCTAAAATGTTGGGCGTGTTTGTCTATTCAATATCCCTTTACGGCAATAACAAATTGCAGCCTGAAATTGCAGGTGTCTTTTGCTTTATAGCCATGGTGCACTGTTATGCTTACGACGTTTCCTCGCATCTCTCATGGGATCTCAAACACAACGTTTTTTGGGGTGATACTGTAGAGATGACAAAATCAATAAATGCATCAACTGGGATGATCAGATGTTACCTGAAAACCAAACCATTCACTGAAATAATAGTGCAAAAGTGAAACTTAAACTTTCATTTCTCTCAACTACGCAGGATTTATATTTATCTAGGTCTCATCAATCATAAACTGTTTGCGATAAAAGGGGACCTTCTGTGATAAAGTAACCGTCATAACTTTTTTATATTTCCAATCCCTTCATCGGATTTTGTCCAAATCTCTGCAGCAAACAGCACATGGATGCAATAAACTGTTGCAAGTTACATGTATCTTCCTTTGGAAACCACAGCAAACTTATGTAAATTTAAAAGGATGAGACAGGGCCAAAAAAAAAATTATCTTTCTCTCTATCAGTATTCATCCAGTTGGCTTAAGGACAAATTTGCATAAATTACCCCTGATTACATTTCATGTACTAATTAATTTCGAGCCCTGCAAGGTGGTGCTTATCTGATAAAACAACTGAAAACATGAAAGACTCAGTGTTGCTTTCTGCATTCAATTCAACTGAAATTCTGTAATGAACCTACTGTATTGAAATATGTAATGCCAGTGGTAGCGAAAGATTCCGCCAGTTCAGGTGTCGTTACAACAACTGCCATTGGAAAGCCATTTCCAATGGGCTTACCTAGCGTGACAATGTCAGGAACAACACCTACAGAAATGCACAGTTATGATCTGGCATATTGTTATCTGACACAAAACTTTTAGACTCTTGTACCATTGTATTAAATACCAATAATAGTACTCATAGTAATACAAACAAAACACTAATACTTAGTCTAATAATTTAATAATAATAATACAGCCTTCTCAAAATCGGCCGGTCGACGGCTCAATGAGCCGCCTCCTCAGAAAGCTTGACCGTCTCCTTCTAGTCAGAAAATGTCAGACACAATACATTTTTCGCTCGAACGTGAAGTCACTGCAGATATTCTAAAAGCTTGAAAAAAGTTTGTTTGACATACAAATTCGTGTCCACAATATTTTTTTGCCTCGCGCACATGAAATGTTTATTTAACTAGCATTCCAGTATTTCTTATAAGACTCCAAGCAAGTGTCAATTTCATATGTAAAAGTTCGTCACTTTAAATCCACCAGATTGCACTAAATTGCATCTGTGAATGTCTAAATTTGAAAAAATCCGTAGGGGAGCATGCCCCGAGACCTTCCTAGAAGCTTGCATCCTTTGGGCACTCGCTTGGGTGCCTTTAGCACCAAACCGTCTCCACCCTCCTTATGACCTGCTCCCGAAAAATAGTTTGAGAAGGCTGATGATAATAATAATAATAATAATAATAATAATAATAATAATAATAATAATAATAATAATAATAACACACAAAATTATAATTGGCACAGCACTCCTAAATATCTCCCCTGATTTTCAAAAATTATTGCCAGAGTACAAGTTCTCTTTACATCTTGAAAATACACAAGGGCATGCCTGAAAACTAACTGCAGTGCTGATGGGGGCACAAGGGTTTGCAGTGATGCAGTATTGTGTTATTTTTGCAGAAATTTTGATTTGTGTCTGCAGTATTGCGATTTTACAAGACCAAGTAGTTTTTACCAATGTGGATGTGGTATTTTAATGTTCGTCTGTGTGGTTTTGTGGTCTTTGGACCCCGCTTTTGCCCCCCCCCCACCCCCCCCTAGTGCCGATATTTGGGAATGCCCTGCCAGATTTTGGATTGAGTAAAAAAATGTAAGACAATAGGTTACTTAGGGTCGATTTACACGGTGCGATTCTTGTCGCATGCAGCAAGCTTACGACAAGCCTCCAACTCATCTATGATTGCCGTGTATTTGAGAAAACATGGGTTGTAAGCTGGTCACTTGCGCCAAAACTCTTACCGAGAAAATTGGCCCTTAGACCATAAAGTAAGGCAGTGGATAGAACTAACTCACAAGTTGCTCTTTATAAAAACATGTTTAGCTTGAGATTATTTATTTATTTATTATTTATTTTCTTATTATGTGTGCAATGAGTGGTGTATTAACCCTCCCTGAGAGCCTAAACAAAGGCAAATCAGAGCAGTTTACCCAACAAAATTTATTAATAAATCAAAAGACTAGGTTTGAGTAGAAAGTAGATTGCAACAACCAAAGGTCCCTTCATTTCCCTGACATCCGACATTACGTTTGTTTCCCATTATACTATAAGTGAAAACATATATAAGTGAAAAAAAAATATAAGTGAAAACTGTTCCCCAATAACTCTTTGTAAAGGGCTGGTCTCCTTTGGGTCAGCAATATTATAACATTATGCATGAAATCTAGTTGGAATCCTATCAGCTGTTGACTTAACTTATTTTCTCAATTTAAGACTCTGCCTCAAATAAACCCCACCCTCAAATAACACAGCATTTAAATAATACCTAATAGATAAAACATTCTCCACTAAACAGCTTGCCTAGTGTGGCTTAACTCAATGCATTGACTTATAGTGCCTAGTGCAAAAAAAAAACAAAACAGTGCAGTGGTTAATTATGCAAGTACATGTTGGTACAGTACTGTAACTGTGTTCATCCATTTCAGACAAAAAAGGACAAGATAAATAACATTAAATAACATAATAGCCAATAGCCCAATTTGTATCTAATTCTTAATTTCCCTTCTGCTCAATTTTTTTTTACCCGGCTGTTATTTTCAGGAAACACTGCTCACAAGCTGCACTTACCTTGTGCTTCAAATGCCCAGAAGTACTTCCCAGCTCGTCCAAACCCAACTTGCACTTCGTCTGCAATACACACACCACCAGCTTCTCGCACATATCTTGAAAGGTCAAAATATAAAAATAATAAAAATCACGTTAGGAGGAGCCTAGCCCAGTAACCCAGTTTGGGTATGGATATGCATTTCGCCATGCACTGCATGAATACCACATCTTCAGTCATCCTAAATAACTCCTGCCAGTTGAGGTGGTTAACCTTAACAACAAGATTTCGATGCACGTGAAAAATCTGATTACACCAGGTATTAATAATATACATGAAAAAATTCAAGATGGTTAAGCAGAAGTAATGCACAGTCACGTATCATGCCATGAATAATTGCGCCATCCAGGACTTGCATTTGATTGGCTATCAAAGCAACAAATTCACCTTCATTGCACTTTTTCATGATTTAGCACTACATGTATTTCTGTCACTTTTCTGCACTCTGTTTGGGATTAATTGACCTGCTCTCAGCCAATCAAGGTGCTGAAATCTTTTCATGTATATCATTCATTGGTACAGGTGATTGCAAGATTTCGAGTGCAATTTGGTATAAATTAGCACGAATAAAATTTTCAAGATTGGTTGTTACCTCTTTTTGCACCGAATTGTTGCCTCTTTTCTGCACTGCGTTACCTGGAAACTGCATTATTTTCTCTTAGCCAATCAGAAAGGAGAAATTTTTCTACGAGTATTATTATGCATAAAATATTATTATGGCATCAAAGCTTACTTGTAAACATTTTTCAAGTAGTTTGGGGGGTAGACAATCTGACCACCACAGCCTTGCATTGACTCACTGATGAAGCCTGCAATCTGGAAAAGTAATAACACAATTGCCAGTTTTCACAGATACACCATCATGAAAACCATTCAACAAATAAAGCCAAGAATCAAAGAGATAAAAGGAAGATGAATGTTCACACAGTTTTGCAGAGGTTCAGGTCTGTGCCATGTTCGTGTGGGAAATATTCAAAGAAATGTTTTACTCAAATTTATAAGGCTTTGTATGGAGACGCCATGTTTTTGTCCCTCTGAGGGGCACAAATATGGCGGCCAGAAACTACCAAAAACATATGTCATGGAGTTTTGCTATAAAAAGCCAGTAATCGTCTTCTGAGGGCTCATAAGCATCTATTTGAGTACATGTACTTATTCTCATACAAGGACTGAGAATGATGACAGCAATGACAGCATTCTCGGCCGCCATTTTAATTAATATCATGTCACACAAAAGCTTAGAAATTCAACCTTGCTTTATTACAAGACGAAAAACCCTACCAAACTGAAAATTTGTGGGAAGATATTATTAAGTCTCCATCTGTTCTATTAACTAAATAGACTAAAATATCAAAAGGTTTTAAGGGCAGTGCCTACTATTGTTATTGCACATACGTTCTACGCATCTCGAGATAGGTAGTCGGGTTTCCTATCGGTGATGCTTACTAATACAGGGATATTTTTGCGTGGTTTAAATTTATGCAGAGAAAGTAGATCTTAGTAAGTATTATTGGTATCCAAAAATAACATTGGGGGCAACCATGCATTTTTCAGAGATAATTAAGCTTCAATTTGAGAAAGAATGCCATACATGGCTTTGCATTTAAAAGCTTTTTACAAATATTGTTCATGAATTATCTATGAAAAATGCGTGGTTACCCCCAATTTTCATTTTTGATTTCAATAACACTTGTTAAGATCTACATTTCCCGCATAATCATAAACCGGGGCAAAAATACCTTTGAATTAGTAGGCACCGTCTTTAAAATTCCTTATTTTTTAATTTTGATGTCACATGAAAACCAAGAATAAGGAACGGGAAAAAGTTGTCTATTTCAAGGCTTTAACACCTAGACATCAATGTCCAGTTTGTAGGATAATAATAATTTTACTATTAGGACTCAGCAGAAAAGTAAGACCAAGATACATGTGTACAGCCAGTTTTTTTTTTATCAAGTCTATCCTCCTCTTTTTAAATGAAAATAAATTTATTGACCCTGATAATAATAAGAATGTATAAAAAAATAAACAAAATGAAGAGCACAGGCCTGGAGTGAAAAGAGAAACTGGTATGCAGCCTTTGGTGCTACAGTATATGACAGAAAATGACTTCAATGATGATGATAATGACCATTTATAGAGGTTAAGTACATTGTGTACAAATTTACCTTCTTTCCATTATTGTGTGCTTGATCAATAATTTTCTTGACTTCCATAGCATATTTTTCTCCCAGTTCAGGAGTAGCTTCACCTTGATGCATACCACGGTATGGATCTGCAGTTGGTGCAATGTGGATGTGATCCTTCTTCCCTTTGGCGCCCAGCTTTTTGAACTTGTAAGGACTAATGTCAATAAGCGAGGCTGTGTGGCCATGGTATGCACTTTTAACAAAAAAATGACAGGCAATTTATTAAACATTGTTGCTAATTTCCCAAAATGTTTGAATTACTCATCCTTTTATAAAAAAAGAACAAAAGGGCAATGAGTACAAAATTTAATAATAACCGGTCTTGTCTATTAAGTTGAATCAAAATTTCAAGTAAGAACAAGACTTAGACATAAAACAAAATATAGATCAGGTGCCATCCTCCATCTTAAATAGAGATGGGGACTACAAATTTTGACGTTTTTTTGTCAAGTGCTTGAATGTAAAATAGTAAAGTAAAATGGTGAAGTCACTTGAAAACAATAATCTGAACAAAGGCGTGTTTGTGTTACACCAATAGACGAATCTTTAAGAATGAGACTCGTACCAGGCTCCCAACATGCAAAATAACGCCTTAAACTTTGAACGTAACGAAATTGAAGGTAACAAAGGTTTTTTAGCCTTTTCCCAAGGTAAGTCATCTTTAAAATGGCATATTTATGCAGGAATTCCTAAGAAACTTGTTGATTTATGTTTTATTTTATGAATGTTACATGTTTTTTTGTGGATTGTGCGATCGGATGTGATTTGAGGTCGATTGTGCGAAATCACACAATCACGTAATATCAGAAGGCCTGAATTATTGGCATTTTTCGATCTGATCAGTTTTTCAAAATCCAGTGTCCAGTTTGTAACATACCCGTCAAGAGTGATAATATCTTCCGAGTCAGCATTCTGTCTTGCGATTCTCAGGGCAAGATCATTAGCTTCCGACCTGAAAAAATATAATTTATACATTAAATATTAATTTAAATGACCATCAATTAAATAAATTATTTAAATTAAGATGTATTTACCGATCATAAAGTACATGAGCACTGAAGTTGTAGGTTATTTTATCGTCAAAACCAAAAAACAAAAAAAAAAAAACTACAGAATGTTAGAACCCTGATTCCAAAGTACTAAATGAGACAGAAAGAATGAATTTACTGCAATTTTCATAATTCTGTGGTTATCTCAGCTTCAAGTGCAGAAACTGTGTTTTAGCTTCCATCAAGCAAATATCCGAACATAGCCGGGAATATTGACTTCAACTCGGGAAAGTCAATTGGAGTTTTTGTTTAGTTCACAGCTTGAATACCATTATGATATCCTTTAAGAGGTTCTTCAGTTAAAAGATTTGTACACATTCAATCGGCGTCAATTTCAAATGTATAAATGTACCGTGGGAACCAATGATGTTGATTGGTAGGTTACGTCGTTTGATTAACTTCACACCCCTGAACCCAACAAGTATACCGCATGACTGCTGCTTATGGTTATTCATAATTACCTGTAATTCATTAATCTACTTTTCACTGGTTAGTGGGTTGTCTAGTGTGTTTTCCTCAGGCAACCAGGCTTTGTTTTTTTAATACTGGTCGCCTGGTAAACTTTCTGGTCATCTCTGACGACTGGACGACCGCTAATTTCGAGCCCTGGTTAAACGCTTCAAGGTCATTAGCTTCTATACAAACTCACCCACTGCAAACAAAGTAACAACACCTAAGCTCTGGTGGAAGGGTAGAAACCAGCCTTTTTGCATAGCTCACAATGATGTCGTACAGAAAACGGCTGTTGGTATTTAATGTTGCCATCTGCTCGTGACACACTTTAACAACATGGGGATGACAATGGCCGACTAGAATGAAATAAAAGTTCATAACATTAAGCAATCAATTAGACCTTTCATGAAGAGTTAGAACTTGGATTAAAGGCAAGCAATATCCTCATTTGTGGCCTTTGCACAAGATAATTTGCAGTTTAACACATTGACCCATGGGAGTGAGACTATAGATTTTACTAAGTCTAATGCCAGACGTCAATGGGAAGCAGTTCAGGAGAAAATGGGCTAAACACCACTGATGGCAGATGTCATTCATCAGTGACAGGTAAGACATACATGTAAGAACACTAAAACTAAAAATACTTGATCTTCTCATGTAGAAACACACAGTGAAAGGGCTCAGCTACAATTCCTCCCTTGATCTCCTCATACAAAGTTTGGCTTATTGATAGGACAGTGTCCCAATTAAAAATATAATGAAAGATTAAATTTCATGCACTTAGTGTTGAAAATTTTCAACTGCAAAAATAAAATCATAAAAATAAGAGCAACGAAATAATCCTTAACTCTTCATTACCCTTATAAATGCCCAAGTAAAAAGATTCAAAATCAAATTTAACAGATCTGCAGCACATACCATGAGTGACGTTATTGACACAATCTAAGTATCTGTTGTCCTTCTCATCATACATATACTGTCCCCTTGCATAAGCAATCTTGATTGGATTTTCTTTAAAATGTACTTCACAAGATTTTCTTTAAAATAAAAGCACAAATTTTCCTTATACATTATTGTGGAGATGATTTTTAAGCTGAAATATTAATGGTGTCCTTTAGGTACTCATTTCCTTTTCATTTGTTATTCACCTGCAAAGCTTTCCAATATAATTTATTGATTAAGTTCATGCAGATGCATGAACATTGCAATATCCAGGGCAAACACTTGCCATTGGGCATTATCCATTTGGAATTCCCTAAGACTGGCCTTTTCAGTTTCAAAAGTCCGTTTCTGTTCCATTTGTTAAAGATTAAATTGTTTTCTGTGACATTTGCCTTTGAAGTTTCCTGAAAAGATTGGAAAATGATTTATGAAACATGCCCTTGTTGCAGCCCATTCATCTCCCACTTTACTGCTGGCCCATATAGGATTGGACCAATTTCATTTCCTTGGAAAGTTCAATTCCTGTCTCCAAAGAAGAGAAACATCTCAAGGTCTGTAACAACAGCAGAATGTTCGTGTCATGGGAATCAACTGATTATTAATATATTCAACAACGTGATTCCATGTATGGTGGTGGACTTTGACCGCTTGTGTGTACATAAGCCCTTGTAAGCCGCATGCTTCTTTCTCTCTGACCGAGGTGCGAAAGTGGTTGGAAGACGCCAAATCGCCCGCTATGCATGATTCTTTGCAAAGTGAATTTTGCTCTCTTGCCTCACTGGAATCGACTCAGGGAAGCCTGCAGTGACGCGCATGAATAACTGTGACTCGTAGAAGATTCCTTCACCAATATTTTATATTCGTCATTCCGGTCAACGAAGCGAACACAAAATCGTAAATACTCAACTACTGAGAGTTATCTTAACAATTATGGTAGCTGTAGCTTCGAACAACGAACGACATGTTCACTTGATCGCCTTTTTTTCCCAGTGCGAGCAAGAATTATTAAACAATTAAAACCAAACATCGTAAGGAGTTACGCAACCGTCAAGGAAAATTCAAGACTGGTATGGGCAACGCTTAATTAAACCTTATAAACTATATTTTTGAACTAAACAAATTCCATTTCAATGAAACTCACCCAATGTAATCGTCCCTTAGTTTCATGATTTCGTCTTTCGAAAGGCCACTGCTTTTCTTGTCTTCATTTTCAGCGACAGCGCTAGCCGTAGTTTTGTTTAACTTTTTACCGGCTTCAGAGTCGTGGTGGTAACCGTTTTTAAACCGGTCGTTCACAAAGCCAGTTTCATAATGAAGCTTTGCTCTCTTGGCAGCGCTCATTGTGTGTTTGGTATGGTGGAAGCCGGTATGGTAAAGGGGTTTCCTTGCCTCGTAGTTTCTTCCAACCGGAAAAAAGCGCCAAATTAAACAGTCGTCAATTCTTCTTTGTAATCTCTTTTGACGACGACAAAATTTTTTTTGTCACGAGACTAATTTACATGTACCGGTTTTTCAAGTTTTGGCGGTTTTCGTTAAGTATTAGAGCAGAGTGATTAGAGAGATTAAGCATCGCGTTTGCGTTTGTGGCAAACGGCACACGGCCAAAAATAGAAGAAACTCGTTTGATATGAGCTGATTTCTTGCGTGTTAGCAGCAGGTATTAAGTAACTTTTTAAAAGAGAAAGACGAGTTGGAATAACATAATTTCCATGCTTTTATGACAAGCAGCAGCCACCGTTTCACGTCGGACTAAAAAAAGTGGAAGAAACTCCTTAGATATGAGCTCATTTCTTGGCTGTTAGCAGCAGGTATCAAGTGACTTTTTAAAAGACAGAGACGAGTTCGAATAACATCATTTTCATGCTTTTATGACAAGCAGCAGCCCACCGTTTCACGTAAACGCGATGCTTTATCTCTCTAATATTATTGCCCGAGCCGGGAAAATAACGAGACAAACATACGCACAAAATTAAAATTTCTAGCAAAATATTGTTGTTTCTATGGAAAGTGAGTGTTAGTCCAACACATACCGTGATGTTTAGGGTCTGACGACACAAGCGATTAATTGGCACCAGCGCCTTCGTAATCAGGTTTCAATACTCTTGTGGTCGAAGGAAGCGGTTCGATCAGAGGGAACTTTTCAATTCTCAACTAGACCCTCCGTGAGGGTGCCCTGGGTTGCCTGTGGTACATGAACCGTTCCAGACAATTTTTTCAAGTTAGGGGGTCATTAAGACCATGTAAGGGGTCACCCAGACGTCATACCAGCAGAGGCCCTTTGGCTCAAAGGTTCTCACACGTTCGTACGACGAAACAGATCTGTCCTTCCGTAATATGTAGCTCTAACAGTGCACGATATTGTTTTGGTATTGTCTATCATTGTAGTAAGTGCCATGGTAGAAGCCTTGGGTAAATAGCCTGAGAAGGCATGTGTTTGCTAGCAAAGTACTGAACCCAGAAAGATTGAAGAAAATAAATGGGAAGTGAGAAACATTGGCTTCTGGGCTGACATATGCATGTTGATAAACTTCTTCTGACATATACCCCTTCGTAAAACAGAAGCATTGGACCGAAAATACTATTAACGTTAACAAATGCAAATTCAGCAAGGTACAGATTTTGTTAGCTTGCTTTATGCAAAAACAAATACTGATGCAAAAGTAAATAAATATTGATACACAGTTTTTAGAAAGAGCAGAAGGAAGTTTCCAGGACGGTCGCCCGAGAATAACATATTTACAACGTGAAAACAACATTAATTTTAAACCGTGAATATAGAATATAAAAAGTTACGATCAGCGACAAACTTTTTGGGAGATTTTTGCTATGCAGTCAATTTTGTTATTGTACTTTTGCCTGCACAAATAAATCGCAAAATCGAAAGTGACATCGCCGGAATTCAGCGGGCGCTGTGATTAAGTTACCGTGGCATGTTTACTCGCCAAACAGTGAAGCATCTGTGTCAAATGATGGCAAGATACCGGGTTTTCGTAAGTTTCTTTTTCTGTCAAGTGTTATAAAGTTTGACAATAAATGAGCGAATTCAAAACAAAGATCACAATCGCCCACCATTGTTTCTGCAAAGTCAAAAATTTACTTTCCAAGACGAGGTTATTTATCACCAGGTAATCCCATCATTTTGGAAATAGCAGCTACTTTATTATTCACCGGCGTCACAATTTTTTGCTGATTTTGGGGCTCATTTTGTTGAAACTCAAGCACGCTTCCAACAGACCTGTTTA
>OX421447.1:2727500-2737500 GCA_949126865.1 Montipora capitata
AGGCTTTTTGTGTGAAATGGATGTCCAGTCGTGAGCGGCTTTCTTTGACTGTGAAACTGCAGTCGAGTAAGCGAATTTACTACTCTTTGGCTTGACTTTTTAATTAGTAAGATTTTTGCTGTTGTTCTAAACTGAAGAGAGAAGGTGTAAAGATTATCAGTCAAACGGAAAATGTTGTGAAAGAGATTACTGTGCATGTAATGTCACTTTTAGTTGTTGATTAAAATTGTTGCTTATTGTTTGCAATGCTTGTTTGTTTACTGCTGTCAGCTCAAGAGGTGTTTGATCACTGTAAACTGCACTAGTACACCGATGACGATTCACTGTGTACTTTATGCAGAAGCATAATTATTTCCATATACACTATAGTGCTTTCTGGGGTTAGAAACGGAAGCTCCGCTTTTAGGCTTGGCTAAATCTATGAATTATCACAGTCTAGAAGCCACACTTTCTTTAGTAATCACAAAGGATGGAAAACTGCCCTGCAACGCAAGGGACTATGACAACAAACCGAAATGAAACTCACCAGTAGCAATTGCAGGTAGATGTCTCTGTTCTACCGGAGAATAAAAACCACAATACGCCTGAAAAAAGTGAAGAAATATTTTTACCACCATTGCTTACAATCTCGCAATCTGATTGGCTAATTTGCCGTTGTCGATAAGAGCCTAGACAACGCTGTACGCGTCATGCTCGCGTCAATTTGTCACGCAATGTAATAGCCAATCAGGAACGCCCATTTTGGGCAATAAGCCAATCATAAATTGCGAGAAAGTTACAGACTATGCTTGCTCTTTCTTTGTGTCATGATTTTGGTCACGCTCTGAAATAAAAACTTTCTTTGGCGTTGAATACTGTGGTAAAAAAACAAATCGAATCGAAAGTGGTTCGGCTGCGCCTCGTGAGTCCACAACATTTTGACCACTGTGATGACGAATATCGTTGTCGTTGTCGTTGTTTCGATTTGTTAACTTTTTTCGTTGGTGACTCGGGGATATCCAGGGACAACTGATGTTGAACTTATGACCTTCTCATCACTAAATTGGACGCTCCACCACTGAGACCCACAAGCAACTTCATGTCATATTAAACACTTTATGACTGGTCCCGAGGGAAACAGTTCATTTTGTTTCCCGAGAATTTCAATGTTTCCCCGAGGCGCAGCCGAGGGAAACATTGAAATTCGAGGGAAACAAAATGAATTGTTCCCCGAGGGACCAATCATTAAGTGATTTGTTATATCGCACAAAAAAAAAAAACGTGCAATGGCAACAACAACGGCGGTCGTCGGTCAACATTGGCGGGTAACAGTGCACTGTTACCCTCTGACGTCATAGATTTTGCACTGTTGTCCGCTCAGAGACCTTTAACGGGAACAGTTTTATTGTTAGGTGTCATGTGACATCGAAGTAACCAATGAGAGGGCCGGCTGTTATGGGAAAAAATTCGGCTATATAACAACATATCATATCATATCATCTCTCATATCATATATCTTTCCTTGCCCTCGGATTTTAGAGTAGCTTGGTTTCAACAGCTAATATCTCCAATTATTTACCCTCCCAACCATGACGTACCACAGAGAACAGACAACAACACCGAGAACTCCGTGCCCGAATAGAATGTGGGTTCTTTAACATCCCACAGGTCTGGGTTAAGAACATTAAAGGGCTGTGAGACGGGCCTACGGGTTTTCGACCTTATCCGCGAAGGCTAGAGAATCTAACCATTTGCAGATGTCATATATGACAAAGGCAGCACTTTCTCCTCACTTATTTTAAGACCCTGAGTTTGATGCTCAACCAAATGAACCAACCAGTCAGCGGCCAACTGGGTACCGTTCAGGTAATAATAGCCCTCCCAAGGACCCTCCCTAGCTGCTATGACTCAAATTGTTGAAATGGTGCACTCTCGCGTTTATAGTGAAGGAGATGGCGATTGTTGACCCCGGTAAAGAAATGGAAATACCGTGGTGACTTGAGGATACTCTCACGAGCCTCCAGAAGCTCAGTAATAGATCATCTGAACTAGTAATCGTCAGATCATAGGTTCGTCACCTGTTTGGGTCACTCGGATTTTTCCGAGTATCCACGAGTCACCATCGAAGGAACACATCGCTTCATTCATTTATCATTCCATCACGTTCGCGACTTTACTAATGTATTGTTATTGTTACTATCAAGGCAGTCTTTCTATCCAGGTCTCTGAGAAGATGAGCAGTTGTCTAAGGCAGACAGAAGCATCTACACGCATAAGCAAGTTCTTTTAACAGCGAGTTTCTAACAATCAATATGGTACTACCCTACCTTATCGAGTTCTCGTTTAAGAAGCCCAACTTCAAACTGATCGGTATAACAGCGGAATATGTTTGCATCTATAGCAACAATCCTGGAACACCGTCTACCCCAAGAGTCTCTGTTGGAAAAAAAGTCTGACATGAACTTTCGCTAAACTGCTCTTTTCGTTGTTGGACATGACCTAGTGAAATGCGACAAGGAATAAATCCTCCCTAATGACCGAGCAAGAGGGCTATACTGAGAGAAACCATAACTTACGGTATATGATAGCACTCGGAAAATCAAGCAACCAAAAACCTTTTGTTTCCACACGGTAGAATAAAGAACGCTGAATTGGCCAATCACAGCGCGAGTATCATCTCATAAATATGATAAAAGCACTTCTTTCTGCAATCACAATTTTGTATTGAAGTGAAGCCAGATCTCGCTTTCCTTATCGTTCCCGAAACCAAGTCGTGCCCTTCGTAGTCGACAGCTTCGCGGCCTCTAAACGCAAATGGGGCAGTGAGAATTTGTCACAGTGTGATCAGTTGCCTACTTCAGTAACACAAGCAAGTAGGCAGTCCTCCCTTTATGTACATATTTGCGTAATTTGCGAGAGTCTTGAGTATAAGACAGTTCTTACCGCGTTGTTTGATCCACGTGATTCCCAGCCCATCTAAAGGTGTGCGCGTAACCCACGTAATCACTGAAGCGTTCAGCACCTAGACAAAACAATCAAAGTCATCTCTGTTTTTTAATCTCAAGTTTCATCCTCTAAACAATAAATTCAGTAGTGCACATTAAATTTAGAGCGGTTTTCAATTGAGTGTCGAAAGTAATAAGCGAAATGCATTGGTTTTGCATTACTTTACTCAGTGATTGGTTCAAAGTTCTTGCGCCATTTTGTCAATCAATCAGAAGTGAAACCAAAACCAATCGTGGTTGGCGCGTGGACATTTTCCCGCGCTTTGCGTCGGCTACGTGTCCAAAGTAATAAGCGAATTGCATTGGTTTTGCATTACTTTACTCAGAGATTGGTTCAAAGTTCTTGCCCCATTTTTTTCAACCAATCAGAAGTGAAACCAAAACCAATCGCGGCTCGCGCGTGCACATTTTCCCGCGCTTAGTGTCGGCTACGTGCAATTACTTCGAGTTTTGATTGGTTTCTGGATTGTCTCCGTCCCTTTTGATTGGCCAAAGTAATTACTTTGCTTTTGATTTTACGACACTCGATTGAAACTCGCTCTAAGTTTTTTGCCTGTGGATTTACAGCAGCCGGAGCCTATGACTAGCAACGTACTACTTCACTGTATTTGTGAAACGGCGTGTTTAAGGACCGAGTTATTTTTGGAATGATTTTCCCGCGCAACCAGACCTTTCCAGCTAATCACAAGTCTTGCATGAGAAATTATTATTATTAATGGTTCGAGAATGGTCACTCGTGCAAGCCAAGTCTCATTTAAGAACTCGTCTAAAAATAACTTGATCTGTGAAAATGAGGTTATATAGACCAAGTATTGGAGTTGTAGGGTCTTCTGGTTATGGGCTGGGGAGAGCAGAGATGAATGGCCAATGAGAGGTGAGTTCGACTCCGTCCGGACGAAGTCTCACAAGGAGACATTATTCCCACGGCCTGCTCCCGTCTGGCCTTGTAGCTCAGTCGGTAGAGCAGCGGTGATCTAACACGAAGTTCGTGGGTTCAATTCCCACCCTTGTCAGAGTTTTTCTCTGTCCTTGTGTGGACCCAACGCATGGTTTATATGGGTAGAAAACTAGCACTTCACATTTCCCTCTAATAGTTAAGTCTGTTGAAATTTAAGTGCTTCCCCGGCAACGTTTGCAAAAAAGCAACCCTTCCTTGTACTTGTACATATTCGATAAGAGGATTGACGCCATAAGGCTCTAGAACGCCTAGACAGGTAAATAAAGATTGTGATTGATTGATTGATTGATTGATTGGAAGACTCAGGTCTTTCCACGGAAACCCCTGGTGGTTTTGCTTAGCTCACCTCAACATCAAGACAAAAAGACCATTACCTGTGATAAAAACACATTCGTTGTCATCAAGCCGTTCAGTAAACAGTCGAGATAGTATCAGCTCAGGACAGATAAGGAAACGGATTTCTTCTTGCACACATCCCTACAAAAAACGTATTATTGGTAAAGGGTACGTAAATCTTCTTGCAATAACCTTAAGATGACAGTTAAATATCAGCAAATGGCCCAATATCCTCTGCGATCACAATGGCTCGCCGTTTGCATGATAGTGTAGACATTTTATTGATCTTTGAACAACGGTAGCGACTCGAGATCAGAATTTTTAACAGTCTTCTTTATCAAAATTGCTTAAATTAGGGCGAGTACGATTTGAAGGGATTTCTTTTTGTCCAACAGAAAATCCAGTATTTCATGTATAAGGGAACATGAAAAAACTAGACGGTATCAGACGGTAGGACTACCAAGAATAAAGTAAGGGAAGCGAAATAAGAGAAAGCGGTGCCTCACCTCCCCTATAACGCCTCCTCCAATGTATTTGTTTGCAAAATCGACCTAAATTAAGACAAGTGCCCACTTTGATTAAATGAGTGACTTTTTGAATGCCATCACATGACAAAAAATCAATGCACTGAAATAACAAAGTCTATCACCTGAAGAAATCCAATGCCATTGTCTTCTATTGTTCCTTTTGTGGAAACATGAATTTTACCAAAAGATGCAGAGCACCTGACATGAAAAATGAACGAAATAAATTTTTGAAATTGGCCCAACAGCTCATTCGTTAGAAATGATCGCATGGGCATGAGTCAACCTGCAGAGGAGACAGTCAGCAGTAACTGTGTAAGACTCACTATCTTTTCTTACTGCCATCTTCCAAATTACGTTAAGTTATATGTTCAATGCTCGGAGATATTAGCTACTAGCTACTCTGAAATCCGAGGGTAAACAAAGTGATTATTATTAACTTATTTCCTATGCAAGTCACCTTTCCCATGCTGGCATGTCACCGGATTTCACAATCTGTCTTTGAAAAGTCAATGTTCCGGTTGGCACTGAAAAAGCAAAGAATAACAAGGATTACAAAGAATAATAAGGATAAACAATCGAAATGGCAGTCTAGAAGTAGTAATCATCGTTATAACCTGTCTTCACTCCTCGATTTACCACTCATATTTTGTAGACTTTAAGTTACACTTCATCAGATGTATTTTACACAGAAACTCACTTTGTTGAGTTACTCTCCTAAAGTAATGAAATATAGCTTGTAGCTTCTCTGTTTTCACAGAATTTGTTCCTCCTTTTCCTCCTTGAAACAACCTTCAACAAGAAAATAAAATTAACATAGGACATGCAAAGGAAAGACTTTACTGGTCTACAAACATAAGATTAATTTTCCCACTTTATTGGATCCATAAATAACTACATAACAGGTCAAAAACCAACATTGACTTGCTCAGGTTACAGTGTACCCAGTTAGTGCTCCGGTGCTAGAACGACTAGATATCTCAATAAAGTTCCTTTCCTTTCCTTTCCTTTTCTTTTTCGCTATGCCCACATGGTGATTCGCCTACACTTGAGTCGTTTCGCCCACATTATTTTGGTGCAAATTTGCGCCAAACTTTGGGAAATTTAAAGCAATTGAATCGATTGTGAATTTGCTTGGGGTGTTAAATGCATAAAAAGGTTGTGCATTGAACAGAGCGAGGTGGGTCTTACGAGTTTTGTGGATAAAATTCTCAAAAATTAAGTCATATCAACCTTGAGCTTGCTTACCGTAGCAGTTAAGTTTTACTCGCTTGTTAGAACATGTGTTGGCAAATCAACTTAAGTTTGGGTGAAATGACTTAAGTTTTGGAGAATCACCACGTAAGTGTAACAACTTGTAGGCAAAACAACTTTTTGCAATTCAAGAGTCCAATAGGCTTGGTAATGGTAAAGACCACAACTTAGTGAATTGAATCACGCTGAAACAAAAACAATTTGGCACAGAGTAGTGAATTAGCAAGTGTGAATGCATTGAAAAGAACTTTATTACCTTCCTCCAGAACGGTAAAACATGTTTGCTTTTGGTCAGGAGGTTAATATTGTAGACAAAAAGTATTTGAGTTTAGGTGCATTTTAAATATTAATTATTATTAACCATTGTGTGCATGGGTATGAAAACTGGACAACCCATATTCTAATACAGGGCCCTGGCCACTGCATCACATTTCCAGTTTCCCTCTTGCCCACCAGGTGCATGTATTTCTGGACAATAAGGTCAAAGTGCAAAAGGTTCCAAGACCTCCCACTTTCAGAAAATGGTCTTTTAAATGACAGAGGGCCAAAGTTAGGTCACCTGTTAAAATTGATGTCCGGAAATGTTGAGTACTCTGAATGCTTGCAGGAGTTTCTTCGTGGAAAAGTACAAAAGAAGGCATTGGCCAATAAACAAGCAACCTACAAAGCACAAAAATCAGCAATTATTAACCCTTCGATGTCCAAACCGGCCTAAACCGGCCAGACTTAGTATTTTACTCTAACGCCAGACGATTTTACTCGTCAATGGGGAACCCCTGGGAGTCAATGGGTTAATCACTCACTGAACAACTATGTCGCCATTAATTAAAGATAATGATCTCTTTCCTCCTTTACAACTTGTGCTATAATGGCCAATGTAATGGGCTGTTTCTGCAAAAGACCCCTTTCACACGGTGGAGTTTCCAACATTTCAATAGACCTCTTTAAAGTTGTGTGCTTAGTTACCTGGCCTTTGAATGAAAGTGAGCCTGGTGTTGACCTTGTTATGATACAGACCTCCCTCCTTTTGTTATGTTAATGATGTTGTTGTCACGCTAATTAGTAAGAATTTACATAAGAAAAGCAGTGAGGTTTCTATCAAAACAAGGTCAACTCCAGCCTCACTGTCATTCAGAGGCCAGGTAACTAAGCACACAACTGTAAAATGGACTACCGGGTATTACAGTGTACAAGGGAGTTTATAATATTAAATTAAAGAAGCTCTGAAGTGTAATTCTTGTTTCTACCCATACTGTCTACACCTTCAATAATATTATTATGGCACATAAAGATAACTCAATCTTTTAGTTTACGTTTGATTCTCGTAATTATGAGAAGAGATAAAAGTTGATATTCACCTGTTCTTGGCTAAGAGTTAAACTGTGATTCTGTTGCCGTTTTAAAAGTGGAATGGCCTGAAAGCAAAACCATTAGGGCTTGTGAACACTCAAGTTTGAGTCAAGAAGTTACCACATTGCACTAACAAACCAGATATCATAACAAATCATGGGGTCTTACACGTTGGTATTTCTGACCACAGTCTTATCTATGCTATTCATAAACATCAGAAGTAATTAGAACTGTACGAAAGACAATCAAACCAAGAGTTAGTTTTATTTTTATTAAGCTTTGTTCACGCTAAAAATTACCTGTGTTGCTTATATATAGTTACTGCATTGAATATTAACTAAAAGATAAGACAAGGCTCCTGTGGGTTGAGACCCATAGAACACAACTTTTTTTCAAAAAACTATATTCCTCCACGTCTGTCAAAAAGGTCTGTGACAGATGGTCATGCCACAGTTCATAAGCTTCCACATTTTGGAAAATGTTTGAGGCAAAATTTAAAGCCTTCAATTGACAGAGTTCCACACAATTTTGCATGATAAATTAAATATGAAAGAAAATTGATACCTGAGTGCACAAAGATGGCAGTCGAAGAGCCAGGGTTACCATAGCAGGCAATGTTTGGTTAAAGAACTCTTTTCTTGCAGCAACATCCAAAACCTGTGAATAAACAACCATTTAGACTTGAGATGTTCCCTTTTAAAAGGAACTTTTCAATCAACTCATCAAGCAAATGAAGTACACATAAAGTTTAAAATTGTGGGTTAATCAATGGACTATATTTTTATATAAATTTACAATTCAACATTAAATAGTGCAGTTAGTGTCAGGCTTCTCACCTCATTAAAATAGCTGTGTAAAGCTTCAAAATTCCAACGCTTTGAATAATGAGCATTGTACTTTAAAATGGCATCCTACAAAAACAGAAATAACAAAAGGAAAGAACTTGATTAATTTAAGTGTCTTAGACTAGTCTTCTAGCACTGGGGCACTAGCTGGGACAATGTAAACTGAAATTAACAAATTACAGTAACACAAATCAAATAAAAAGTTTTTGAGTACTCAGAGAAAAACCTCTCACAGCAGGAAAGAGAACCAACAAAGTCAACCCAAATGTGACCGCAAGTCTGGGAGTCAAACCACGACCACGTTGGTCGGAGGCGAGTGCTCTCAATAGTACACCAGCCCTGCACCCCTAAACACAATGTCTCTTCATTTGGAGTAGTTTTTCAACAGAGGTGGAAAGGTGAAGTACCATAGGTCTAAGTCTATAAGATAGGGAGAATAGGGAGGTTTTCCAGAACACAATCAAAAAGGTCTCTGCAAGAAATCCCTTGCATTAAAAGCTTTCATACATTAGCATCATTCAGTCATTTTCCTACTACCAATCATTGAGGGAGTTACATTTTCATCAACACATGACATGCACCTGACAACTTGCTGGCTTTCCCTTTATTTGTTGGAAGCATTTGCCTGAGTGTCAATCACTGAAGTCACTTAAACTGACAGTATTCCTTGCTAAACAGTACTAGGGTTCTTCAAGTAATCTCTTTTTGAGTTTGATGAGATATAAACAACACTAATTCATAAACCGGCAAAACTGGAGAGTCTAATTATCATCAATTTTCTTTCAAAGTGAAGAACAGGTTATCTCTTAAGTTGTTAAGACTTTGATTTTGCACTCAGAAAGACTGATGCCCAATACCTTTGCCTCGACCACTGGGCCACAAGCACAGAATCATTCACATTTTGCATAAAAGCGCAGTTACCTGCAGCTCAAGTGAGCTTGCTATTGGCCCCAATAAGGTGGATTCAATAAGTTCCCACCGGTTTTGGATTTTCTTCTCTGAATTCTGAAAGAGAGCAAGAGATTCTGTTGCAAATAGAACCACATTCACATGCATTATCAATGAAACAGTTCAATTCAAGGCAAAAACGACAACAATAGGAAAATCATTAACTATTTTTTTATGAAACTATGAATTAGATTTGAAGCAAAATTTAGAGCAGTTTTCAAAACCAAAGTAATTACTTTGGCCAATCAAAAAGGACAGACTCAATCCAGTAAACCAATCAAAACTCGTAGTAATTACACCTAGCTGACACAAAGCACAGGAAATGTGCAAAAGCGAGCCAGGATTGGTTTTGGTTTCACCTCTGATTGGTTGAAAAAGTGGCGTGAGAACTTTGAACCAACCACTGAGTGAAGTAATGCAAAACCAAAGTAATTTGCTAATTACTTTCAACACTCAATTGAAAACCGCTCTAACTTCTTTTTAGTAATTGAAAAATAATAATCACCTGTCCAGGATAAAGGTTTTCACTCGAGCAAGGCATCCGCACATGATTTTTGTCCCATTTATCCCTTAAAAAACAACAAATATGTTGAGCTTTTATTACATATTAATTGAAGTTAAAAAACTTGTTTTGTTTTGCTTATGCAATTAAGCAAATTATTGCCTCCAATACTAAGGCTTGTACCTGTAATTTACATGTGAAGGTACAGGAGGAACTGCAAAGTCACCACTGATAGATGGCTAAAAAAGGATAGCATAAAAACAAAGATCTTAATATAGGAAAAACAAAACAAAACGTTT
>OX421447.1:2747500-2752500 GCA_949126865.1 Montipora capitata
ACGAGGAGTCTTACCACAGCATCTGACATTGAACTTGCCACTGGATTATCTCCCGATATTGTGACCTTTTAGATAGTTAAGCAGAGATTCAATTAAATACCCTTTCAAAAACAATTTTCATTGACACCATTAGCTTATCAACGATGGTTATCACACAATACAATACATAAACTTCTACCTTTTATCAAGGATTCGAAAACCATTTGGAGAACTGAAGCCAAAAGCGGCCGGCAGTACTTTGTTTATCTGTGTTTGTACATCATGAATCGTTAACAAAAAGTACAGGTATTTGCCAATCACCCATCAATCTGACAATCTTTGAAGACAGAGATGTCACTTTATACCGAGCAAGAATCTCATTAAAACGGTATTCAACAAAATTAAACATTTATAAAAAGATTCCCAAGCTCTCTCACTGTTAGCATGACTCTTTCAATACGCAAGATTTACCTGAAAGGTGAGGGGACAACTGCGATTTAAGGATTGATCGATAGCGATTGAAGCTCTCTTCGATGCTAGTTTGTTTAAGCCTCTTCCGCTTGGGTTCCCCACCAGATCTTGCGCTCATAATTTATCATATAGTTCCAAAGCATGAAGAGTAAAGTACCCTGGATCTGTGAGTTGTCAGAGCATAAGTGAAGTGAAGTTTGAAGGCAAACAACATGAATTCTTTCTACATCGCTCACGCAAATATAAAGAGCACATTTCGTTTTGGCTTGGATACCAAGTTCACGTGAGAAAAGGCCTGGTCACCTAGTAAACGAAGTGGAGTGGTCAAGCTTGGTTACAAAGTTTCAAAATGGCGGACTCCTCAGGCTGGCTGTGAAAGCAATTAGTTAGCACTAATATGGGCGATAGATTGAGACAAATACGCGAAAAGTCGAAGCTCCGCCGACAAATTCTTGCGCAGCAGGTAAATGATCCATGCCATTATTTGGAGTGACAAAGATTTCTTCCTGTATAGCGTGTTTTATATGTTGTAAAACTTCAGCTCATTCCATCTGGCATGTCAATCCGTATCCGGCGTGCTAATAGGGTGTCCTTCCCTGCGATCGTCACTGTGTCTGTTTGTTGATAAGAACTAAACTAGGGGTAATCGGAGCTTAGGAGAGTTCGTTCGATATGTTTGTAGGCGTACAGGTAGCAGTTGAAGAGGAAGGATAGATGGTTCGTGCGATAGATATAAACTCGCACTTGGCTTTGAATTCTGTATTGTACTTCAGGAGTATCTCCACCGCTTCCGATGTCCATGACCACTTTTTTAGGATTTTTGATTTTTCACGTGGCAAGTCCTCTTCCACATCTTTCCGAGTCGAGCTCGGCTTTCCCTCGTGCTCTTGTCGACAATTGGTTCATCATCATGTAGGTCTTTTCGCAAAATGTTGACACTGTTGTCCTCCGACTGTTCTCAACTCTGTTCAAACGATTTGGCCAGCACAGAACAGCGAAAATATTCCCCGGGCTTACACGCCCACTAAGCCATTACAGACGTTTGCGGCAAACTGACAGTAATCCGATCCCACAAAAGTTGACGCTTCTAGAAGGGTGACCCTACCTCAAGTGTTTACATGGGTAAAAGTTGGTCCTCCTTGGGTTACCCTACCAAGAAGATAGGTTGACCCTACCTCTCATGTAAACCAAACCGGAAAATACAATAGGCAAGGGTTACCCTTCTGAGAGGGTGCCCCTTCTAGAAGGGTCACCGTATCTCCATGTAAACAAACCCTTACTTGTGCAATAGATGTTCTACAGGGCTCAGTCGTTCGAAGACCGATCAGCGCTTTAAAATCTGGGTCTTTTGTTTTCTTCGGATAATTTTCTCAGTTATTTTTAAGAGCATCCAATTATCAACTTGTTGACAAAATTAATTAAATTGAATTTTTTTTTAACCCATTTCCCACACCCCCCTCCTCTGCGGCCGCAAAATTGCAGCCGTTCAGGGTAAGATTGTTGAGAAATTGCGTTACTTCCATTTCCTTAGAAATTTGGCACATTGGATGTTTACTGGCCAGTTTTTATTGGAATCGGTTGAAATGAACAAAGGATTGTTCAAATGACATCATACTGTGATATTCTGAAAATCGCCATCAAGCGAGACAGAAATGCCCAAACTTGCCCGATTTTGCATACACACTGTAACATCAACTTGACCTTTTGAGAGACCATTGAAAAAAATTCGTAAAATATTCGTGGATACTTGCTAATGAATACAGAAAGATTTTTAACAAGAACTAAAAATTCCTGTGTTAAGCATGAGAATTAAACTGATATGTACGCTTTACGAAGATTCAGCAAACTTTAGAACTTTTAAAAGATGAAAATTTTACGAAAACAGAATATCAGACCTCAGCAAACGTTTGAAAGATAAACCCTGAGGAAACACGAATCACCACGCGCAGTGCTGGAAATAACAGTCGGTCATCGGACATTGTCGGACCAAATTTTGAAAATGTCCGGCCAATTTCACATTATGATCGGACATGATGACCGAACATCTCACCAGCACATCTTGAGTTATCTTCTACAAGGCGTTGTCAGTCAATGTTTTATGTCCGGCCCAATTTGTCAAATGTCCGACCAAAAGGAAGATTTGAAAGGACATATGTCCTGTGAATAAAGAAAAATTATTTCCAGCACTGACGCGGGTTAGCACGTCAAAGTGAGGCAGAACATAAGCAAGTACCTCAGAGCGAGGCAAATGTGCGTCAACACAAATGCCATCTGAAATCCGGTCACATTTTGCTGACATCTCAGTTTCAAACCTCGCTAAGGTAACCAAACTTAAGGTGGGAAGCCACTGCACACATTGGATGTAACACTCATAGTCATGCTTGCAACCTCTTGGTGCATTCTTGTTTTCACTGCCAGAACCCATGAAGCTAAAATAGAAAACAAGAGCTTTAACAATAAGTGAAGATAACAAAAGCTGAGAAAAAAGCAAAGACTATATCTATGCATCAAGTAATCACACATTTTTCTGTAGCTAGTTTGGTCAGAAATAAGCTTAAACAAGTTGGGCCTAAATTTCTGAATTGTCTCTTTAGCTTGGTGCCTCAGGAATTGATTCCATTGGTGATCTATTGACCAGTAAAGAAGAGCAAGAGATTAAGAAACAAAGGCTGAGCAAGGTGAAAGAAGAATTACATCAGACCCAAGCAGAGGCTTCAAGAGTGAATGAATTACCTGGTATTCCAGTGGGGCCAGTTAAGGTCTGTTAAAATTTGATATTATGATGTTCACTACATGTACAATGTACATGTATATATTCTTCAGGAGCAGGCATAGCTAAGTAGGCAAGGGCACAGCTTTGGAAGTTTGAAATGTAAGAACTCAATCTTCATTATTAACTGCCCAGCTGTAGCTTTACATAATTTGTAAATATGCCATAAAAACTCTGACTGATGGAGAAAAGGGATGAAGGGCTTAATGTCAGGTTTCATTTGTATCATCTTCAGAACTGTCACACAGAGTAAATACTTTATTTAAATTTGAATTTACAGATAAACATGTTAATATGTCTGAAAATAGAATAACGCTGTAGTTTTGAAAGACTGTACCAAGACTCTGTGTGTGTGTGTGTGCTTTGCCATAATGCAAATGCAGTCCAATAGCTGTCTGTCTGTGGCATGCCTCTTAAATTAACATAGTCTTTGCCATTCTTGACTGAGTCCAACATTCCTATTTTCTGTCATCCCCCTGGGTTCTCTTGCCTTCCATTCTCCCTTCCATAACAATTGTCAGTAGATCACCATGTCTTGATGTGTGCCCTAGGCATCTCCTTTGTCTATTCCTAATGATGACCACTACACCTGGGTGAGTACCTCCTCATTGGAAACCTTGTCAGCCCACGGGATGCCTAGCAACTTTTGCCAGAGCCACATCTCGCAGCTCTGTAACCCTCTGGTATCTTCTTTTCTGATCGCCCAAGTTTCAGCACCATAAAGTAGTGTACCCCAAACTATAAACTTAACAAGGTACTTTCTCAGTGTCAGACTGAAAACTGTTTTAGACTGCCTTACTAAATTTTACATGTACCTTTTAGTGAAGTTTTTATATGTCCAATCTCAATTTACCAGTGAAAAAACTATGTACAATCAAGACCACTGAGTGTTGAAATGTACATGTATGTTATTCCCATCAAACCAATATTATTGTCTCAGTAAAACTTTAATTATGTACTCATTTCAGGTGCTAATTTCAGAAGGGAAAAAGGAAGGAAAACATGATATCCTGCCTAATGAGCAAGAAGTAGATAAAGTGAGCCAAAAATTCATGTGAACAATATTATTATTTATTTTTACAATACATTCTCTTGCATAATGTCATTTCTTCAAATTTGTGAACTCAATTAGACACCTAAGAAACAAAATTGTCTTATAATAAGGATGTTATCTGTTCAAGTACATGTATTTAGTTTCACTGACAGTACCTGCTGCTTACATTTTCAAGACAAAAGATTCTGAAGAAGAGGATGTTGAGGAAGTCATTTATAAAGATTCCAGTCACTTTTTAAAGGTATTAATTAAATTTTATTTTTCAGTCTTTCTTATGTAAGAGAATGTCAAGTAGTAATTCATTAATAATTAATTGAAGGGTGTTTGACTGACTGATTGATTGACTGATCTGGCCTATTGGTCAATTAATAATCCTTAAATAATAATAGATCAATCTGTCACTGGTTATTCTCTAACATATCAAGAGAGGAAGGACAATAATGATAGAATCAATGGTGGTCATCATTATTTTAAAAAGAAATTTTAAGAACTATCCCTGACCCTGCCAAACGTCACTACTGGTAATGACTGGTTATTTATAATTGGTCCTTAATTACTGCTTTGCATAATATTTGTTTGTTTATTTATTTAGTCTTGTTTGTTTGTTTTTCAGGGAACACAAAGCGCCAATCCTCACAATGACTACTGCCAGCATTTTGTTGACACTGGACAAAGACCACACAACTTCATTAGAGATGTTGGTAAGTACTGTGGAACAACAATTCA
>OX421447.1:2757500-2790000 GCA_949126865.1 Montipora capitata
CAGCCAGCACTTGGAAGCACAGAGAAACCTACGGAAATCTTCCACATCATGGAACATTTCTGTTTAGGAAGGCGACGCCTTCACTTGTTTGCCAGTGATGACTCTTTACGACCAGGTATAAACAACATCCTTTACATCAAAAAGTTGGTTGAGTTTGACACTGGGGGAAATGCTGTAATAGAGAACTTTAAGTAAGGACAACGACGGCACCGAGAACGTGATCTAGAATTACTTAGGTGGTTCTTGAAAAATCTCTACGCTTATAGGCTGCACTTGAGATGATGATCATTACGCAATAATTACCTAAGAGTAAGAGGTTTGTTTTTCAAAATGGGCGCAGTCGTTTTGTCGAGGTGACAGACGAAGAAATTAATTGTTTTAAAGAAAATGCATATTTTTCAAATAATCACCAATGTAATTACCGTATTTATTCGAATAAGTGCCCAACCTCGAATTAGCGCCCACCTCGAATAAGCGCTAATCCTAAAGGTAGGAAAGACTTGAAGGGGGGCAACAGTTGTTGGTGGTGGGTCCTTTACCATGGTTTGCAGGGTTAATTCACGGAGATAGCACGGACCTAAAATAAGCGCCACTAAACAATCGCGCTTCGTTATAAGGTGGATTTCCACTGTCGCGTAAATTTTACGTAGGTTACGCACAGCCAGTCAAATTCACGTGCGTTTACGCGACAGTGGAAATCCACCTTTAGGCACTTGACGTCTTTATGCACACGAACGGCAACCGCTTGTGTCTCGGCACTACTGCATTTACATTGCTAACTATCATTTCTCTGTTAGAGACGATTAGTTTAAAAATTTTCGGTGAACTTTCATAAATTTCTTTTCCGTTCTTTGCTATGTAATATGACCGAATCGCAACTTGTCCAGAAAACGCGAGCACAAGAAAAGAAATTTTGGTTTTCTAACTATTTTCTTACAACCATTCTCGTCCCGAGAGTCCGCTTTTATTTTGAGCAGAACCAAGAATACGGACTCTGGCAACAGCCACAAACACGCGCAGTCGCGGTAATAGTAGGCTGATTTAGCAACAGAACGGGAACGTCAGTGGCGACGGCGCGCGCAGAAAAAACACCAATAAGAATTCAGAATAGAATAGACTCCACTCTTTTCTTCTCTATTCTAAATTCTCATTGGTAGTTTTGCTGCGCGCCACGTCGCCACTGACGTTCCCGTTCTGTTGCGAAATCAGCCTAGTATAATGTTGTGACCGTTAATGACCGTTGTTGCTTTGAATTTCTGAGAATGCGCAGAAGAGCTGGGAGTCCGTGATTCGTGGCGCTGACCAAAACAAAAGCTGACTCTGGGGACGAGAATGCGTTCCTCCCAGCGAGTCTAAGTGCGAAGTTTTAGTTTCCATTCATATGTAAAGTAGAACTAATTACCGTCACAAAAACTTCGCGCTAAGACTCGCTTTGAAGAGGAGGCAAGCATGAACTTGGAAATGGCCGATTCAGTTAGGGTTATGACTGGAATGGATACTCCAAAATAAGGTGAGACACTTGGTTACGTGGCGATACCTGACAACATCAGTGTAGACCCGCTTTGGCAGATAAACAAGGCTCTGTTTAGGCGGAGAATAACTTCTGGATTAGGCACTGATCTCTACTGATTAGGGTTTTATAGCGCTGACTCGACATGGTTTGCTTTCGTAAATTGTTCCGGTGACAGCATATTGAAACTTAGCAAAACTTTAGTAAGATCGTTTGGTACTTGATATACACAAAACTAAGTGTTTCACCTTATTTTGGAGTATCCCTTCTGGTCACGACCTTTCAGTTAGTGGGAGTTTTCCGCATAGATGTCGCCGTCGTAGATCTTAACTAACCTTACCTACTGTAATCTCCGAAGGTAAAAAAGAAAAGTTACACGGTTTATTGATTCACAAATGATTAGGGTTTTATAGCGCTGACTCGACATGGTTTGCTTTCGTAAATTGTTCCGGTGACAGCATATTGAAACTTAGCAAAACTTTAGTAAGATCGTTTGGTACTTGATATACACAAAACTAAGTGTTTCACCTTATTTTGGAGTATCCCTTCTGGTCACGACCTTTCAGTTAGTGGGAGTTTTCCGCATAGATGTCGCCGTCGTAGATCTTAACTAACCTTACCTACTGTAATCTCCGAAGGTAAAAAAGAAAAGTTACACGGTTTATTGATTCACAAATGTTTTTTCCTCTGTCCAAGGTTGGCTCTCTGTGGGACCGAGCTTATCAAGTTCGAATTTCTCGGCTGATTTGTACAGTTCCTACTTTTCCAGCGGATCTGAAGAACTTATTGTGGGTAGCACACAGGAAATCGAGACACTCAGACCAAAATCGCCCACAGGGAAACATAAAGGAGACTCTGGAGGGCGTGGAGGGGCAATCACTCCCAGCCGTGGTGGCCCAGGCCCCAGGGCGAGGGGTGGCGTCCGAGGGGGAATGATGCGAGGAAGTGGTTTTCCAGGGAAGGGAGGAAGAGGTTTCATAAGTTTCTCTGTTCGGTGAAAAGTGCGGTCGCAGCTACTACTCTAATGAAACTTGTTTACCCCACACATCTTTATTTTATTTCTTGTGTGCGACTGCCGTTGTCCGCTGCAAATCAGAAACGCTGAAGTGAACAGAGAGATCCCGATGACCGATGGCTGTTGCTTGTTATTAAACCCTTCAAAATTTCTTACTCTAACTTTTATATTTGAAGAACTTGTTCGATACTTGCGGAAAACAAGGGCCCTCAGGCAATCGGCAAATGTCAGACATTAACTGTAAACGCATAACCCAGTTTGTGATGTGAAAACGTGCGGTTTGGCTTGATTCCTCTGTACACGAGAACCATTCAGACCCTTTCATGTATCCTCTGTTGTTCCATTTTTAGCGACAATGAAACTTTTTTTGCTAAAAAATGAATAAGACTGACTGAGGACAGCTATCTTCAAGCCTTTGCAATCTTTCCCATACAAGTATTCCAGACCGGCATTGCACGTGCCACAAGGTTAATAGCAGTCGGTGTACGAAACAGGAAAGCAAAGAAGTCTCTCTTCACCTCAAGAACCAAAGGCAAATAAATAAATCCCACTCTCATATGGCCGTTTAGAATCAATTTACATCTACTTCCGATTTTAACTGTGAGTGATAGCAGTCACTGTAAATCAAATTATAGCGAGTGGGAAGGGCATTAAAATGAACTGGAAAAAACTAAGAGCGGTAACGTGTATTACATTCCAAGAAAACGACATTCGTAAGATATTTCTTATCTCTATCTTTGAATAGGGAAACAAAACAAATATTAAACTTAGCCAACCGTGCCGTAGAATATGGCGTGCTGAATAAACAGGCCAATCTCTGCGCGTGTACTGAGGTCATCACTTCTTGCCATTCCTCAAACTGACATTTCCTTTTTTATTCAACTTATACGACGTACAGTCTACTTTAGACTTCAAATCTACTACAACGAAACAAAGATTTTAAACAAGCTGAGAAGATTCACAATACGCGAGGCAAAGAGTTGAACCCGGATTGATGGCTTCACCTTGCAGTTTCCGATATCCACTAGACTAACGAGACAACCTTCCGGATAATAGAATTTTTTAGAGTATTGAAATAGTAGTACCCAGCGAAACAACCCACAAATGACCAGCTCCCAACGTCAGTGGCTTCATAGCTCAGTTGGTTAGTGCGTTGCACCGGAATCGCGAGGTCACGGGTTCAAACCCCGTTGAAGTCCTGAATTTTTCAGGCTTCTCTACGCAATTGTAAAAATTGCATTCATAACTGCGAAGATCATAGCGTCATTTGATTTCATAACCGCAGTTCATATTTGATTCATTTCAAATACCATTTCATCATTGATTCATTCCTCACGGGACCATTAGAACCCACAAATGACCAGCTCCCAACGTCAGTGGCTTCATAGCTCAGTTGGTTAGAGCGTCGCACCGGAATCGCGAGGTCACGGGTTCAAACCCCGTTGAAGTCCTGAATTTTTCAGGCTTCTCTACGCAATTGTAAAAATTGCATTCATAACTGTGAAGATCATAGCTTCATTATATTCATTATATGGTGCTTTATTGGCCAAATTTCAGCCTGATGTTTTTAATGCACTTGTTCTTATATGCGGGTGTTTACTTTACTGGCTTTAGCCCCCCCCCCCCCCCCCCCCCCACTTTTTTGGCTGATTAAATCACTATATTTTTTTTTTTTTTACTTTAGTAAACCAGGTCTGTCTTTTACAAAAAAAAAACATTACAGTCAAATATGCGAACCTCTTAGGAAACACAGCCTTATTCTAATTTGTCCATTTCGATCCAATTTAGCTTTTCGAGGGTTTTCTCGTACAGACACGGCCAGATGAGGCAGTTTGTCGTTAGTTTTAGATCCATTTCTAGCCATTTCTCAAGACTTTAATTTCCCCCCCGGACCCCCCTAGTTGGCTCACGCTAACGCGTTTGCATTAGCCCCCCCCCCCCCCCCCCCACTTGAAAATCCGCTCCGCGGGCCCTGCATTTTGCCTACACTACCAATAAGAAGCATACAACAGTATAGACACAGGGGCCTAAAGGTCAGAGCAAAGACCTCATACGCCGGTTTATTGAAGGAAGACATAAATTAAATATAGCCCACCATTCCTAATAGTACAGACATGTGTCTCCAGAGACAAACCAGTTCACACTAAATTAGTGCGACACCGCCGGATACGAAAACCCAAAAACACTTTGTTGCAAAAAGGGGAACGTATACCTCCGCCAACTGCGGTGCCGCCATAACTCCGGAGACTGAGTCACGAAAACGAATCATGAAAACTAACAAAACACACTTAAATCAAAGCTAAACTAAGGAGCGGAAACGTTGCTGGCCTAGAATGGTTATTAAATCGTAACAGCCTTCTATATATATATATATAACTGCAGACAGTACTGTGTATATATATATATATATATATATATATGTCTGACGTTCATACCCATAATCCCTCTCGCATGGCACCAATCCTCCTGTCCGTGCCGGCAAAATACCTATTTGTCTATTACGCTTCGCTGCATTGGCAGAAATATTATTTTCCAAAGATAACTTCTTTGGTACCATTGTTTGACTCGTAAAAAACATAATGTAGCAAAAGTTAATCCCGACTGAAAAGTGGTCGGATTAATTAGCCATCAATTTTACGCATCACACTTGCCCCTTCAATACTTTTTTTGTTGCATCAGGCACTATTTCTGCTGCATATATGTTAACGATTTCCTGTACTTATAATGGTTAAATCCCGCGGGACATTATTTTTACAATCAATGTACATCGCCACTACTCATAAATGGTGGAGGCCGTTGGTACTTTGGTCTTTCTGAAAAATAAAAGGATTTAGACGTTAATTTCAAAGAAAATCGCTCCTGTTTGTTTCAACTGCAAGCCAGAATACATTGCTTAATTACGCGAAAACCACCGATCTGTGGAATGGGCCCAAATTACTGAGTAACTGCCCCACCCACTTCAGTCGATCATTTTGATGAGCAGTAGCCAGCTTTCGCCGTCAAGGTGTATCGGAAAAACCACAACAATGGAAAGATACGTTTTCAAAATCACGAGTCCCGCAGGCAAATGGATAAAATTGTTCTTGTCCAGCGAAAACGTTGCAAGTGCAACCATAGACTCGCTATTACTACGAGTACAAAAATGGCTCCCTGGCCCAAAAAGTAGCGTCGAAAAAAACACGTCTCACGAATTTGAACTATTATAAGCGAAAGTGGGCGGGGCAGTGACTCAGTAATTCGAGCCCATTCCACAGATGGGTGGTTTTCGTAGTAATTCAGAAAAAATGATTTTCTATTCACCGAAGTGGAGGTGGCTAGTGGTGGTAATTAGCGGCTCGGTAAATGTCCACCACTAGCTACTGACACTGAGATCAATAGTTGTTGTAGTACATGCTAAAACATTGAGATACTTCAGCACAAAAAGATGATTTTTAACTCATTTATTCCTGCAGCGATTGCAATATTTTCGGGCACAAATCCCGCGCGAGTTGCTCAGAGGTGAATAGCAAAGGGTATTCAGAGTTCGAGTGGCCAATCAGAGCGCGCCTTCCACGCTTTCCACTGTTTTAGTATATACCTGGGCCCGGTTGTTCGAAAGGCGATTAACTTAATCCAGGATTAGCATGAACATTTGTTTCATGTTTTCAACTTTTTGGTGAAAGTTTCTTTTGCTTATTTTTGTTTTCCAATATTGACTTCCTCTGATGTAAATATTTGTCGAATATCAGCGTTGAACAGCATTTGGGAGTAGAGAAATAAACTCCTTGGTTAATTTTTAATCTGGGATTAGCGTTAATCGGCTTTTGAACAACCGGGCCCAGAAGCACATGACCTTGAAGCGTGTAACTTGTAACTCTTTTCCTTGGAACAAAGCTGGGGATTTTAGGATACCAATTTTATGCCCAAATATGGACAAAAGTAAGACTGAAGCTGCACGCGCGGGAAAATGCACAAGCTACGTTGCATCCAAATAAGGAAATTTTTAACTCAAAAACACCCCAGCTCTGAACCAGAGTCAAGCGCTTTAAGGTCATGAGCTTCTATATTTACTAATTAACAATAAGTCACCGAAGGCGAGGTGAATAATTGTTTTAGTATTTTTTACATCTAGGTGATTATTTGAAAATTTTGCATTTTCTTTAAAACAATTAATTTCGTCGTCTGTCACCTCGACTAAACGACTTGCGGGCATTTTGAAAAACCGCTTAGGTGATTATCCTCACCTCAAGCACAACCAATCAACGCAGAGAATTGTCAATAATCCACGTATGCATTTATACTAACATCAAATATAACGTACATAGGGTGGACACGCGAGGGGGGTGGAGGTCGAAGCAACTTATGAAATCGTTTGAATGGTTTATATTTTGTTTAACAGACAAGGTATGCCATGAGAATGTATGAATGGAAGTTAACCACGTACGTTGACAGATGTGTTACATGTATAGAGATTTAGCATCGAATTTAGGGCAAATGTCAGGATGCTGTTTGTTGGCTACGAGTGAATGACCATTCTCTCTTTTTTTTAAATTCATTTGATAATATTCTGTATCAAACAGGCAAGCAACCAAATTAGGCAAATTACGCAACCAAATTTTGCCTCTAGGCAAATTATTTTTGCCTAAAGGCAAACATAGGCGCAACGTTTGTCATTCGACGGTTTGACCTTTTGCCAGCTTGCAAAATACCGTTGAACCTTGTGCTAAAGAACTAGCCGAACGTTGTCCTTTTGAGTGTTGACAATGTGCGAGCCAGCGAGCCATGGCTGCGAGTCATGCGAGTCACTCAGTTATTAAAAGCTAACCGTTTCCGCTATTTGAAATGGGTGCTTAGACTTAAATGCGAAATTCGCCGTGGCTCGCATGACTCGCTGGCTCGCAGATTGTCCAGCCCCTTCCTTTTGGCATTCCACCACAGAGCTATATACTCCAATATCAAGTTAGATCTGTGATCTTTCTGTGAACTCTGTTTCCGCCAAGGGGCAAAAAGAACGAAAACATGTGCCGCAATGTCCCGGAAATTAAAAGCAAAATTCTTTGTGAACTTACGATCTAAAATGGATGGCAGAAGTGGAAAACAGGCAGAACATCACACGTGAAAGTGATGTCCTGAAACGCAAGCGTAACAAGAAATGAAATGTACGTTCTGTTGTGGTAAAGAACAAATCTTCTCCATTAAACGTTACAACCGTATTTTGCGGCAAAAGGATTAGCGTTTCATTACGGTTATTATGGATTAGCGTCGGGGTTAGTGACATTTAAGGCTTGCATTTCTGGGCAAACTGTAAGTACATGTTAAGGTATGCTTGTGAAGGGAATGACAAATGTAGTTCAGCTCGTAAACTGTGTTCTTCCAAATAGCTGCGAGTTTAGGCAACGGAAACGATTATGTCGGCGATATTCTCTCTTCGATACAGAAGTTTCCTCTACAAGAAATACGAATGCCAAGATGTACTACAAACAAAGTCGGACCTCCTTTACACATGTTGTCTTGGGTGTCACGCAACGCTTTCAAAAGAATTGGGAGAGTGTGACGTCTCAATTAACAGCTGGTGAAGGAAGCTTGAAAATGTCATGATAAGGTGTCTGTTGGGATCGCTCAAAGTCAGCTAACATTCAGTAATCGAGTCAAAAATCATTCAAAATAGTAGATGACCTGAACATGTTTTTTTCCAATGGTAATTTAGGACAAAAATCTACCGGGCACATAAACTATAGTTTACAAGTCTATTATATGAGTTTCTACGAGTTCAGTTTTTCGGCCCCTTTTAACCTCAGTTGATCCTGCAGCGTTATCCAGCCTGTTTTCCACTCCGCACAGCTTGATATCTAATAAAAAGAACTTACTCAAAAAGGTATCAAGCCGTCAGTCACCTTGAGCAGAGCCAGGGTAGTACTGGCTGTTTCCATTGGTTGATGACACATTCACACCAGGTTGAGGTGGGAGGCGATAGGGAGGGGGTGCACCCCTGGGAGGCTCAGGCTGCTCTTCACGTTGGTCGGGAGGAGGAAACCTGAAGACAAAAAGCAAGGGTAGGAATTTGTTTGACTACAAGTATGTTGGGTGGGGTGGGGTGGGGTGGGGTGGGGTGGGGGTGAGATGAGGAGCCCATCCCCTAAATAGGATGGAAGGGGGGGGGGGGGGTAAAGAGGCATTCCTGCAGATGGCACAGAGGCATACATAGTTTGCTTTAGCATACTTAAACAAATCCCGCCTTGAAGCATTTAAACTTAATGAACAACTGTCCAGATTCTGTCCCACCATGATAACCGATAGCAACCAGTATTTGTGGGACAATCCCCAAAAAAACTGTGTTACTGTGGAAAATATATTATTGTTATTTACCAATCAAAGGAAGATTCTTTTCCAGCATGCTGTAAATGTTTTTTTTTCAGACCTTAGTTAAGATATTTTTTGCTCAACAAAGATTAACCCTTGTGCAAAGAACAGGATTCTTCAAGAAAAAGTTTCAAAACTAAACTTAACCCATTGACCCCTGCATGGGAGTGAGGCTTAACAAATTTTACCTTGGGGCCCGCATCCTGGAGCGTTTGAGGTGTCAATGGCTTAAATAATGAGTTAAATGTTATTAGGGGTGCAGGGATGGCGCAGTGGTGAGAGCACTCCCACCAATGTGGCCCGGGTTCGATTCCCAAACTCGGCGTCATCTGTGGGTTGAGTTTGTTGGTTCTCTACTCTGCACCGAGAGGTTTTCTCCGGGTACTCTGGTTTCCCCTCTCCTCAAAAACCAACCTTTGACTTGATTTGCGTTGATTGTTAATTTAACTTTACAGTGTCCCCAATTAGTGCTCCAGTGTTAAATCAACTAGACACTTAAATAGAAGTTCCTTTTTTTTTTCAACAAATGGCATAAAACACTCAGCTTCAAGCACTAGAACAAACATTTTTCAGCTGAACCTAGCCTGCTTTGCACAGAGTTTTATCGAATTTTACCAGATCCACACAGATACCAATGTGAAAAAAAAATGGACTGAGAAAAAACTGAAAAAGGAGGAAACTGATCAGTCCTCCTCTTGAACTTAACAAATTAAGAAACCGTTTACATTAAACTCTTCCAGTGCAAAACAGAAGTGTTTTTGTCCAGGATAACTAGCTATGAATAGTTGCTGGAAATACCACATACTGTTTATATGGGGTTGAACTTTCTTTGGGTTGCCCAAGATCATGGGACGTATCTCCATTCTGATGAGACAATTGGCGAAGACGGAAAGTAGCTCGCAAAATGCTGTCATGGTGAGATAATTGAGATCTGGCAAGAGATTTTAAAAAAAGACAATCATAATATCAGTAAAGTAAATCCTGTCTAAAGCACAAAAGAACAACATTATTATTAATACTTCTACAAATAAAATATCTAGAATATAATAATGTCCAGTCCTAAAGAGTCTTAAAGAAAGTTGATGAGGAGAACAGCTTTTCACCAAAATTTCAATCTTGAAATAGCTTTCTAACCTTGTGAAATCCTTTTCAAAATACACACATGCAAGCCGCCATCTTGGATTATACGTAATGTCATTGAGCTCAGCCTGAAGTTTTGCAGGAAGCTTGAACACAAAGCTGTCGGGATTCCTCTTGGTATTCCAGTCATGACTTTTTGTTTGAAGCAACATAAATTGCTCAAATAGGTTCAACAATGTTCATGTTGTTCACATTTCCGAGAGAAAAGGGATCAGATGAGCTCAATGACGTCACTTAGAATCCAAGATGGCGGCCTGTATGTGTGTATTTTTAACAAGGATTTCACAAGGTTAGAAAACTATTTCAAAATAATTGAAATTTTGGTTAAAAACTGTTCTCCTCATGAACTTTCTATTAATCGCTTAAAAAAGGATTGTCATTTTGGAGTGAACTTCTCCTTTAATAGAGTGCAAAAGCTAAAGTAATCCATCAAAAATTGATCATTGTTATTATCAGCACTGCTCACAAACCTTGCAGTCTCAGCATCTCTCTTTGGCCTGAACAAAAAAAAAGGAAAAGACAGCAGGTAGTGAGCATGAGGAGAGTTTTATGGCATTTAAGTGCTTGTAAATTACACAGTTGCTAAATGAAGGAATTCTTGAACAAAAAACCCCAGCCTTTTTGGATTTATTTTGATATACACAAGATCACCAACTAGCATTTTCTCATTACAACAAAAGACAAGGCAGTCAGTAACCAGAAGCCCATAGATCGATTCCAGAATTAATAAAACGCATAATTATAGCGTTATACATGCTATCCATCAGCACTTCATTTATGCCAGTGGAGCTCCATTAGTAAGAAAATATGGTGACCCATCTGTGCAAGAAAATTTAGTTTTCGTCAACGTATGACCGTAAGACCATCCACCCCTCTATGTATGCCAATATGACTAGTATCGCACGACCATATTGCGGGCTCAAGTTTAGAGAATCAATACTTTGGGAACTTGTCTCCAGATACATGTAGTTTACAGCATACACCTTTGATATTGGCCGTCCATGTTATGGTCAATTGACACCCGTCAAAACAAGGTATCTGCTGACCAGTATCATGAGACCATATCATGGGCTCAAGGTTATAGGTCATCAAGGCCACCTTTTCTTATAAGTTGACTGTTGGCCAGGTACTAGGTTTCAATTGGATCGCAGGCTCAAGCTAGGTTAACATTAGGTGCCCCTTTTGCCACTGGTGGGAAATTGCATTATTTTAGCGCATGTGATCAACATTTCCCAAGGTATATTTCCTGTGGTAATGTCCATGGATACGTCAAAAAGATCAGACGAAGTGCCCATAGCATTAAACATGGTAAGTTTGGTAAGTTGAAAGGGTGTTTTGATGCCCAAGGTTCAAGAGCCAATCACGATGCTGATGAAGTTGTGATTAAATTTCCTGCCCAATGAATTGCATGAGATTTTTTTTTACCTTAGGAATCTTAGTAACGTGTGACCACTGGTTAACGCAGTATACTAAAACCCAAGTGTGAGGCTCTGCAGGATAATTTACCGTGGGAAATGGCATTTACCATGGTGTGTGTAACCGCATCTATTGTAAGAATAAATAACCTGGGAGCTATGCTTTTAGGCTTGGATAAATCTATATAATTCATTAGCTTCTACTTGAAGATGCTTACCTTCCTTCACGAAAACAAAACATGATGACAGCCAGGATAATAGCAATGATTAGGACAACAATGAGCGGAAGAATCAGTATCAAAAGAAAGTCATGTCCAAAGTCCCTTCTTGAAGAATCATACACGGGAGCAACATAGGTGGATTCATCAAATCCTTCCCCACTGTGTGCTGGCTTAGAGTCATTACTGGCACTGGCTGATGCTTGGCTCTTATCCATCTAGGATGCAAGCATAAGATTCTTTTTAAGTGGTGCAAGTTGGAAAGCTTCACATGAAACCAAAAATTACTCAATCAAAATCAAGGACATGAAAGGGTTACTTTCTAATGAAACTACATATGGTGCTGGCTTGTTGGGTTGTGAAACACACATAATTTGGTTTTATTTAAACAAGTTGATAATAACCTGTTTGGTAACTAACCAAGAGTGAGGGCCATACTGGGGAGTGTTGGTACAAAAATGACCGAGGGCAATTATTTCCCAGTACCGTCCCAAGCAAGTCAGGTTATTAATTAATAAGTACTTTATTATATGGCAGTGTTTCTTTGAGATATCGGACACTTTTCCTCTTGACAAATGTTCATAATCTTCGTCTTTCATCAGTGAATTTTTACTGATTTTTTTTTCTGTAGTGTTTAGCTTAAGAGACATTTGGTGATTACTAAATGATGTATTACAAGTGAAGAAGCATGGCGTGTTTGTGAATTAAAGTGCGTTGTACTTAAGTCTGACGAATCTGTTTATATCTCGGCCATCACTACATTTGACGACGAGGACGGTGATACGTGGAGTACTTAAGTGGTTACGGATTAAATTTTGCGCGGTTATTTCGTCTAAACAATCGGAATGTCAGCGCCTGGAGAACAAGTGAGCAGCTCGACCACATCAACGACTCCCACCGATCCTTGCGGAGCGACCGTGAAACAAGTCTTAGATATCCAAGGCCTACCTCACTTTGACCCAAAGGGAGAGCCAAATTCACTTTCTGTTCGATGGAAAGGATGGAAACGTGCCTTTAACCTTTATGTGGCCTCGAAAGGAGTAACCAATGAAGGTCAGAAAATAGCATTGCTGTTACATTCGGGAGGTACGGAATTACAAGAGATTTACTACACTTAAGTACCTGAGGATAACGAAACTACATTTAACGATTGTCTAGCAGCTCTGGATAACTATTTCGCGCCAAAAGTCAATGTCCCATTTGAGCGAAACGTATTTTGCCAGATGCAACAGACAGAGGGAGAAACCATCGATCAGTTTGTTTGCCGACTACATCAGAAAGCCATATCTTGTGATTTTGCAAATGTGGATGAAGCCATCCGAGACCAGATCATTGAAAAATGTAAAGATTCAAGATTTAGTCGAAAATTTCTCGAGAAAGCGAGTGATGCAACCTTGACTGTGCTACAGGAAACTGCACGCGTCCACGCGGCGGTCAACACTCAAATGCAGTCCATGGGAGGTCTTGAGCGAGTTAACAGAATCAGTCAAAAAGATCATCAAAGGAAAGAAAAGGAAAGGGCAGCAAAGAAATTTGGAAAAGAAAAGAAGGTTTTGAAAGAAAGGAAATGCACCCATTGTGGCAGAACTGGTCATTCTGAATGAGACAGGAGTTGTCCAGCACTCGGAAAAGCCTGTAACAAGTGTGGTCTCCTTGGTCATTTTGCAGCCTGTTGCCGATCTAAAGTGGAAAGGAAACGTCCAAGTGAAAAACAGCGTTCAGATGGTGCTAATCAAATTTCAGAGGAGCCAGAAGAAGATTATTATGCTTTTGTTGTGAAATGTGGTGGTGACTTGAGTGGAGTTGCTGATTTGTGCATTGGGGGTGTGCAGCTTAAGAATGTCCTTATTAACTCAGGAGCGACATGCAATATTGTGGATCGTGACATGCGGGAAAGTTTAAAACAAGAGGGTGTGAAATGCAGATCCCAAAGGTGCGAAAGGAAGCTGTTTGCTTACAGCCAAAGTGAACCCACTGAGGTAGTTGGAACATTTGAGAGTGAAGTTTATTGTGAGGCGTCTGGAGAGAGGTGTGTAGCCGAGTTTACCGTTGTGGAAAGTCATGGCAGAGCTTTGCTTGGAAGGGATACGGCAGAGAAATTGAACGTGCTAAGAGTTGGCCCTCCTAACTCCCCCCAAGCATACTCTATTACAAGTGAAGGGACATCTGTGGACATTGTTAAGAACTTTCCTGATGTTTTCACGGGAGTGGGTAAATTGAAAGATTACCAGCTGAAATTGCATGTGAACAAAGATGTAAAACCTGTTGCACAACCTGTCAGAAGATTACCATTTGGTCTAAGAGAGAAAGTCGACAAGAAATTAGATGAATTACTAAAGAAGACATAATCGAAGAAGTACCCAGCGGCCCTACAGAATGGGTTTCACCTCTTGTGGTTGTCCCGAAACCAGACGGGGATATTCGCATCTGTGTCTATATGAGAAGAGCTAATGAAGCAATTGAAAGGGAAAGGCACCCTATTCCTACCATCGAGGAAGTCCTGCACGATTTAAATGGGTCTACTGTTTTCAGTAAATTGGACTTGAAATGGGGCTTCCACCAAGTAGAGCTCAATGCAGAATCACGTCAGATTACTACCTTCATAACACACAGGGGTCTTTTTCGTTACAAGAAGTTAATGTTTGGAATAACCTCAGCTCCAGAGAAATATCAGAAGATTGTTAAGGATGCTCTGATTGGTTGCAAAGGAGTTAAAAATATTGCTGACGACTTAATCATCCACGGATGTGGAATCCAGGAACATGATGAGAATCTGCTAGCTGTTCTGCGCCATCCCAGAAAGTGTGGAATTGACCTTGAATGAGAAGAAGTGCCAGTTCAGACTTCCAAAATTAACATTCTTTGGACATGACTTGAGCAAACAAGGAATTTCACCAAGTGAAGAGAATGTGTCTGCAATTCAAAATGCCAAGCCGCCACAGAATACCGCAGAAGTCAGATCGTTTTTAGGGCTAGTACAATACTGCGCCAAGTTCGTGCCAGATTACGCCCAGGTCGCCGAACCGCTCAGAATCCTTACAAGAAGGGATCAACATTTCATGTGGGGAGACGCCCAAGAGAAATCCTTCCAGAAGTTGAAAGATCTGCTAACCCAAGCAGATACACTCGCCTACTTCAAGAATGAATGCAGAATGCGAATAGTAGCTGACGCAGGTCCCATAGGTATTGGAGCTGTTCTCACTCAGCTACAAGATGTCATGTGGAGGGTGATCTCCTATGCATCGTGAAATCTTACCGACATGGAAAGGCCCTATTCCCAGACAGAAAAGGAAGGTCTTGCGTTGGTATGGGCTTGCAAGAGGTTCAAGCTGTATGTTTATGGTCGAGAATTTGAGCTAGAGACCGATCATAAACCTCTGAAGCACATCTGTAACACGTCCTCTAAGCGGTCCGCGTGAATAGAGCGATGGGTCCTTCGCTTGCAGGGATACAATTTCAAAGTGATTTACCGTCCTGGTAAGACCAACATCGCTGACACCCTTTCATGGCTAAATTCTATGGATCAGAAAGATCCCAGTGGAGAGGAAGCTGACTTTGTTAGAGTTATTGTACAAGAAAGTACGTCAATGGCTATGACTGCAAGAGAAGTTGAAAGAGAATCAGAAAAGATCCTGAACTGTGTAGTATTAGATACTACATACAAAGTGGTGACTGGAGTCGATGCAAAATGCCTCATTACCTGAGTGTGAAAAATGAACTTTGCACAATAGGGAAGTTAGTCATGCGCGGAACAAGGATCGTCATCCCTCAGAGTCTCAGAAGTGAAGTACTGCGTTTAGCTCATGAGGGGCATCAAGATATGAAGATGAAAACCCAGTTGAGAACGAACGTTTGGTGGCCCAAAATAGACTTTGATGCGGAGAAAGTTTGCAGAAGCTGCCCAGGATGCCAAGTAGTGGGAGAATTTTGTCCACCTGAACCAATGCAGCGCGTAGAACTACCATCCGAACCATGGCAAGATGTAGCCATCGATGTCTTAGGTCCATTTCCTTCTGGAGAAAACCTACTTGTAGTAGTGGATTACTACAGCCATTTCTTTGAAGTAGTTGTCATGCGCACAACCACCTCTCAAAAGATGATTGAGGCGCTAACGCCCATATTTACACCGTATAGCTACCCATTCAGTCTTAAGTCGGACAATGCTCCTCAATTTGTATCCGAAGAATTTGAAGCTTTTCTAACTGACCATGGGATCAATTGAACATCGAAAATCCCCACCCCTCTGGCCCCAAGCAAATGGGGAAGTAGAGCGCCAGAACCAAACATTGTTGAAGTCACTCAAAATAGCTGAAGTAGAAGGAAAAAAGTGGAAAGAAGAATTGAACAAATTCCTGTTAGCATACAGAACAACCCCCCACAGCAGTACAGGAGCAACCCCAGCATTTCTAATGTTTGGAAGAGAACTTAAAACCAAGTTACCGGAACTACGTCCCAATAAGAGTGTTCTGGATGAAGGCATTGAAGATCAGGACTGGAATCAGAAGCTTGCAGGCAAAGTGTATGCTGACAAACGGCGACATGCTCTTGATAACTTTATCACTCCTGGAGATAAAGTCCTTGTCAAGAACAGCAAGTCATCCGGAAAGTTAACTCTCAACTTTGACACCGAGCCTTACACTGTACAGACAAAGGAGGGACAAGAACTAACCTTGAAATCAGCCAAAGGTGTAGTACACCAGAGAAATAGTTCATTGTTAAACCTTATAAAACCCCAGAGAAGCCGAAGAACTTTGTGGGAGCTGAAACCCCAGCGAGTGCGGTGATCTCACCCCTGCCTGTAGGTACCTCAGAAACCTCAGCAACCACAGAGCCACGGAGAAGGCCAAACCGAACTATACGGATGCCAGCCAAGTTTAAAGACTTTGTTCTGGAAAAGTGAATAGTTTTAAAAGACTGTTGAGACTGTTAGGAAAAAGAGTTTTGCAATTGTTGAGATTGTTTATGAATCTCGGGACAATAGACTGTGTTAAGCATTTTTGAACATTTTATTGTTTGTTATAAGTTGAGTTCTGTTTTCACAAAGGAAGGGAATGTAGTGTTTAGCTTAAGAGACATTTGGTGATTACTACATGATGTATTACAAGTGAAGAAGCATGGCGTAAGTCTGACGAATCTGTTTATATCTCGCCATCACTACATTTTCCCACAGCTTTATTGGGTACTCCTCTCGTAATATACAATATAAATTTATAATACAACAAAAGAAAAGCGAAAGAAAAAAGAAAGAAATAAGCAAAACCCAAAAGGGGCAGGTGCAGCGGGACTAACGTCCCATGTGAGGCACCGCCCCTAGATTAAGACCTAGGTTAAAATAAAATAAAAAGAATACTCAAACATTCGCACAGAAAATAAAATAAATTACGAGTGGCATGGGCCCGTAGGGACTAGTGTCCACATGCAGGGGTAATTGATTTCATATACTGTACCCCCGACAGGTGAGTGCTATTAATTTGCGAACAAAAAGTTGAAAGGCAGTAGACAAGGAAAAACTGGTTGGACCATGCTAGCTTACAAACATAGTTTCATAGTTTAAATATTCTGTTAAAGTACGAGGCCTGAAAAGTTGATGTTTTGCAAAAAAGGGTGCGTAGATTAAAGGAGTTGCTTAGTCTTGTACAACCATGGGAAACAAAAGATACATAATTCTGAACATCTAAATTGGTACTACAGTAAAGGCATTTATAAAAAAAGATCTTAGGGCTTAGTCACACATTCATCCCCTATGAACGTCTGCTGAAAGGAAAAAACACTTCCGTTTAATGGCTGTTTTAATGCCCACTATTTAAAGAAACCAATCAGCATTGACTAATTTTGCTGTGCATAGCCAATCACATGCTGCGTAAGAATGCCATACAAAATAAGAGTTTACCCGAAACTGAAAAATGGCCTCTGATTGTTCTGTAATCCACAAAAGGAGGTGCTTTTTCATTTCAGCAGACGTTTGCGGGGGAGGACCCGTGACAAAGCCCTATGAACTTCTGCGTGGGAGGCTAGACTCTAACTGGAGAGCCTGCTCAAAGGCTTGGCTAGTCAGCTCCAATTACCGGTAGGACAAACTGATAAAGACCGCCACCCATTACTTTGAGGACTTAAAAAAACAATCTCAATGGATACGTTGGTCTGCCTGTGGTCTTGTTATTATTTACCTTTCAGTCCTGAGAGTGACTAGAGAATAACAGATTTTACTCTGTCTAAAACCGCACAATTTTACTTGTCAACGGGGGAAGCTTCAGGAATCAATGGGTTGAACAGTAATATTTCCTGGTGGTCTTTGACCGTCAGACGAAAATTTGATGATCTGCACCATCTCTAAACCATGAGTTAGTTCATCAACAGTTTCTTAATTAGGCATCTTTGGGGGTAGGGGCTGGTGAGATGGCTTCATACAACAAATTAAGCAACCCTATGCAAATAACATCCCTCAAACTATAAAGTCTTGCATACCAATCTGAACTTGCACCAGTCAATGTCATATGGTGGAAATTGTTTGTTTGCCAGTTGACCCAGTCCAGAGCATCCTTGGTAATCATTTTTAAGAGCTTCATGAGTGGACTCTCCACCGACTGTAATGTAGACACTGTTTCCAAAAAAGATGAAATGAACTTAATAAAAACAGATCATGTGCATTCATTTTAATTTACACATCTAGCCCAACACTGACAACAAACATTTCTTGAAACTTGGAAATTATTATTTGCCATTGCTTGGTAATTTTAAATCAGCACCCTGGGCACAAAGAAAGCGACCATTATCAAGCTCTTGGACAATTCACCAAACAAATGTTTAAATGCAAAAGAAGACTGAGTGTACAGCGGCAAACTACATGTAGGCCCTTCAACAATAACACAACAAGATCAGTTTACATTAAGTCGTTTCTATGAAAGGGTTGTTCTTGGACCAGTCACTTTACATTCTAGGCAAAGAAAGAAACGATAACATTTCAACCTTATCCTAACATCATGGAAATTGATTATACATGTAAGTACTTAGTCTAAAGGCACATTAGATACAATAATATTACAAGTTAAACAAAAAAGCTTAGCAGGAATGGGATCTGCTTTCAAGAGTATTTAAAGAAGGCTTGAGCTTCCAAATGAATAGCATTTCAAAAACCAAACAATCGAATTTGCTGTGGCACTTCCTACAAAATTTAAATTGGCTTGCTTTTAAAAGATTGCTACAGTACTTCTGTGAGACTCCATAAAACTTTCTCTGATCACCAATTTGAAATTCTTGTGCTCAGCAACGCACTGGTGGAGGTGTCAGGTGGGGTACCCAACATAATCTGCATCACACAAACCACATGAAAAATTATAGACATTGCATTGCTGATTAACAAAAAATGGCTTGACTTCTCTTGGTTTAAGTTCCCGTTCTACCACAAGCTTCTCACCCTTCCTTCCGTGGAGGAATTGGTACCCTCCCATCCCTGTCCAGTTTAGACTCCACTGATGTCACCTTAACTCCTCCAGCAGGCTGCCACACTTTCTTTACTTTTTCAACAAAGTCCACACTTTCTTGACCTTCAAGAAACTCATCAATACTACTGTTCCGTACAAGAAATTCTGCTTGATAGCGAGGAATTTCTACAGAGTTAAACACAAGACTACATTACCAAGCAAGAATGACAATAAACACTATTATTATACATTGGTGTCACAAGCTCGATTTTGATTGGCTATAAGCACGCAGCTAATTCTTGCTTGCTCTGTTTCTCTTACGTCATACCTACAGACAATAGATTTTATATATGTAGAATTGACGTCATACCTACACACAATAGTTTTATGCATGCAGAAGTGACGTCACCTAACACACTAACGAGCAGTTCGATCAGTTTTGTCATGGCGGAGCTCAGCTCAGGAATATGCATAATAAAACAATTATTGAATTCGGTTTTCGCATGTTAGCGATAATTATCAAGGCCTCAGTTTGTGTTATCCGCCTCAGCCTTCGGCTTCAGCAGATAACACAAACTTTGGCCTTGATAATTATCGCTAACATGCTCAACCTCATCCAATAATTGTTAATTATCAGGTCATCTGAAAATCTGTGTTATTGTGACAACTTTTTAACGAAAGAAAATTGTGTAAACTAGAACTAAATTGGAATGAATGGCATTAACCCTTTTACCCCTGAAGAGGCCCCAGTTGACAAGTAAAATCCTCTGCCGTTAGACAGTCAGTACAATCAAAAGTGGCCATTAATTTAAGGGAGGTCCAACGGTTAATGTTAAGAGGGACAAAGCAAAGGAAAATTATTAGATTTTAAGTGGCAGGTAAGTTACTGTTTTTTAACAGAAGGCCTAAATTAAAAAAACATTACAGTATTTTCTAGTTTTGAATTAAAATTTAAAACCCAGGTGCACTGTGTATTGTTTATTATTTCAAAGTACTCTTACTCAGGTCGACATCTTCATAATTTACTTTCAATCCCTATCCTCAACAGTGCTACAAATCACAACACCTAAATTTAAGAAAGTCTGTCATCTACAGTGCTCCTAAACTGGTTAAGGTAAAGTAGCACACAAGCCAACTAGTCCATACAGCCAGAACTTATCCCCATTTTATCATAGCACGAAGTAACTGGGAGAATTATTACCCCTCCCCGCCCCCTGAATGGGATGCTAGCCCACTGCAGGGTTACCCTCCCCCCAGTAGTATATTGCTGGTACCCATTCATACACCTGGGTGAAGAGTGACAATGTGGAGTAAAGTCGCTTGTCTAAGGAAACAACATAATGGCAGAACTAGGCCTCAAACCAGCAACCTTTGGAATCAGAAGACATGCTAACCACCACACCACCATGCATCCATGGGGTAGTCCTAAACTAACTGGTTTCAAACAAAGCATTATCATTAACCAACATATATCTAAAGGTCTCCCTTGGCAACTTCTACAGCTCAGAATCAACACACAGCTAAATACATCTGGCTGTGGTACTGGCCGCTGCCAGAGGCACCTATATGTATACTTTTGACCCACTGTCATGAGCTGCGTCCTTCACAATTCAGTACCCAAGACTTCAAAGAGGGTGATTACCACAGCCATCTATTCTTTATTTTCATATAATTCATTTCTTATTAACCCACTGACTCCTAGGTGTGAGATTTAATAGATTTTAAGTTCTGTCTAACATAAGATGATTTTACTCGTCAATGGGTTGGGGAAGGGAGGTGTTTAAGGAGTCAATGAGTTAACAACCCCGACATCCATACAAATAACTATATGACACCCTTTAACAAACCTTTAGTATTATCGACACTAATGACAACGTCTTGTCTTTCGGTCGAGTAGTCCTTTTTATTCCATGCTGTGATCTAAAAGCAAATTGAGAACAATGTAAACGCTAAGACCAAGGACTGATAAACCAAAATTATTGGTCTTCAGGTGTTGACATAATTCTTGGTTTTGCTAAAAAAAACATTATTTCAATTACTACACCTACCTCCAAAACAACTTGACTTGTAACATCTCTTCCTGGAGTGCCATATATAAAGGCTCTATCAGTTACCTCTCGTTGCTCAAGGCGTAACCATGGGGGCAGATCTGGAGAGCCCAACTTTGAGGCAATAAATTTAACTTCTGATTGGCCAGCTAATGGAATAAGGAAAAAAAACCTGACTACTCAGCAATCCTTTGCCTTTCACAGGGATAACATTGTGACTCTCCAATAAGGCAAACATACACTTTAAAATCAAGCAATTCTAACAGTAAGACTTGGAAAGCTTGGGGATACAGAATAGTCAATACCCTGTAATCAAAGGGAAAGTGATATATAGCTAGGGAAGACATACAGTATTTGAGCTATTTAGATCACCAGCAAAACTTACAGTCACTTGGAAAAAAGTTAGAGACAGAGAGCTCTTTTTGAAGAAATATTCCAGTAGTTGCATTGGCGGTGATATTAGCTTCTCTGCTTAACTGAATGCAACAAAAGAGAAAGCCTGCAAAGAAGATATTGACAAAATAATTCTCCACTGAACAATATTGATAATTAGAATTAAATATTACATTTTGAAATAGATGAACTATAATGAAAAGCCTTTGTTTATTTTAGATATTGTTCGTGAAGTTTCCATTTAAAATTTTATGAAAGGTACATGTTATTTTGAAAGGCACTTCTTGTTTAATTAAGGGATCTGTAATGTAGGTCTCACTATTTGCCACAATGTTGCATCATTCTTCAACATAAGCCAATGAGCAGAACTCATCCAGAGAGAAAATTACATGTTTTTCATTTCTGCCTCCCGACTGGAAAGATGATCTACTGAACTAATTTACAGCAAATTTGATTAATATCCATATCCAGGAATTATAAAATGGAAATTCAGGTTAATTCAATTTTCAACTTGTATCACAAGCTTAAAAAGAGCAAGGAGTTGAAATGCTAATTGCTAAAGTACTGTCAAGTTAACGCAAGAGTAAACATTCAAGCAGAAGTAAAATACAGGTGGGAAATTCATAACTCAGCTTAACTCTTGGGCTGCCAAGAAGATAACATCACACAAAGTGAAGAATATACCAAATATTGAATTTAATTTTTCATCCGTAATCAGTCTTACCGAACAAGATTAAAATCTTCAAAGTCATTTCACCTCAATCCAAACAGCTTCTTAGAGAATCTAAACACAGAGACGAACGCCCTTCATAAAGATAGGTTTACACTCAACAGCGCTTGACACCAGCACTCGACACAACTTCAGAATTTTTAGCATAACAGAGGGAAAAACTATTTACCTTCTGTACAAAATAGGCCGAAAACGTCTTGATGGTCGTCAATGTTAGCTTGAGTGGCAAATATACATAAAACCTTCTGCGTGCTAAATTAAAGTAGGAAATTCATGTCACATGCCAACAGAGAAAAGTTATGCATAACTTGAATTGTTTATGAGGGCGTTTAGGTGGCTGATTATATGGTAGGCTAACATAAGGTATTTTCCAGCCTGGAGACGCTGACCGCGTCAACAAATTTCAGACGATTCCAGGCCGACCCAGACCTCTTTGCGCGGAGATTTACACTATCCCGGATATTGCTTATTTCTCTTTCCTCTTTCGTGGTGGCTGTGCAACATTCTTCCTCGAAGGGAAATCGGTCGGGTTGAAAACAACCCATCCACACAGCCATCAGACGTCAATCGCACTTCAATCTATTGAAAAAATGCCTCCTAAGTTCGATCCTAATGAGATCAAAATCAGTACGTGACATTATACGTTGTCCAGTGTAGAGTTGTGCACGAGTTTCCAAAGTAGTAAAGCGTATTTTGTATTTTTTTTTCGTCATATCTTGATCAGTTTACCTCAGGGCCACTGGTGGTGAAGTTGGTGCAACATCAGCCCTCGCCCCAAAGATTGGACCTCTTGGTTTGGTAAGGAACAAAAAGTATTTTTTTCGTTAAGTTCAAGTAGAAATGCTTTTATGGGACATTGGATAGAAGAACTTTGCAAATCAATAAAGTCGGCTGATTTTTGTCGAATCGTTGCTAAATAAAGATTACTGAGCTGTCCCATTTTTGTGGCTGCCACACATGTGCAACAGTAACCCATTGTTTACAGTACGTTATTGTATGACTCAGATATTGTGCCGGGTACTTCAAGTATTCGCCTGAAAACACCAAAACATGTAAGTGTACACTGTTACAACTCCCCCCCCCCCCCCCCCCCGAATGATGCTACTACAGGAAGGAAAAAAATGTAGTATCCTGAAATTTTTTCCAGACTCCCAAGTCCCAGAATCATCTTTTAATACAATTTTTACAAATTGTCACATTTGATCAGCTGTGATGTGATTTTTTTTAATGTTGGCACCAAGAATATCCAGTTGAAAAGTGTTTCCAGTATAAGTCATTTTTGCACTTTTGTAACCAGTGCAACCACTATTCATGACCTTTAGATTATACTTCAAGATATGACTTTGAATTTTTGGTTGTGAATGCATTCATCAGGTTGAAAGGTTGAAATTCTTTTCAAAATGCATAGGCGCAGATCTGAAAAAGTGTTAATCGTAGTAGCATTCTAAATGGAAGGTGGCCATTGTTTCAAATTCTTGTGACTGGGAGCTTGTGTCCTTCTAACTTTTGCACAATTTATTGGTAGAAAAAAATTTGACTTTTTGGGGCATGAATGAAGGAGGCAGTGTGGTTATGAGAGTAAAGAAATGCATAGTAAATGCATTGAATGTTTTTTTCCTAATCAATCATTTGAGCAATGTTCATTTTGTTTAAACTAGTCTCCCAAGAAAGTTGGAGATGACATTGCCAAGGCAACACAGGACTGGAAGGGTCTGCGTATAACGGTTCAGCTTACTATCCAGAACAGACAGGCTAAAGTGTCAGTGGTACCAAGTGCATCTTCATTGATAATCAAAGCTCTAAAGGAACCTCCAAGAGATCGCAAAAAGGTTAAAAACAGTAAGTATTTCATCAGGCACGAGCAGGGGGTCTATTAATGGCTGGCCAGCGGGCCAAATTGACCAACTGCAAACACTCTTTTGCCGTGGCTTTGTCTGGCTGTGTTCATCTGCCTACTTTCTCATATCAAAAGCATTAAAAGTGCCCGGCTGCCAAATGCTCATGACCTCCTGAGCAAAATCCCTATGAAACCCTTGCATGAGGGCTATTTTGATTCTTTATTGATGAATTTCATGCTAGTTTTTGGGAATTGTTTAGTCACGTGAGCTGGGCCTTGTGTGACACTTTTTATCAAAATCCATCGCCATTATGTGGATAGCCACCATCAAAACAACTTTCGATATCATTATCTAGGGCATAGCAACATTCAAACCTCAAACAACTTTATCTGTTGTACATTCATTGCTTTTTAGAGTAGTGTCCAACCATTTTTTCTTTTACAGTCAAACATGATGGTAATTTGACCTTGGATCAAATCATCGAGATTGCCAAAACCATGCGGCCAAGGTCTATGGCTCGTAAGCTGGAGGGAACTGTTAAGGAGATTCTTGGAACGGCGCAGTCTGTTGGATGCACAGTTGAGGGAGAACCACCTCATGATATTATCGACAAGATTAATGACAAGGAAATAGAGATCCCTGATGTAAGTGTGTGTTACACTAAGTGGGTGAACCTCAGATTTTGATCTTGGTGTTCAAAGAGGTATGTTAAAATTCTTGAGGAGGGTTTTTCACGGAGGAGCAAGGTCAAGGGCTTGAGCAAGACCAAATGGTCAAGATTTTGTTGTTGAGAAGTGGAGATCTCCCATCCTACACTATATGCACACTTGAATTGTGGTTAGTCCCTCATTCAACGCCTTGGCTACTCTTGTAATGATTATTAGACAATTGTCTAATATTAATACTGGCAATCTTCCAGCCAGCAGGTGGGCATTGCAGTAACTTTGTTGCTAAGCCTAAGTGCATCATTCAGACTCTCGTATCCTTCAGTCAGCACATAAAGAAATTAAATCTGGCCCATGCCAAAATAATATGCTCCCTCGTAGTGAAGCTATTTTCGTGTAACCTGAATTGTACTGAAACCCGATGGTTGATAGACTTGTTTAGAACTGGACAGAAGACGTTCTATACTTAGCTATGACAGAAATAATTTTTCCTCTGGGTACGTAACGCCTTGTGTTTTAATAACTAATGTGTATGAAGAAACTTAAGATTTTTTTACAATTTCAGTGATCCAATAATTATTTTGTTGTCTTTTTTTCCCTTTAGGATGAATGACTCCTGCCTCTGGTTGAGCTGATCAGAAGGAAATAAAAAAATAAAGTTGCTCTATTGTTGCATACGTTTTGTTTTGTAGTCGCTTTTGGGCTTTTATCAGATGGGGTGGGGAAGAGGGTACAGTGTAATAAAATTTATGCACTGTAACTGTTAAAAAAATAATGATTTTATGGGTAAAACAAGATTTGATTAAGAACGAATGAGGCCACAAAAATCCCAGTGAACTACGGGTACCGGTAGATCCCACAGGCCAAAAGGGTAAAGAGTATCTATCCTACAATTCAGACTGTATAGCAATCCAAGTACATGTATTGATAGTGTTGAGTGTAAGAATGAAGATGAATGACCGACATGTATCTTACCTGGTGATCTTAAACATGAATGGGTCGAGCACCCAACTACCTTACATCAGTGTTTTCCTTTCAGTTCATTTGCTGTGCAATCAGCATATCTTCTTCTCATGGAATTGCATGACCATTGTCAACAATTATAACTGTTGCATTGTGCATGAAACGTCAAACACAAAGCATAAAAGCCTAGACAAAATAATGCTGACCCATCTCAGCTTGGAATTCACATAACGGTAATGTTGTAGTTAAACACTAGACCATTGTTGGGATGTTGTATGTTTGATTCTTTTTTTTTTTTTTAGACTTAACCCATTGACTCCCAGGGGTTCCCCATTGACGAGTAAAATTGTCTGGCCATAGACAGAGTAAAATACTACATCTAGCCAGTTTAGACGTCAAAGGGTTAACTCATTTCTTGCTCTGAAGCCACTAATACAGAACTGTGACACATGTAATTCATTTCCATTCTTTGGCTAACCATGCAAACTCTAGCTCAAACGTCAATTACTGACAGTTTCATTACTGGTATCAGCCACTTTAGAGGAACAAGACACACCCCACCCTTGTAATGAACCAATTTTAATCCACTGTATTGTTTTGAGCAGTCTCCCAAGTGTCGCTGCAGATATGATTGGTGGCACAAAAAGGAGAAAGGGGCGAAAAAGAGCTTCATTGGACTTACTATTCTTAACGACAGCGCCATGGACCAAAAGACATCTCTACCTAAGTTGTAATTTTGTTCCCTTGAGGAAGACTTCCATACACAATAATGAAACAGATCATTAATAAAGCTTTTTTTATTACAGAGTTTCATGATAAAAGGTTTAATCGCTTCTAGCGGCCAAGGTCCTTTTAATTCCCTCAAGGATAAGAAATGTGTAGTATCTTCTATAGGGTCCAGCAAACTTCAAAGCCAGAGCCTAACAACCATGTTCTTTCACTTCAGCCAATGTGTACAGTGTATCAGCTTAGAGAGAGAATCTCTTTCATACAAATAATAACAGCCTTGTGCAATGCTGAAGGAAGCTAAGTGCAATGCTTCAGAAAGAAAAAAGTATTGTTGCTCATTACTCAATGTCCAATTATATTTTTTCCTTTTTTCAATGATGCAAATAAACTTGACAGCCACACCATATTGAATGTCATTGCATTACTTTCTTGTCTAAATCTTTCCATTTATTGGACATGCTTCTCAGAGTTAGAACAAAACTGATAAGAAAATAAGTTTTTCACTGTCAAATTTTTATCAGTCAGTGGAAAAAGCATTTTTGTTTATAACTGTTGCAGTCTGGACATTGTAAGAATAGGCCACTTTTGATATATTACCAATAAAATTAAGCTTGAAAGAGAGATTTAGAGGACAAAGACCAATTAAAAGGAAAGTGGATGATATGCTAATATCTTTCACTTCATTGCAACTCGTTTCTATTGTTTTTGTCCTCTCTGCCTCACTATCAAGCTGAATGTTGATATTTCAAAAATGGCCTATTGAGGGAAACACCCTGTTAACTTCCTGCCATCTACACCTTGAAACAGTTCTTTACACGAGTCAGGAATCATTTACTGCCCTAAAAATATTATGACAAGAAAAGCCAAGCTAAAAAGCACAGTCCTTAGTTGTAAATACAGCCCTTCCTTTTAGAAGTACTGTACATTTCTGTGTTGAGTATGAAAAATGTCAAAAAACATTTCAAAAGACTTATCACGGAGTGGTTTTCAAGTTTTAAGTTGTTCGCAGCAGAGTGCAATGCTGTTTCTCAAAGTTTTTACAACTACTTACAACAGAAGCCTCTGTGCAATGCAACTGCAAAGGATCAAACTACAAGGACGTGCATCTGTGTGATGAGATGGCCATGTTGGTGTAAAAATCAATAGAAAATCGCCCCACAAATTTTCTATAATAATAGATTCAAATTCCCATAAGACATTTTTATGCAGTGTTCTGTACACAAACATGGCCACTGTGACCTCAGATGCAAACCATCAATACCATCAATTACCTTACTAAAGTGAAGACCTTTCTTGTTTCTCTGGAATGATCAATGCATGTTTTAACACAAATTTTTAAAAGATCCCCTTTTGAGTTGCAAAATCATAGCACCAACAAAGAATCAGAAGAACTTTTGAACATTTTTTAAAATGGCCTCTCAGAAACTTCTTGTAATGTGTTTGATTGGGTGTAACAAAAACTTAACTTCCAGTTCCAAAACTATCTTGCAAGAAACCCAAAATCATTTTTTAGCATAAGAGATTTTCATGGCATGAGATGGTGTTATTCTGAAACCCTGTAAAGCTTCTTTGGCTGTTCCAGATTGAACTTCATTCTCGAACTCCACAAAGGCAATATCTGAACGGCCAGGTACCAAACGAACCTCTTTGAATCCAGGAAATCTGTAACAAGGAAGGGCAAAAACACTATCATTAAATTGTAACACATCATGCAATAAGATCTTTGCACCATTCATTAACATGACCAAGAGCCTGGATACGATCACGACATAGGGGAACAGATGCAAATCGATTCAATACAGCATTTAGTGGATTTCCAAAATCCTTGGTATTCCAAAAATATTCCAGCAACTATCTACATGTAGCTTCTCTAACAAACACATGGCAGCCATTTTGATATAGCAAACTATTGAAACCTTTGGGAATTGAAGTCCATTCCTACATTCCATTTCAACAGTTCTATCAGTCTTATCAGTGCATCTGAAAATCATGAATGTAACCGAGAACAAAAAGGTCATCCAAGTCTCATTGGTAATGCTTAAAGAATAACTGCATACAGGGTGTTGTTACAGAAATCAACAAATTATCAATGAACAGTACTGGTTGAATAACATGGACAGCATCAGCTCCGTAGTCTCATTGGGTAGGTTTGTAAGGAACAGAATACTGTTGGGCAACTCTGGTACAACCACAGCAGGTTGAACTGCAGCTGGAATGACTGAAAGAAAGCACACCAAATGTAAATTAAATGAATTGTTTCTTCACCACAGTAATCACAGAATGTCTGTTAAAATAGTCTATAATTCAGACTTTTAAAATCAAGGGACTATGAATCATAGATTCAGAGGCCACCAAAAGCAGTCTTGAATTAAACTGAGAACTCAGTAAAAAAAAAAACAAAAGTGAGCAGGCATTTGCCTTTGTACACTTTCTATGCACAGTTCAAAAAAAATTTAGCAATACAAACCATTGACTTAACATCACCTGCCATCACAAACCTTAACAAATTTGAAGTACCAAGTCTCCAATTTGTTCAGTCAAGTCACCTTTGCCTGGAAGCAAGCTCACTTAGCAAGGCAAGTTGACAAGGCATAGGCAAGTTTGCACCTATTAGTAAGCTGCCAAGTTGACTGTTTTTCACTCGGGCTCCTTATAAACCAGTTTTACAGAATTCATTTGAATGAACAAAGCTGCTTAAAAGTTACCATTTTGTGCAACTGGGGCCATTGCAGGCTGAGCCACTGCTGCAGGTGCAGACTGGGTAGTGGGCTGGCGCTTGGCTGGTTTAGCTGCAAGTGATAAAAAAAAAAATGCAATGAAAGGGGTGCCACGGGTCTTGGCTTCCTGGCTCTGCTAGCCCTTATGGTTATTCTAAGCAGCCAGTACTCTAATTTACTTAGATAATACCATTTGATCGTAATCAATACGCAGGCAAGGATAGAGTACAAATAAAGTTTCTTCTTCTTCTGTATTGATCTAAGATTTTTGTCATGGTGCAAACAAAGTACTTTAACAGCTTGCCTATAGCTGGCATGAAGTAGCTCAAACGTCTTTTCAACTAGACCAAAAAATTCAAAGAATAGGATAAATTTCATCTACATGTATGTATGAAAATGATAATTTATTGTAATCAATGACACAATAAAGTAATGTATTAGCTGAAGATAGTACGGCCAAGACATGATGGCACAGAACTTCAAACATAAGAGGCTAAAGGCAGCCTACACTTTGTTCGAAGGAATTTTAGCCGATTGCCTCTAAAATTTACAGTATTTCAATGATTTTTTAATGTTACAATATCTTGGTCAACATCCAGTTAAATTCCGAAGTCCAAAGTCCACATTCTGTGACTAAACATGGTTAAGTGCAATCGTAGAATTTACGTGGAAAGCTTATGAAACTTTTGTCCACTTGCCCATCAGGCTAGTAAAGGTCAAAATCCATTAGCCCTGGGATATCGGACCTGAATTTCTTCGCATGCTGCTTTGTCTTGCATTGAACACACACCTTGCTCTGGAGCTTTTCGCTTTTCCCTGGGCTTCTTTTCACGTTGAATGTATGTTCCTTCCAGTTTAGATACGGCATCAGACTTGCTTTTAGCATATTGTATTCTCTGGAGTTCACAGAATAAATAATACTAATGATTTAGAATTTTAAACAAAGCAGTAGCTTAACGTTTGTGAAATGGAATTGATAAGCACTTAACTTGATTTAAGACTACCCATTCAGTTATCTGTAGATGAAAGGCCACCCTGCTATCAGAGCCTCTTGTCTTTTTCTTTACCGAGGAGGAGAAAAGGAGGCTTAATAATCACTTTATTCAAGTCTCAATGTTATTTAGCCAAGCACGAGTGCTCTACTAATTGTAGAGACTACAAATCAACTGAAATCAGAACAAATCAAATCAAATGTAGGTTTTTGAGAAGAGGGGAAAACCAGAGTACTAAGGAAAAAAACCTCTTGGAGCAGAGCCATATATGGTGTCGATTCTGAAAATCGTTCCCGGGCCACATTGGTGAAAGGAGAGTGCTTTCACCACTGCGCCAGTCCTGCTCGTGAATCGTGTCAACTTTAAGGCCGCCGCAGCCCAAACTTCTGGACTAGTCAATCTTCCTTTTCTTTCGTCAAACTGGTTTTTCCAGTGCAAGCATCCATTTAGTGATAAAACCCGTTGTTATAATTGAGCCCGCTATACTATAAAAAAAATCAAGAAGGCAGCGAGATCTGCTTGAAGCCAACCATTTAGACTTGGGTTCGAAACTGTATTCTGGCAACATACAATGCATGCTCAATAAAGATCTTACTCAATTCATGCAGAGTCTTTCTTGAGAACGCCAAAATCAAGCAAGCAAAAGAAAGACTCTGCTAACAGGGTGACGAAAGGCAAGATCTTCTTTAAACATGTTCTTAAAACAGTGCCACTGCAAGAAATGGCTTGGCACATTTTATCACAGTGATTTGTAGTGCATGCAAGATATACATGTATTGCTTTTACTGTTCCACTAAGAACTACACAAAAGCATATATATATATATATATACATACCCAGTCAGTTGATGCTGTTATTTGTGGGAATAGACGTTTACTTACCATTGGTTTATCATAAAATGGGAAGCCTTGCATAGAACGTAGTGCATTCGTGGCACTTGTTAAGTCTCTAAACACTACAAACGCCTGACCTCTCATTTTGAGGGTCTTGAGTGCTACAATGTCTAAAATAGGCCCAAACTGTGAAAAGATCGCGTACAAAGACTTCTTCAATTCTAGAGGATAAAGAGAAAACCATGAATTACTCATCAGCATAAGTAAATGGCAAATACACTGTTGGAAAAGACTTGTCATTTCAACAAGCTGTTTGTGTAATACACAGCTGTCGATCAAAATATTATGTTGAGGCTAGCAAGTCTAAATAACTTCTATAAATTCGTCAAGAAGCTATATGAGGAACTTACCTTCTTTCTTGACCTTCTCGTTAAGGTTATTGATGTAGATAGTTTGGTTCGGTGGATTTTCCATCGTCGTATGCTGTTGTATCTGAGAACTGTTTACAGTCAACAAATGCGCGTTGACTATGCTGTCAACTGAGTCGACAAAATATCTCGCACTCCTTAGTTTGAGACAGAGAGCTAAAAAATTGTAGTAAAAAGGTAAATCGGGGACTAAACGTAATGGAATGCAACAGCTTGCAGTCTTGATGGTCTGAATTAAAAGAGATTTACGCAGATTTCCAAATGATCGTTCTCTAAATCAGCATGGTCGATGGACAGAAAACGTTCCACGCGCACTTTCCTTATGTCATGTTATGTAAAAACACATGAAGTATAAACTGGTACCCAGTCTTCTTCGCTGTAATAATTTCAGTCCTAAACAAAAGTCATCATTTCGAGGCTCTAGGGAATAAATAAGAATTTTATTCCCCCGAGCCTCTCGAGATGGTGCCTTTAGTTCAGGGCTGAATTTCAATATATCGAAAGTGGGCTATTGCCTTCGTTGGATAATAATGAACTATTTTGCGCACAAACGGGAAACATGATTTAAGGGCGCACTAGGTAAAACTTTTGTACGCGATTCAGTTGCAGTTTTTGGGCAAAAACGATTTCATTTGTCAACGAATTGTTGGGGGAAAGGACGTTACAGAAAGCAGAATTGTTGACAGAAAAAAAGGGAAGGTTCTCTTTGGGGCTGTTTACATGATACCGGGGCGACTTTCGCACCGACGCGAGTTCACTCCGGTTCCCTCTTTTAGTTCTGTATTTGTTTACATGATACCACCAAAAACTCTCGAGCTCATGCTGGGGCGACTCACACCGGCGCGAGTTCACCCCAGTTGCTGCACCGGAGCGAAAATTTCGTTCCGGCGCGAAATCTCGAAACGGTATCATGTAAACTAGGAATGACCACTCGTTCCGGTGTGAAATCGACCTCCTTGTGGGCTGTACGTAGACTGCTCACAGTCCCTTCTGAGTTACTCGAATCGCGCACTTTGGTCACGCAAGCGAGCCGCTTTGCTTAATCACCATTCTCCCCTCGGCTTGCTTGCGTGACCAAAGCGGGCGGTTCGACTAACTCAGAGAAG
>OX421447.1:2795000-2807500 GCA_949126865.1 Montipora capitata
CCCATATTTCAATGCCTGTTGTTATCTTAATGTATACTTCACAGACATTTATTCTGCGAGGAAATTCTCATGGGAGTGGCTGGTGGGAGAGCAATATTCCCCCACCCTTGCTCCAGAAACACACACACACACACACACACCTCAATGGCTAAAAGGTGACTCTATTAGCTGGACTATTACACAATTTAATGCCCTCAGTTGGAAGGTACCAATACTTTGGCGCTTGTAACGGACAAGACATATACTGCTTTGGTGACTACATTCACAGAATTACTACTTGTGTCTCCGTTTTTATTATCTCGTAGATTATATCACCTTTCGTGCCAGTAAGCAATTTCCAAGTTCAAGCCTATTCCAGGGTCGTCAAACCGGACGACAGTCGCATTTGCGATATGCAGCGGCACATTTTATTTTCAACAAGAACAATTTTATTAACTGACGCAAAAATACCCACACCAAATTAAATCCTGTGAGAATATCACAAACAAATTTTCGTGACTGCCTGCTTTCAAGTGTGTCGAACTAATTTACACCGGATACTGTACTGCATAAAGTAAGGTATCAAATCTTATTTGCAGTTCTTTTATTTATCAATGGATTGGTATCATGCCAATGATTATAAGATAGTATTAGTTCTAACAGCTTTCTAGAATGAAGAGCAAAGAACACAGCTCACGGTTGCCTTCGTGTTGCATGTTTAGAGCATGCGCAGCAGTTCAAACTACGAAATTGAGGAATGTGTTCGGCACGCCAACCGGACCCCAACCCCCATCAGTTGCACTTCAATTCCATGTGAAGTGCCATAAGAACGGAAACACTGAGTGTTTGCTACAAGCACTGATTGAAACAACCCAAAAAAAGAACAAGAAAACAAAGATGGCAAGTTGTTTATCACAATCGCTCTACAAGCGGCATGCGTTCTTAGAGCAGCTTTCCCCCACGCACACTTGTGATTTCGCATACACGACTAAGATTGCGACCAGTTAAGAAACATGGGCGCGGGAATTTGTCAGTCAACTAGTAGTGTAATGAAGACATCCCTTTTTATTCAAAAGTGCTAATCTAAGATATGTCACTCACCTACAACGCTATTCTTAACAACGCGTTGACCTCAGAAAGGTCCCTCGACGGTATTTAAGCCATATACCTGTATTTTACAACTGACATATCACTCCCTTATCTAGCTCAAGAGGCAGGCTGACAAGGCGATAGCAGAACTCACACATAATGAATAAAGAAGCATCACGGCATTTAAACCACAGCTGCTAAAATTCATTTAGACAGCTTTTAAGTCTTTAACAACGTAGAAAAAGTCCTATGATGTTTTTGAGCCCCAAACCGTGTAGCCACGATGGATGAGTTGTCGAGCGTTTTCCAAGTCTTCTCGTCACCAACTTATGAAAAAGGAGCAATTTATTGTTTTAGCCCACCCTTTTGTATTCGATTAAGTTTATCTCATCAGTACATGCTGTCTAAGTTTAAATTAAGTTTTTTCTGAAATTTGAGCACACTGAAAGCAAGATGGTGTGTACCACGCTGTAATGCGAATTTTATGCGGCAAGAAAGTGGCTACATGGTGTTCCCGTTGACGTTATAGGAAAGGAAGTAACTGCTAAATTTAGAACCCTTGAAATCCTTGCTGATCATCGAAGAGGCTCGATAAAAAACTACAAACCCCTAAATTCGATACAAACGCATTATCTGCATGGAGTCAAATTGACAAGAATTTACTCGATAAAAAACCTCTAGATTGTTAGATTCTGAGCGATTTTCGGAGTGTGTTATTTCTACGAGATCAGTTAGACTAAATGGGTTGTGAAGATGTTCAGTGCAATGATGAAATCGAGTGCTCTAAGATTTAAACAAAATGCACAGTATACGGACAAGTTTACAAGGGTAAACATCCAACGCGATCTTGGATTTTGCAACGATCAGAAACCGCTCAATATTCTCAGCCAAGGTAAAATAAAGGGGGAAGAATATAATACTGCAAGGCTGGTTGTACGGCTTTAAGGATATATATTTGATTTACCAAGTTATTTTTAGATCGACTCCAAACTCTGAACAGATCCCAAGGAGGAGATTCAGTAGGCAACAGCCAATCATACGGCCGGAATGTGTTCCGCGTGGATAGCCCACGCTTAGAGAACACATTCCCGCCATATGATTGGCTGTTGCCTAATCCCCTTGGGATCTGTACAGCGTTATACAGCGTGGAAGTCGATCTAAAAATAACTTGAGACGAATTACCTATGGAAAAGGGTATGTATCGGGCAACGCCCTCTCTTCCCACTTTATTTTCTCTTGTCTCAGCCAATGAGAGGCAGCAAAACCAGTCGTGACATTAATTATCCCGCTTATCTGTTTGTCTTTCGTTATGCTTGGCTAATACAGTTACATTTTCAGCAGTCTTCCTTGGTAAGAGAAAAAAATGTCCTTACGGCATTGTAAAATCAAAATTAAAAATCAAAATGAAAAAATCAACAAGTTTGAAGCTTAAACTGCTTAAACATCATGGAAATGTTTATATTTTTCCGTTGTCCTCGAATGCTAAAAGATAAGAGTAAATCTTGCGGCGGATTAGTGTAGGCGCTACCCTCAACTAGATTGTTTGAAACCATACGTCGGCAGCTGATCAGTCTTCTAGTTTTTCGGTTTAGGTAGCAAACCAGTCTTCTCTTACATCGCCTGAACCGTGCCCCGCTGATTGCTGTATTGCACGGTAAAGATATTTAAAAGATGACACTAAGTTCGACCTGATCGAACCACGAAGAATGTTAGCTCTAGAGCTATGTAGATCTATGTACGATGCGCAATTAACCATGCAAATTACACCAATCAATACCAATTTTAGCACTAAAGGATCAGTCAGCTTAGGGGAATAAAAGGTTAACCCAGTCAATGGTTAATCGGTGTGGGAGTGTCTCATTCGGGTAAATAATCTTACTAAACAGATCGATGAAACAGACAAAAAAAACAAGATTGTACTCCAGTCGTTTTTGTCATTTTCATGCTCCGCTTTATTCTTTAGCCGTCACAAGCCGCTTGGTTCAAGACCGCTTTTTTCTGTTCAGAAACAAATGAATGAAGGCATGATTTGCCAAGGTAGATCGTTTCATCATACCAATTTTCTTCAACGCATGAGATGTATTCTGACGTACGTTCTTGCGTCAGTTGTCCTGTAAAACAGCAAATTTGTTGGTCAAATTATCAAACTACAAGTCTTTGTTATACAAGCGCCGACCTAAGGGAGACCTGGTCAGTTGATGTAGAACCCATCTGGGTGACCGTTCTTAAAACAAATTTGCATCAAACGAAACTAAATATTTCGTTCCCGTATTGTGAAAGCTAAATGTTTTGGGACTACTACTGCGACAGGAAATAGATTGTTGTTAAGGAAAAATATCAGTTTAGAAAAATGAAACACCAGTTCAGTGTCGGTGAGCATTGTTCCACAAATTTTGCGGTATCGATATCATTAATTTTGCCCCATTGACAGCCCAATATATCATGAAGCACACTCCAATGAAACGAAAAGTAGTAAAGAGATGTGCTTAAATTTAGGTTTGATTCTCCCTTGGTGTTTCAGTTTGATTTGTCTGAGCAATACGGCTTTGTCTGGTATATCAAAAAAAACAACTGCTGGCCTGCATCAAGGTCTAAGCGAAACAAAAAATCACGTTATATGTCCACATTTTGCCGATTGACTAAACTCACGGCCAAGAATGAAGAGAGCAGAGCCACGGCATGGCTTTAACCTGGCAAGGAGCGACAGTGAAAGAATTCTTTGGCAAAACAGGAAATACTTGGTACATGGATCGATAGGGAAGAACTTTTGGAAATGATTGTTGAAAAGAAGTTATTTTCCGGAAATGTATACGTCTCTTGCAAACAAACGAGGAACTTGGCAGGTTCTATTCATGTTATTGCAGTATGGAACATCAAAGACTTCGGCGTCATCATCAGTTTAGTTATATTTTAAAACGGCTCATCCTTTCAATCCGATTACGGAAGAAACAAAAACAACTTTTTTAAAAGATTCGTCTCCTCAAGCAAGGATTCTCTTCTCTCGTGGGAGGTTTGTTGGCGCAAAACTGTGATCCTTTTTAATTAATTTGCGAAAAAACGGTGTGCTACTTCCTGCTGCGAAAATGCTCGAGGCTTTGAAATTTAAAGCCACGCGAATAAGAGACAAGAAGAAGTAAAATGATAAATTAAATTTACAGTTATATGATTGAATTTAATTTTTGGCGGGGTGTAAAATCACAAACAGCGACATTGTCTCCTTGGACTTATGCACTAATATGAAGAACTGGACCAAAGTCTGCTGGCGATCTGGTTTGCCATGATTGAAGTCTTATATTAAGTCATCTCTTTTTGAATAGGTTGGAAAAAAATCAAGGAAAACATCTGAGAAACATCTAGCGCTTAAAGTAGGCGCCGGATGTCTTGGCCGTCACGTCTCCGAAACATTCTCACAAACCGGCAAACGTACCTTTTTTTAACTGTTTTTCTGTACAGTTGCCCTGAGCTGGTTCGTGAAATAAAGTAATTCCTGTTTCCACAATCTAGGAATACATTTCGTGACTAAGAAGATAGGCTAGTAATTCTGTCAGCCCAAGCCGCTCTCGAAATAACATGACATCTGGATAGCCCGGAGCTATCGGTAAGTGCTTTAGCAGAGAGATCAGTCATCATTTGAAATTTCCTGAACATACATCTCCTTATTGATTGTATCTTCAAATTTTTTAGCTGAAAGACGCCTATACAGTGCCGATTCATCCGTAATTTCATTCAAGGAATAGCCTGTTCACCCATTTCGTAGTTTTCCGTGACTCGAAGAGCGTCGATCAGTTTATCAAAAGAAATAGAAGTGACATTCGAAACAATGTAGTGTATCAAGACAGTCATTAATAATGGTTTGATTTGAAAACCCATATCCTAAAAAAATCCCTCGCTGTCTCTTCAGACAGGAATTACAATCGTTTATCACTGCAGAGAGAGCGAAGCTAAGGAGCAGCAACATTTGTTCACATCTAAGCAAAATTTCAAATAATCCCGACCTATCCAATCGAACAAAACCGAACAAAAAACCAATCGAACCCAATCGAACTCCAATCGTTCGATTGGGTTCGGCAATCGAACAAAATCGAACACCTATTTTGCTGTGAGTTCGATTTTCGAACCAATCGAACCGATATAATCGAACAAAATCGAACAAAATCGAACTAATCCAATGCAATTGTCTCTTGACGCCTCAAACTGAGTAAAACACGTGGAATATAATCATTGTCACCTTTTATTGAATAACCAGGAACTGAACATCATACTGCAAGAATATCAATGTTCACCTTCGGAATTTTCCAATACCACGTGCCTATCATGCGATGCGGCGTTCGTTAATCGAACGTTCGATTATACCAATCGTTCGGTAATCGAACGTTCGATTGGGTTCGATTACCAATCGTTCGGAAATCAAACGTTCGATTGTGTTCGATTGGCAAAATTTTATTGTGAGTTCGATTATGTTCGATTGAGTTCGGCAATCGAACGATTGGTGTTCGATTGGGTTCGATTGGATAGGTCGGGAATAATGCATGGTGCTTTCGACCTGCCAATGCGCTGCGCAGCGGAGCGGGGCAGAATGCATTGCTTCCTGGCGGAGGTTGGGACAAACGATCCCCGAATACTCTTGAAGAAACTTGCATCCTGTCTTGTACCTACGACGCTTTGCTGTCAGTTCAGATCCGCTTCTGGCCAACTTGATCTCTCAAAACGTACAAACAGATTTTTGATTATATAGTTAAAACTTTTGTCTTCTCAGCGGGGGTTCAGCCGATAAATCTCTTACGTATCTTCAAGTTTATTAGAACTAACGATGTGGTCTTGTATTGTTAACCTGTGTCATCTAACTGGATTTGACAAAAATGACTAAGAACCGTATCAAAGTAACATCAGCTGTCAAAACAAAAAAAGCCTGCCTTTGAAACATTTATCCTACATTTTCACTCTTAGTCTGAGTCATTTCCTCAGCATGTGCTAATGACATAATGTACCCAGAACGCCATTTCGTCATCAATCATGATCAATTCTAAATGCACTTTAAATAGATCGTAGTTGGGGTACGCAAACAGAGGATGTTTTAAAGTTAGGCGATAAAGCTACCCTTCCCCAAAATTGCCTCATTTTTACCATATGATTATTATTAAACTCTCTGTTCTATTATGCATGCACATAAAAGCAACAATTAATGTGCGCAGCTATTTCACATCCTTTGTAAACCTTGTACTAGTCTTGCTAGCATACCAGTTACTCACTTGGCTCGAATGTTTTCTGTTATCTCCAGGTTTATTCGTCTTTCTGTTTTTGTGCATTCTGTCCTGTTTCTCGTCGGACGCGTTGACACATTTTAAATAAAAATTTCCATCATCATCCTTCAGTACTTTACACTTTTCCTACGAGATAAAAAAGGGGAAAGAAAAAAAAGACAAGCACATCAAAAGTTATTATCAGACCTCAATTTATTCGGACGCAGACTTTAACAGTAGTGTCCATGTTCGGGCAATCTGACAAATGCCACCTGTTTTTATATATACTAGATACCTTTCTGGGCCGCAAGTCTAGTTAGGTTTCACTCTTTCACAATCAGATAAATTTAACTCCAGAGGACATGAACAAATCCATTTGGATAAACCGCCCTCTTTCGGCTGAGTAAGTATGGCCCTGTGGGCGTGTCTCTGTGTCTCCGATAATTCAAACAGTTATGATATTGTCGGCCTTCTATAACAAATGGTTTGCAGTGGATAAAACGAGTTTCTTGGAATACATTTTTTGGAGTGCAGGGATGGCGCAGTGGTGAGAGCACTCGCCTCCCGGCGTCATATGTGGGTTGAGTTTGTTGGTTTTCTGCTCTGCACCGAGAGGTTTTCTCCGGGTACTCTGGGTTTCCCCTCTCCTCAAAATCCGTTAATTGTTAATTTCAGTTTACAATGTCCCCAATTAGTGCTCCAGCGCTACAACAGAACCACTAGACACTTAAAAAAAGGTCCTTTCCTTTCCTATATTGGCTCGTTTTTTCCCGGTATATCGCAGCATTTGCATTTAAACATTTGAAACAAGAATTTTAGTATTTTAAATCTTTTTAACGTGATTTATGAACCATTTGGTAGTCATTCAACGTCGTTTCTCTACATGAAAATGCAAACGGCGACCGCTTGATAACAAGTGATCTCTTATTTGTCAAAGTTAATTATCCTTGTTGTTGTTGTTATTATTACTATTATCATTATTATTTATATTATTATTATTATTATTATTTGCTTTTTACAATTCCTCTTTCTCGATAACATCAGCAATTTTTCAAGTTCCTATGGTCTTAAGAACAACAACTCGTTTATTATTATTTGTCAAAAACACTGTCATTTAAGTATTCTTTCCTCTTCAGATGGCCGAGCAATACTGAGTTAATGGGTGGTAAAGATATGCCATCTGGGTTGCTTTAACATTATAATTCCTTTCGGCGAGGTACAGTGAATAACTACAAAAGCATATGAACACAAAATGCAATTTTTTTGTACACTTTTCAGTTAGTGAAAGAATTCACAGCACGATTTTTCGTGCCCCGTGTAAAACTATGTTCAGCACTTGGGTGGTTATCTCCAACAAATCTCGGAGTATCGAAATTTCACCGTTAGGTTGGGGACGCAATAACTGCCATTAATGCTCCGGAAAACGTTTCTTCATGATATGCAGTTATCTTCTTTAAGGATTGTGTCTCTGTAACAGGAAATAAGTCACATCCTATTAAGTAAATAACGTATTTGCTTAGTTTGATTGCAGATAAACAAGCCTGCATCATCAAGAAGATTCTGGTTTTAGTCTTTCAAGTGAGCCTTATAAAATACAAACAGTTATCATTCGACAGAACACTCCGCGCTTGAGATGTGTGCGAATGAAGGCATCCAGGCAACTTGTCAGTTGACGGGAACAGTAGTTTTAAAAATAAATTTACGGAAATATAGAATGTCCTTCTTACCTTATTAGACTTGACGCTTTTTAATCCTTTGGTTTCCCTAGCTGATTCTGTTTCATCTACAAAGAACGTCAAGGTAATTGCGAACCCTATCGCAGTTATGGTTAAAAATCCGCGAAATCCAAGCAAAGCCCTCCGGTTTGCACAATTATCTCCCATGTTAGTCTGAAACAATCGATAAACAACACTGTTTCAACAACAAGTCGCGTGCTATTTCCTTTGTGAAACCCGGCCAAGTTCTCTTTCGCCCGATTCGCCTTTATGCTGCCCTTAACTAGCTGCCGACCAATGAAATTCACGTACTCCCCTTGGAGCCTCGGCCTCAATCAACGAGTCCATCAGCTTTGTTCCAATTGCAACAGAGGCTCCAGTTATCTGTAAGGAATTCGCTGTTTGAGACGTAAATCTATCTCATTTTCACAGCGAGAAGGCGCAAAAAGTGAAAAGAAATTACTCGACAGTCATTTCCTGAAAATTTTTACGTCAATGGAGATCGGCATTTGTGAACATTTTTGCCGGACCATCAGCACTTTTGTCACCAGTTCTCTTAAACGATAATTCTAGAAAAAATTCCCCTGGGCAACAGACAGCGAGTTGAGTATTACGGAAATGAAAAGAATTAGCAGTAAATTTTCGCGTGTTGGTTTTAATCTGGACAAAAATTGACTATACAGGAATATCTTAACGTCATTTGTTAGCATAATAGATTAAGTAGGCGAAAGAAGTATGCTTTTTTATCATTCAGTTAAAAAGTTAAACACCTTTTTTGCTTTCACGGACTCTATAAACAAAATTCTTGCGTAGATTTGGCTATTCTATGGCTATAAAAACTTCCAAAATGTTAAAATAAACTGTTAATCTTGATTAAATGGGGGGTTGTCTTAAATCCTCGAAAACACGGATTTCTTGGCTAATACGACTCCATATGGATATATGCCCATCTGACGCCGTTTGTAATTCTTTAAATTCGACTTAAGCCAAGTTCCACCCACGGGATTCTAGTCCACTGGGGAGAAAAAAAACATAAACAACATCAATTTTCTCTCGATCAGGATGCTGCACGGACAAACAAGATTCAGTTGAGTTCTCCTGTTATTATTGCCCCATGTTTTTCCACTCATGGCCATATCGCCCATTTCCAGCTGTTTTACTGAATTTATTGGAGCTGACTTCACTCCGGGTGAGGGAATTCTTCCACCGTTAACAAAAAAAAAATGCTATGGAATGATGCCGGCTCATGCTGGTGTCAAGTCGTTTAATCAAGGAATGCGAGTTGAATTCATGTTAAACCATTACAGAATCGTGATCTGCTATGGCTAAAGTTTAGCACAAGTATGTCCTGGATTTAGATATTTCTTTTTTTTTTAATTCTTGGAATTCTTCTTTTATTGTTCTGCAAAGAAAATGGCCTTCTTGAAAAAAATGTTATTTTGAATAAGTAGGCGTTTCTTTTTGTCAAAGTACTTCAAGAACCCCTTGAAGTTGACTGTAGAAATTGAAAAACAAGTACTGTGCGAGATGGGGACAGCTATTCTTAGAGTCATTTTCATAGAGTTATGTCGTAGAGTTAGAGTTAAAATCCTGAATTCAAGATTTTGGAAACCAACATCCATAAAAGCTAACCTTAGGCCTAAAAACTTTTGTTTAGGCCTAATTAGGCCTAAGGTTAGCTTTTATGCATGTTTGGGATACTTTTTGTATTTCTGTATTTCTGAATTCAGGATTTAGGCCTTCCAAAATCTTAAATTCAGGATTTTGGAAACTTAAATCTCACTCAAATGTCATAACTCCGTGAAAATAACTCAATTGCTAGTCAACCTCGTGCGAGATTTACTCGATTTACTGTCAAGAAATGCACTATTTAAACCTCGTTTAACCGGACAATAATAGCATGTGAATTGATTATTCTTCAATTGAGATAAAACACTGACAATAAGTTTATTTACATGTCAATTAATTAAGCAATGCATGCACGTAGCACTGATTGAGGACAATAAAAATCGCATTAATCAAATCAATTCAAATGAAACGGAAAACGGGACTACCCGAGTGCAACTCGGAGACGGAGTGGCAGAGCAATGAACTTAACGATCCAAGCTTGTTGGAACCCGGACCGGCAGGTTACATCGTTTGGTGGTGAATGCAAGTATAGGTACCATGCAATGCGCCATCTTTCAGTTCTCCTCTAGGTTCAAGAGACGTGATGGTAATTTCACATAAGTGAAACGACTGACATTGCCTCGTCGTCCGCTACTTCATTTCTTCTCCCGCTGTGTGTGACATGATTGTAAAATAACATTATAATGTCTGTGGCAGATGAAATTTACAGAAGCACAATTCCTCGCATACTCCTCATAATATCGAGAAACGCTTCTTTATCAGTTCGCCACACGAGAGATTGCATTGCAGGGGCGGATCCCTAGGGAGGGTGCAGGGGGTGCCCCCCCCTCCCCCGAGAGGACCTGCCGCTTTCTAAAATAAGTCAGTAGTATTCCGTTTATACAAAATCTAAAAAGAACAAGGCTGATAAGGTCCTTCACCAGGATCCGGTGCTTCTGTTTTGTTACGCTGGTCGTGGCTTAGAAAGTTGTGTACAAAATCTGCCGCATCGTTTTCTATGTATTTTCTAGCAGTTCACATCATGTTACTGCCTAGTTATAAGCCTTCATCTTTGTTGTTCGCTTTGAAAATCTGTTTACGTCACCCGTCAGTTAAGTCATTTCTTAGGGGTGCACCCCATTATGAGAAAAATCCTGGATCCGGCCATGCATGGTGTGCAAACATGTACTCTTTTTCATTGTGCCATATACTGTTACTTGAAGGTATATCAGTCTTTTGAGTGGCAAAATTTCCTCCTGGAACAAAATTCGTTGACTTTAGAACTGAAAAGATAGATTAATAAACTGTCTCGAGGTGTCATTCGCAGGATTCTGCTCTCATTGCACTGTCAGACCTTGCATTTTAGTTTTTCGTGTCCCTTAAAAGCACCAAACTGTGCGATTCGAACTGCGTTCGATTGACACTATTCAGGAATAAGAATACGTGGAGTGATGATTTAAAACGGCATGTCTGGCGTTTTGAAGCAACAAGGATAATAAAGATACGTTTAGAATAACCTTTTCGCAGGTGTTTGACAATTCTAATGTGAATCTCCGTAAAAACCAAGGATTTCTAACTTCTATTCCATGTATTCCTATTCCGGTATACGGTCAATCGAACGCGCCCTTAGTATATGTATCACTGAGGGATGTGAATAATCAAATAGAGCAATGTCTCGCTCACAACAAGTTACACTTTCAAAGTTTTTTTTACCACAAATGTAATGATCTGCGAAGTCAGAAAACACTGCAACAAGAGGTTTGCTCGTGACTGTTGATCTGGATAACGTTCGACTACGTTGCGCAACTACAGATGTGACGACACAAAGTGGAGGCGAACCCTAAACTGGTCGCCGTATCTTCGGACCGTCTCAAGCCATGTTGAGTAGTCCACTGATCATTTTTTGCCTATATCTAAATACAAATGAGAATGAAAGTGAATTGTTGACTTGATTTTCATTCGCATAAGATAAAATCTTAACCTGAGCCTGACTTTCAGAGTAGCGTGACTTGATAAACTGGTCACCCTAATTTCGTGTCCTCAGAGTCGTTGTTATGGCCTGGCTGCGTCCTCTACAATATCAGTCAATTCCTTTCAATAAGTTGTGTGTAGTCCAATCTAGAAGACTTTTAGTTTACTACAATGGTAGGGGGAGAAATTAAATTAAATCTTCTCAAATGAGAGTTGAATTGATCACTTGCTTCTACAAATACAAATAAAAGATCCAAGAGTCTGACTTTTTTTGCATTAGATTCTTCAGCTGTTCTGCGCTAATCAACCCGGCAAGGGTAACCTTTCTCGTTGGCTTATGGCCGGTTTCAGCTCTGCTGCAATTCAAAGCCGGGTGGTGTTTGTTGGCATAACCGTCGTAAATGACCCTCAAGCGCAATTTGCAGGGGCACCCGCCGTCAATTTTCGGAAAATATCTGTTCGGAAGACGATTTGAGATCTAGAATTTTCGGAACATTTGTTGTAAAATTTCTTGCTTGTCTGCCTGTCCTAGGATTTTCGAACATCTAAGAGATGGTATAATTGCCCATTTTTAACGGATTTTGATCCTAAAAAGGTCACCTAGAATTTTCGAGAGCATTTTTTCTGGCTGAAAATTTCGAAAAGGTAAGTTTTAATCCCTATAATTTTCGGATCACTAGACTTTCAGCTAGAAAATCCGAACAAATGAAAAATTTTTAGGGGATAAAAATATGCCTATATCTACCGTTTAAATACTAAAATACGTTTGACAATGCTATGTTTAAGTGGTTTTGAACTATATTCTCGTTGGGTGCCCCTGAATTTGGATATCTCGCCGACAAATTTCAAGCAATCTTCGAAAACAGATGATTCAATTCGTGTGCAAGGCTAACAAGAC
>OX421447.1:2822500-2825000 GCA_949126865.1 Montipora capitata
AATAATTAACAATTATTCGCCGAAGGCGAAGTGATTATCGATGAATATTCACCGAGACGAAGTCGAGGTGAATATTCACCGATAATCACTGAGCCTGAGGCGAATAATTGTTGTAGTATAAATACACAGGTGATTATTTCCAAAAAGAGAAAAAAAAAAAACATTTCAACGCGAAATCATCTTCACTTACCGTGGCAAAACGACTACTGGCAGCCATTTTGTCCGTCGAGGTGATTATCGACTGATAATCCGAGATAGCGAGCCAATGAGAGCGCGCGATTTTGTATAATCACCTGTGTATTTACACTAATAATTTTTATTATATGACCAGCTTCGTGAGCGGGCAAGATCCAAATCCCGCGCTGCGATTGGCTACCCGAACGGGCAAGACGAAGCTTCACTGCCCGCTCGGGATTTCTCGCTTGGTCCCGCAAGATCAAAGATGATTTTTTTTGTGTGTTTTATCCCATGTAATAAATCCTTTATTGACCAAGCTTGTTTCGGCCTCGTTCTTTTTTGCGTGTTTATGGACCTCGAGGCATAAACACGCAACAAAGGAACTTGACAAATACCCAGCCATCTTGACCGAACAAGCTTCGTCAATATCCATATATGATGTAGCGGCTCAGTATGAGGTGTGTTATCAGCTAAGTAACAAGCCGGACCATTTGCTCTTGTGGCAGGGCACTGGGAAATTCCGATCGCACGCGGAGCTCCAACGCTTTCTGTGCTGGCTACCCGGGAATGACATGGTATAGACCAGGAGGGCTGCGTTCAAGGAAAACAATGAAGCAAAAACGAAAAGAAAAAACTCGTTTACATTAGAAGTCCTAAGTCTTTTGCCTGCTTAAAGTTCTGCCGGGCGAAAGGAGAAAAAAAAAATAACAGGTACACCGTCAGAATCATGACATGAATAAGCCAGAAAGACATCGGGAAGCAGAGTGAGAAAAAAAAACCGTTTGGGATTAAATAAGTCAAGAACGTTGGTCGCATAAAACTAGAACAGAAAAAGAGATTAAAAAAAGGCATAATTCGCCTGCAGTGGACGGATTATGTGTTTCGGGTATAAAATTAGCTGTCAAGGATTCGTAAATCGTTGTTGTTTTGCTGTAAAAAAATATACTAGAATCGGTCCACTTAGCAATTCTGATCGTTGAAATGAGTATTCTCACCGCAGCTTCAAATAAGGGAACAAACGAACGCTTTTCAAGGGTTAGTCAGTTAAAACGTTTAAAAGGACACAACACGTGGTTTAGCATACACATGTACTTATAACACAAAGAATTCTCTCAGCCAAGCATCTTTGCTATGGTTACTGACAATTAAGTCTCTACGAGAAAATGAGGCACTTCCTCATTGTGGAGTCTGTTCTTATTCGAATAAGAACAGACCCCACAAAAGGCAATTCGCTATGACGAAGGGCTAACGCTCGAAACGTTGGCTCCTAGTCCTGTTCCGGGACTCCCTCTTACCCCGCCCTGAAAATGGGCCTGGAACCCAGGCGGGAAAAGAGAGAGTCCTGTATTACTTGCAGGCGCATGCTCGGAATGAGCCAATCATATTGCATTAGATGCCAGGCTGGATATGTAAATAAAGGGAACCTTGAAACTCCGACAAAAAATCGTATATGAAACTTACTGTTCGATTTGCAGTGTCAGGAAAGAGAACATCTAAATTATGCCTCGTCGTGACCAAACGAGGAGGAAACACCCCGATCGCAGTGGTGTTGGAAAATTATTGCCGAATAAATGTAACTACTGAGAGAAGATCGCAATAAATCGATGCAAAGGCTCAACTAGTAAATATAGCATAGGATTTCATATTATCTGCAGTACTTTAGCTCTAACAATGAATTTCAGAAGGAAAGTGCTTTTAAGTAGCAACAATAAAAGCAAGGTGACACACGCTTTTAAGTAGCATTTTTCATCCTTATTAATTAATATTCACGAAGAAATTTTGACCGGAAAAAAAAATCGTGACAACGTCCGAATAATCGATGTTTGACTGTGCAAAAATATGTATAAATTTAGTAGGAACATTATTGCTTCATCATTTCGTTATCAACACAAACTGGTGTGTAAAGAAACAAATAGTCCAGGTTGTGATTCAATTTCGTTTAACTTTTTACCTAACTTTATCAGGAATAATGCTCAGTTTTTTCTTTTAGTTTTTCAGGTATAAAAATCATTGCAGTCTCAACAAGCAGCTCTACATAAAACCTTAGCCATTTGGCCACGGCCACGGCTTGTAAGGAAAGAAAGATTTAATGCGACGAGTGCTTTGAAAAAATTATTCTAAGGAAAAATTAATAGTCTGAGTAAATTACTCTACTCTAATTACTCAAAAAAAATACTCACTTTGTCACCGGTGTTTGTGTATTATTCCTGAAAAAACTGAGAGTATTTACAACATTTTTTACCTGACTGTTGTATATTGCGTATCCAAACAATTTGTCCCCGATTTTGAAAAAAATTGGTAGGCCTAAACTCCTGAAACAATC
>OX421447.1:2830000-2845000 GCA_949126865.1 Montipora capitata
GGGCGAATTGCGTGTTCAGTGTGAAGAAAAGAAAATTGGCAACATTTAAGCCAGAGCTCTCGACAATCGAAAGCAGGGATTAAGAAAAAAGAAAAATGTAATTAAGACCCTCCCATGTCTTAAGGACGCTTTTCTTCAAATGTTAAGTGTTTTCTATCTCAATCATCAAATAAAATCATCATTATAATTTTATTTCGGCAAAAAGGCAAACTGTAGCATTGCGGGCGCTTTACAAGAAAATCATTAAATTAAATCACAAGGTAAAAAAAGTAAAAAAGGAAAATGACTCTTTGACAAAAATAGCCTTCATAAATTAGCCATAAACATTGTTATTGCCATACTTGAGAGGCAATGAGGAAACCCTTGATTTCTTTTTTCCCGAAAAAAAAAATGTCCTGCGACATAACTGGACGAACAATATGTTTTTCATCAATTGTTTAGTCGGCCACCAGAAAAAAGCGAGATCGAGCGTCTTTCTTTCTTGTTGCTACCTGAGCTAGCATTTAACCTCTGCAGCTGTATACAAAACACGTGTTTATCTCTCAAAAACAAAAGGAAAATGTAGCAACAAAAATGCTATCTAGCTACACAAAACGCGAAAGTTTCACAGGGAAGAGAACAAAGTTGGCATATGGCAAGAAAATTAAACTCGACCAGTTTTCTTGGGTCAAAATCTTCACCAAGAAGTAAGCGATTCAAAAAAGCAAAAGACAGCTGTGCTGACATATATCAGTAGATCCACTAGCAATTCGACCACGGAGTGAAAGGAGAGCTTATGAAAGTTTAATTTTAGCAAGCAATTTTCTTGGCTATTCCTATGGTAATACTCTTTTTTCTTTGGACATAAAAGCGAAAGTAAGCTATGGAAACGACAGTGCTCTCTTGTCAATGCGCTGAATATAATGCGAAAAAAATTCTTAGTGGCTTTTTGGTTCTAGGTAACGCTCTAGGGCTGACTGGAATTCCAGCTAAACCACCACATTTCACTTTCAGTGTCGCTTCAACGATCTTATCTCTACACAAGCTCACACAAACAGCTTTTTCCTCTAACGTCACGCACAATTTTTTTCGTTGAGATGGGATTTCCAAATCTGCTACGGTTTAACAGGGTTGATTTTACCCCTCGAAACAAGAAAGAAAAGCGAAGAAAAATGAGAAAAATACACTAAACTTCATTAACTACCGTACCCGTTGCGCCGTAGTCAGTCGTCATCGACGGTGATTGGTCAACACAAAGCGATATTTAATTGTTAACCGGGCAAGCTCGCTTGGTGATTGGTTAAAACTAGTTGTGTTTATAGGCTATTGTCTTGTCGGCCGTTACAGGTGAATTGTGCTATTGTAATTTCGGTAATTTATAGTTAGCGCCAGAAGAGAGGGCCTTTCAGTCATTCGCTTGCAAGTCTGAGAAGAGACAAGACAAGAACGCTTACTGCTCTCACAAGACAACCTTTCGGTAAAAAACTCCTTGATTTGTAATATCTTATCACTCGTTTGTTCCAAAGCACTTTTCTAGAGGCGTGCTCGTGGAATCTTGCCTTGCCGGTAAAGCATATTCCCATCTCTTACTTATCACTTTCCAGGCTCAAAAGCAATAACCCCTCAGTTTGGTAAAATGTTTAGCAACGAGAACAACAGTGAGAAAGAGCAACAAGACTTAAGAAGTCGGGAAATTAGAAAATGTATCCGGAACTACAAGAAACAGATGAAATCGCTGGAGTATTCTCGGCTACGATCCCTGGTTCCATCGACAGCATCAAGGCCGCGTGTTTCGAAGGTAAGGAATCGCTATAAAACATGCTCCGGAGTTTCCGAGACATTCCAAGATATGAAACCTGTTTTTTCTCGTGCGTTTCAGATCGAAGTCATCGAAGAAGCGATCAAATACATCGCCTACCTTCAAGACACCCTGAACGCGCGTTTCGAAGAAAGTAGGTGCAGATGAAATGTTCTGGAACTTGACTGGACAAATTTGAGCGCAAAATTTAAACTTGGGTAATTTTTTTCACGCAGACAACAGCCACGAGGAAGCTCCCCTGCGCACAGAGAACGAAACAAGGCCCAGAATCGTCAAGCAAAAAAGACAACGTTTCGCTTCATATATGATTAAAACCCAAAGACACACTCTTCCAGCGCGGCGAAAATTTTCAAGTAAGTTTGCAGAAATCTGTGTATTTCTTTTTGCTGTCCGAAAATTTGAAGAGTAGCGAGAGGTGCTCATATCGGGCTCCTCTGTGACTTGGCTTCCAGCGCAAAAGAAATGAAATTTCGTGAAGAAAAATTGGTCGAATCAATTTTTTTCATCCGGTAGTTTGGTTGGAAAATGCAGCTGCACCTTTAAAAAACAACATATGTCCCTTTGAGGCGAGCTGCACCTGGCATTTGGTTCAAAATAAAGTTCCCTCGCATTTAACATAAATCTCTCCTTACACCCTCCAGAACAGGTTCCAGCTTACAACAAGCTTAGTAATTCCACTTCGTAGTTTTAAAGAATTTTTTTTGACCAAATAAGTAACTTTTACTCGCCACTTTCTCGGTCACCAAGTAACCACTTTGGCCGAGGATGTATTTTGACCCTATACATGGAAATAAATATTCCAATATTATATTAAAACCTTTCAGCTTATTAAAATAAAATCGGCAATTTACATATCTCTTTTCTGGGAGAACCAAGAGCTGTTTTATGTCTATTGCTACATCGTTAAAATGTATATCTTTTTTTCTTCTTCCATTGCACAAGAGTAGATCCCGAGCATTATCTAGTTTGCCAATGAAAATAGTAGTATGATAATAGAATTACTCGTTCATGTGGCGCGCTGAAAAAGTTTAGAAAGTACAAAATATTAATGCGTTCATTTATTGCACATTATGTCGTACGAAGAGTAAACAATTTCGCGCTATTAAAAGCGAACATGAGAAAGATTCTTATCCGCTCTCTTCTAAATGTTTCTTATTTTGCAGAACAAACCAACACAGAAAGTGAAAGTCAAAGATAGAAGAGTGCAGAGGGCCGAATACTGAACAATATACGACGCACAAACTGGAAAATCCAGGCGTCACAACTGCATGACAGAGCTCCATTAAAAGAAAAATAGAGATGTTCAGCAGCAACTGGGGGAAGCCTCCACATTTCTGTTGTCCAATATCAAAGTTTAGGTTGGCATATGAAAGAAAAAAGCTAAAGCCAAATTTATATGGCGAATTCGGTAGACTTGGCTACAATTGTAGGTAAATCGATTTATGTTCGCTCAAGCCAAGAAGAGTTGCTCAACATACAGATCACAAATGACTTTCAAAATGTTCCGATCAGATCTATGAAATTTAAACTTTTCTCACAGCAGCGTGCAGCAGAAAATATCAGTTTCTACGCAATTAGTTTTGACAATTACTGGAGTAAATCTTGACAATTTATTTAATACACAGAACTGACTTTGATTAAGAATTGAAAAGTGGAGGCTTTTCCCTTCTTAAGGGTGCGAATGATGAAGGCGGGTCGCTGGAATTTTGTTCCGGGTTTTCACTCCGTTCATAAAAATAAACGGGTTTCGCAACCGGAAGCAGCATATCCTCCCTTTCTCTTTCCAAAGAGAAAACGGTTTTCATTCTCTAGTTTCAAATCATAAATAGCCAGGAAGTTTCGATGAAAGAATCATTCGAAAGAGAAATAACAGGAAATAGAAAAATCTCATGCTACGCTAAGCTTGACCATAAATGACTGACACGTTGGAAGCGGGAAATTTAACCACTGAAGCGTTGGTTTTAGTTGATAAAAAAAGACGAAAACGCAACATGTTATGTATCTGCTGCTGCGAAACAATTGTATTGGGATGAAATACAAAAGAAAAATAAATTCACTAAATGCTGAAATTTAACCATTTCAAGAGTGGTTAATTGTCAAATCACAGCATTGAAAGCGAAACTCCGGAACTCGTTCTTTAGTCCTTCGCCATTTTCTCTTTTCTGTATTTTCGTTCTTCTCGGAAATTTACCAGTTGACATGTTTCTCCCTCAAAATAATATCGCATTTCGAGGAAAATAAAGCAAATTTATTTGAAAGATAGGTGAACACTCTACATTAATAAAGATGTCGCTGAGCACCTAGCTCCAATTTTTTCGCACTTTACACGGTTTAAAAAAAGATTTCTTTCCGATATGCACTGGCGACGTTTTTCCTCCCTTCTTTCCATTTACTGTCCTGACTATAAGAGAGGGATCCCATACAATTCGCGCAGAAGCAAGCAAACAAGCCTGTGGCGAGAAGCACGCGCTTAGTTGGATGGACAAGTACGGGAGGGCCGCGCAGGGAGAACGCGTTTTGAACGCAGAAGACCGAGGTTTGCACGAACTGCTGAGTGCCCCCGTGCTCTCAATCAGGGGAGGATCCGGGAAGGGGGGGGGGGGGGGGGGGTGAATAGGGTGGCTAGCCACCCTCCATTTTGGCTCCTTTGCTTCGAAGTCAATTGAATTTTTTTGGTTGATAAATAAATTACATTACAAATTTTTACAACCTTACAATATGAAGTTTTATTATTTCAAATCTGGACGGCCTCTCTCTTCGCATAGGGTCATAGGATGTATTGAGGTACCACCGAAGTATTTGATTCTTTCGGAATTACGTTTCGGAATTACGAGGGAAATGGGTGAAGTTTGTTATCTCACATTAACATTTTTCAGCGCATGGATGTGATGAAGCTTTCCAAAAACCGTAGAAACAGCTACATCCAGCAATGAAGTTGTCCCTCTGCCGGCTTTGTGATACCAAGGCCGAGAATAGTAGGGAGCTTAAGCGCGCGCGTTTTTGAGACGCGGACGGCAATCTGAAGAGAACATTTCGCGAGCCAGGGCAGTGGTGTCTCCCAGATTTTTATACTCATCATCTCTAATGGAGAAAAGAAACATGGCAATGAAATGTGTTTGTGTGAAGACAAGTTAAAAGGGAAAACAACTCACTTCCTGTTGCCGTCCGCGTCTCACAAACGCGCGTGCTTAAGTTCCCTAGAGACCATATTTCACGTGGTAGTAGGACCGGAAGTCCACGATTTGCTGAAATCATGAAACCAATAGCCCGGTTAGTTTTTCTTACTTGCATTACAATGTAATCTAACGTGGGTGAGGGGCAATTTCGGGTTAAAACTACAAAATAGCACGAAATTGCCTCACATACATGCTAGATTATATTTTAATGCACATGAGAAAAACTAGCCGTGAAAAGGGCTATTCATGAAACCAGGCAGGTCTTTATTTATAGTGCTGACTGAAAGTTCGCTTGTTCCGTTTCTCTCACCACCCAGGCTTATGAAGAAATCTAATCGTCGCTTATTTACGCGCAAGCTCGTGTTCCAGACCAAAAAACCGAAGGGAAGGGCCAAGAAGTAACACACCTCGTTCACTCCTCATGGATAAAGGGGTTTTGTTTCTAAAGAAACACGCACGAATTAAACGGTCATTGTTTTATCGTTCGCACTGAAGTTTCTCATGTTTTGGAAAAACGTACTTCTGCGGACTTGTGCACACATTGAGTATTAGACATAGAACTGAGGAAACAAGAGTTTCACCAAGTTCACCAAGAAACGTACAAGAAGTCGCACTAAAACAAGCCGAAAACGCTTGAAAGCAGCTTCAATCTTTAAGCGTTGCAATATTTCGTCTGACAAGTCGTCCACCAGAACAAATCTCTATACGGCAATCTTTTGATTTGAAGCATAAATGCTGGTGCGTGAAACTTTTTCGGTTACACGAGGAAATAAAAATTGCTGAACAAGACATTCGCCTGTGTGGACGCGGCATTTGTCATGAATTACCATATTGATTGCACTGAACGATCCGGGCGGGAGAGGCTTTCGTTTTAAGAGTCTGGATGAACATTTTTTTTTTGTCAAGGACGCCAAACTCATTATATTGTCGGGCGATAGCGATCACGTCCAACCAAAAACTCCACCCAATAATTAGACAAAAAAACTCCTAGTTTTTCAGCTGAAGAGAAATTTAAAGACAAATTTGAAAAAAAAAAAACCAATAACTTAGGCCTAATCAAAAGAAATTAAACATGTTGTTCAGACATCGTTTTATTTCACGGGAGAAATACTTAAAAGAAGAATTTCGCGTTAAAATAACTTATTGGCTTCAACTACGATAAAAGTTCAGTCAAATTCACTCTTCTCTTATTTCCGTCAGCTGGGCTGGCCAATAGGAAAGCTGACCAGTTTAAGCACGTGACACCAGACACGCGCCGATCTCGTGCTACTGGGTTTCTCCAGGTTCCCGCTGCCACTATTTCCAGCTAGTCCCAGGTATCCCTCACTTGAAACGTTGGACAATAACTGCATTCAAGAGGTTTGCTTGCGCCAGAGTTTGTCCTTCATCGGTTAATTCCTTATTTGGGAAAGTCAGCAAGAGAACAAAGTTCCGTGTCGCCATCTGTGGTCTCGAGCTTTGCGTGAAACGGCGTCAGTAAAGGAAAATTCGTAAAGCGTATAACGGCGGTAAAAGTAATCGCGTCCGTAACTAGCGGGATAATTTATCGCGGGATCATTTTAACAAGCGCGAGTAAATTGCTGTTCGCTCCGTTGCGTTTTGGCCGTGAGTGGTATGGTGGTGACGAGTGTTATTTTCGCGCGACTTCGCTGTCTCTCGCATTCGCGGTGAGGCGAGAAACTATCCTGCTAGCAACGCACCTTGTAAAAATGGGTCAACACAAGCCAACAACTCTCACGGAAACGTTAATAGGGTATTTACACAGCTTCTATTGCATTTAAGTCATTCATTTGAGTAAATTTTGAGTCATTGTTTTTGTTAGCCTTTTGCTTTCGGAATGGATAGAAAGCCAATCCGCAAGTTATATCTTACGAGTTCAAGTGGTCGCATAGCAATACGTGATTTTCAGACAAGTGCAAGTGTATTTCAGTGGCTGGATCTACAATTTGAAAATCTGAAATGAATGGTCGCCATGATGAATTTCAAAACGAGGTTGGGGAGTGAAAGAGATGGATGGGAAAGAAGGGCGAGACGAGCCTTGTCACAGTCCAAGACGAAGAAAGTTATGTAAAAATATAACTTCCGGTGATTGAAAATCATTTCGCGAAAATAGGCCATTTCCGAGTTTATGTCTGCCTCCTCTTCAAACCGAGTCTAAGTACGAAGTTTCTCTTATGAAAATAAGTTTTCATTCATAATGTAAAGTAGAACAAATTACCATCACGCACATAGACTCGCTTTGAAGAGGAGGTGGACATGAACTCGGAAATGGCCAATTCCAAGTCATTCGGTATGGAAAGTGTGTCTGAATTTTCCAGGAATGAAACTGGAATAAACGGTAAGTATGTTTGGAGAGAAAATTGACAAATAATCGTCGGTTGCTCATGTAACCTCACCCCTGGGGGCCTCCATATAACCTCACAATTGACGGTTCGGCGTCGTTGTCAAGACGAAAATGCTGTGAGGAAACTTGCCAATATGTAAAAGGCCCGTGCAGGGAGTGCAGAGCCATTGGCCTTGTTTTCACGACAGCCGTTGTCTCGCTTAACATGCCTGAAAGTGGTTTGTTTGCAGCCTTCGTTGAGCGACATGGAAATGATACGAGTTTTCACATGAGGAGAGGGCGCGTGCCAAAAAAGCGTGCCAATAGCCTAACTCGCTTAAGCTACTGGTTTGGTGGCTTAAATTTAATGAGCATTCTACTGAAATTTGCCGACTCGCTTAAGCGAGTTGGGAAAGGAACTGTTTTCACGGAATTTTGGGTTGTCACTCGCTAAAGCCTGGTTTGCATACGATCGCTGACGATCGCGGACCGCAGATCGCAAAATGTTTTGCGATCGTTTGCGATCATATGGAAACACATATTTGCGATCGTCTGCGATCCTAATCACAGAAGATAGAACCAAGACCGATCTCCTGCGATCGTCTGCGATCGATTGGCTGAAATTAAATTACTTGGCGACTTCACCATTGCATGACAAGCTCCGATAACAAGAAAGGGGCTTCGCTTCGAGAGATGAGGTGGTCAGAAATGCGTTTGAGAAAGTAAGGAAAGGAAAGGAAAGGAACTTTATTTAAGTGTCTAGTCGTTCTAACGCTGGAGCCCTAATTGGGGACACTGTAAACTGAAATTAGCAATGAAAGTAAATCAAGTCAAATGTTGGTTTTTGAGGAGAGGGGAAACCGGAGTTACCCGGAGAAAACCTCTCGGTGCAGAGTAGAGAACCAACAAACTCAACCCACATATGACGCCGAGTCCGGGAATCGAACCCGGGCCACATTGGTGGGAGGCGAGTGCTCTCAACACTGCGCCATCCCTGCACCCAGAACATCGTATTGTTCCGTAACTTTCGTAACTTTACCGTAACTTTATATGATTCAAGGTTGAGCAACGCGATGCAATGGCTTCTCTGCTGGAAGGAAAGGAAGTTCTATCTCTGTTATCCACAGAATTCGGGAGAAGTCTTATCTTCCAACTGTTTTTCGTAACGGCCAAAATACAACAAGGGCGACTTCATGTCATCGTGGTAGTTTCCTGTCCTCGACAAAGCATTATCGCTGATCACATTTGGACAAAAACGTGGGCCTTTCGGCTGATTTAACGATAGAGGAAGTCTACAGAGCAAGATAGAGGAAGTTTGTGTGCTATATTTTTCCCTGACGAACGAAACACATTGGGACTTCGACGAATTACCGTACAGAATATTCAGCTAACACTTTGCGGCATCTGCAGTAGTTCTTAGGATTTTCTGGCGAAGGCTTCCTTTACAGTTTTTGGAAGTTTCTGCCTCGAGCAATTTGAAATACACAACACGTGGCTTACTGTTTTTCAATGTTTACTTCGGGTGCGTGCTGATTGGCTAATTTTTGACAGCTCTCTCAGCGTGACATCAGAAGGCAACATTCAAACTTCAGAGGGACGCGTCCCGCGGGACGCGTGCAGGCTTTCTTTCTCTCCCAGCGCGGAGAGAGAGAGAGAGAGAGCGTGCTCGCAGGTTACAATATGGCGGGGTTTGATGCACTGTGAGTAACGAGGACTTTATGGAGGAAGTTGCGCGGTATGAATGCTTTTACAGTCGCAACAGCAAGGATTTTAAAGACAAGAACAAAAAAGCCAACAGTTGGAAAAAAGTCCGTGAAAAGTTTAATTTATCCTGATTTAGAGCGGTTTTCAATTGAGTGTCGAAAGTAATTAGATAATTACTTTGGTTTATGATTACTTCACTCAGTGATTGGTTCAAAGTTCTCGCGCCATTTTTTCAACCAATCAGAAGTGAAACCAAAACCAATCGTGGCTCACGCGTGCATAATTTCCCGCGCTTTGTGTCGGCTACGTGTAATTCGAGTTTTGATTGGTTTTGATTTTACGACACTCAATTGAAACTCGCTCTATCGGCCGCGGAATAATCAGAGGTAAAATTTCCTAATATAAGAACAGCGTATCGTTGCTATCTCAAGCGAGTGAAAACGATACCTTCCGGATCAGAGAGTTTCTTAATCTGGAGTGGCTGGACTCACACATTTCACACAGGCCGTCCGTCACCAACATAAGATCAAAATCACCAGGTGACAATGATTCACAAGATAGCTCTTCTTTCTCTGACCAAAGTGTGGAAAGCTCCAAGTTCTTGTCTTTGTAAGAAGATACTACGAATCCAGTACTGATGTTTTCGACGGCCTTGGAGCTGGCGACGCTGACGCTTCAGCACAGACAAAAGAAATACGTTCGCTCGAAGAAGCAGGAGTCCCTCTTCAATGTTCTCCATGTTGTTTTGACACGTCTTCGACTGTAACTGCGCATGTTTATTTCACATTTCCGCTGACCGAAATGTGTGACCACGGTCGGCTCTGCGATTTTTGAGATTATATGGAAAGGTCCGCTTTTGCGATCGTCGGCGATTACTTGCGATCTGTGATTTGCGATCGTCTGCGATCACATGAAAACCAGGCTTAAGCAACCTGAAAACCGATCGTGAAAACACGGCCATCGTCGCTCTTGCTCAACTTCTCTATAACCACCTCACAATCGCTCTCGTGTTCTGTGGTTGACGAATTACGTCATTGGGATTGCCACGAAAAATGTGCCCCCTTGCTTTGCTTGACTGGGAAATTTTAAACCGAAAAATTAAGACGTAACAAGATCAGCCATCCAGCATGCCTATGACGCCACCATAACCGCTTTGCAATGTTCCAAGATAAAATCAACTGGACGCTCAATTAAAAGAGAGCGTGGTCCAGTGGTTAGGGCGTTAGTTGTTTCCGGTTGTCCCGGATTCAACTCCACCACGCTTTGCAAATAGCTAACTGGTTGCCCCCTGCCAGTTGGGGTTCTTAATTAATGTTCCTGTTAAGTTTGTTGTCTGTTAAGATTCTTTCACATTATTAAAAGAGGGGTGCCTATGAACTAGCTTGATAGCTAAGTGCACTTCCACTATAAACAAAACAAAGCATTTTTTTAAATCCCTACACTGAATAGCCCTTAGGGCCTGGCCAAACGGGAAATGTTTGGCAACATCAAACATTTTACCGTTTGCCCACCTTGTTTGGTGCTGTTTGATCGTGTTTGATAAAATATGAAGGCCATCAAACATTCGATCAAAAACAACTTAAAACATTTCTTTTGTTCTCGTGTTTAAAGGGCGAAGTTTTGTTCGTTTGGACAGCCCTATCAAACATGTGGCGCGTGCAAGCGTACCACGCATGCTCAGCCGCTTGTATCCACGTGTTTTTTTTTAACGTATTTGTAACCCATAGTTCTTTGCTTGTGGAGTTTGATCTGAGTTTGATCAAACGTGTTTTAACCATCTGACCACTCACGTCAACATCAGCATGTTTGGTCACCAAACAATGTTTGATGTTGTTTCAACGCCAAACATTTCCCGTTTGTCCAGGCCCTTATGAGTGATGACGTCGGACTAGCTAATTTCACCACCAAGCCTCGAATTCGAAAATCAAACTTGTAAATTGTAGCATGAGCTAAATCCCAAAAGAGCAAACTTGAAAAGAAAATCCACCTGCGAACAGTATTGCATGTCCACATGATGTGAATAATTTTGTGCAAATCGAGGCTTGGTAGTGAAATTAGCCAGTCAGACGACATCACACATAAGGCCATTACGTGGAATCTTATAATTAGAACCTATGGGCAATGACCATCTCAATAAACCCTGTAAAAGTTCACAAAGCAGACAGAGAGGCCTTCAATGGCGATTTATCAATATTCAGATATAACTACGGGGCTTTATGGTTAAATTCCGTAAATTAACCTTGTTGTTTTCGTATTAACATTTCACAGCTTTTGAAAAGGATACGCACATATAAACCGTCGGATATCTCCCACAGTATTTGTATGGTTGAACTTTGAGACCATCCTACAAAGCAAACAGCAAGGCAGCACAGTTTGCTTTTTATTCAATTCATGTTTTGGGGGATTAAGTCAGACAAAAGTGTTTTGTGAGCATACATAAAGAAGGGCTATAAAAGTATTTACACAAGTTAAAATCCAAAGACGAGAAAACATACCCGCATCCGGCACTCCCTGCTCATTGATAGTATTCTAACAGGGGAATGCGATTATAGCAGTCTTCGTGAAAAACGAAGGAGGCACGAAAGCAAAACTATATCAACGTGGGAGAGCCAAATGTGTCACTTGTACGACAAGAAATATTCCTTGGGGAAATTATAGCCGACATAATTACTTTTTGTCCGATACGAGAAACTAAAGAGAAAATGCGCCTCGTTCTATCCAAGGCATTTCAATTGTTCACCTTTTCAATAGCACGGCACGTTTAAGGAGCTTTTGAAGTGTTATTGCGATGACCTTCTGCCCAGAATATTCTTTACTATATGACCATCACATGTTTTCCACAACGGAAATAACGTTCTCTCGGCATTCAAGAAAAAAAGAAGACATGGAAACGAAAGCGTTCAAGTTTTCAATCGTGAGTATACAGTACTTGGACAAATCAAAACACAACGGACAAATACAAACGAGCCAATTACATGATAACGCGAACCAAATACAAGAAACCGGCGTTACGAGCGGGAAGGATTCAAGGGAAGAGGCGTGGACTGGGCGAACAAATCACAATTAGTTTTAGTTTCGCGTATGATTGGTTTAAAATGTGGCGGGAAGTTTTGGACCAATCGCAATACGTAGTAACACAACACTGAATAAATGGCGACTCAATCGAAAACCCGTAAATAAAAACCATGATATTTACCCAGGAAGCTCCACTCACCCGAAAGTGGTTTTCAGGGAGGTCCTGCATACAATAAAATTGGAATTTAGAGATGCTGGTTTTTGAGAAGAGGGAAAATCGGAAAACCCGGAGAAAATCCTCTCGGAGCAGAGTAAAGAACCAACAACAATACAGTACATACTTAACAACAAACTTCAGCTACACTAATACGAGCAACAAAAACGTCCAACTTGTCTAGCAACATTCCTGCGAAACTAGTTGCAATCCACGCACAACCTGTCTCGTAACAAAAAAAACTGTGTTGCAAGTTGCTGCACCATGTTGCAGAAAGTTGAGGTCCGCTCTAGTTCCGTGACTCCTTTCCTTTCGAAAATACAGCATTTTGAATTTCCGAATTGTCACCTTGCGTGACACCATGTTACAAAGCTATTTGGTTTTAAAAAATGTCTTTCCGTATGAAATTCAGCAGTTTGAGCGCCTTTCAAGTACATTAGAAGATGTGGTCTTACACATGTATTTTATCTTACGAGCAAAAAGTAAGCGCTTTCATCGTAAGGTGAACTCCAGATGTTTTCGTTGATCACTGGCCGTCATATTGGTGGACCCACATGGCGTCTCTATACAAATCTCTATAAAGTTGCGTGAAACGCTTGGACAAATAACTCAGAAACTATGTACCGCACAGACCTGAGAATTGAAGAAGTGGTTAAAAGGTTTGTTTTCTACAAAATGCCTAGTTCTTGGCCTTTTTCATTGAACGATTTCGAATTTAATTTTTTGTTGCGTGACAGTTAAACTACCACACATCTTAATTCCTCCATTCGCGCATAACAACAATTTCTTGCGCCTTTGACCACAATCCTTTGTGTTTCGAAGAAAAACGTGTTCTTCTCCCGATTAGAGAGCTGCCTCGTTCGTTCGCTTCAGGCTCTGTCACTGCGGTAGCAATAAGTCTTACCGTGTTCCATCGGCCAATCTGATCTGTATGCTAGTTACAGGTTGTGACTCATCAATCGGACTTGGAACAGCCGCTGATTGACTGTTGACGGCTGCCGGTGAATCTTGCGTTGGCTGGTGACGAACTCTTACTTCGGGTACTGGACTAAGAACAGCAAGGAACAGCAAAACAAAACCATGAACGATAACGCTAAATAATTACTGCCCATTTACCATTAGTTAAAAAAAGAATTGGAGAAATGCCAGATGTCTCCTTAAAATGACGCTGGCATACACTGGAAAAAATTCGCTTGTATTTCTCCTATGGAAGGAATCGAAACCGCATGTGTGAGATCCCGATTACCGGTACTTGTTCAGTTGGCTTAACCACTGAGGTGCAGAAAATTTTTATGCGTTTGGCCTTTGAATGAAAATTTTATAGGCCAAGCAGTAAACGGGACTGCCACCGCGGTCCCCTGACCCGTAGTGTGGATTAAAGAACGAGGTATGTTACGTGTGTATTGTAAATTATAGACTGACCGTCGGAGCCTTTTGAGGTTAAATAGTAAGTGGACGGGTATTCTGTAGTCATGCTGACCTTCCCAGTTTATGCCCTGCACCGGAAAAAGCCTGCATTTTGGGTTTTGGAGGAGGGATGTAGTCTTCGTGTCTGTGATCCTCCATATTCACATGGACTTCGTTCCTCCGCGATAGTCCTCGCAACTCTTGTGGAATTTCCCTGGTAAAAAGAACAGATATGATACACGTAAACACCCGCCATCCACCAATGTGGCCTTGGTTTAAATTCTGGCATAAGTGAGTTGACGAAAGAGTGCAGTGATCTTCGCACTTCTGTGGACAATTTACGCATTACTTTCATTATTCGTCGAGTCCTTTCACGGAAACAAATGAGCCCAACGAATTGACCCGCTCCCAACTATGTGGCTTCAGTTGGTAGAGCATTGCACCGGCATCGCATAGGTCATGAGTATATATATATATATTTCTATATTTTTTTTTTATTGGAAGACAATCCTCTTTTGTGCAAGCTATATATATATATATATATATATATATATATATATATATATATATATATATATATATATATATATATATATATATATATATATATATATATATATATATATATATATATATATATATATATATATATATATATATATGTTATTTGCCAGCTGGGAGGTTCGTATTGCGAAAAACTGTGACCGAGGTCTCGAGGGCAGCTATTTCAAGAACTCGGTCACAGTTTTTCGCTATACGGACCGATCCTTAGCTGGTAAATAACTTTTTATTATTTTTCCTTTCCCTCTCTCTCTCTCTTCCTCCCTGTAATCAATTTATTAATTGTTGACTCGCACCGCGCTTGATAGCGAATGAGGGTATTAAGCGACTTACAAACTGAACGTTTCAAACAGAAATATTTTTGTTTGAATTCGAATTCCACACATCAGTCTGTCTTGAAAGACTTACTTCTGTAAGTAAACGGGATTCGGTGTCAAGAAATGGACATTTGAGGTCATTACACGAGCTCACGCAACCTGGGCTAGGATTCCGCCCGCTCCCAGAGCCAATCAGATTACAGAATTCGCAGAATTCCGCCCGCTCGCGCGTTGAGAAAAAAATAAATACATTTATTTCATTCATAAGTCATGAGTTGAGTTAGTTGGTTGTCTGCTGCGCTGTAGACTAAGAGGTTTCTCTCCTGAAGCCCGTTTCTCAAACTGAAGTCCCGAAATTTTTCGGGTGCCACAATATTTTAAGTCATCAAATTCCAACACATTTTGCTTTTTGTTTTCGACAAAAAACCATTGTCAAAAGACCAGTTTTTAAAAACAAGCAGATCATAGTTTTCAGTTTCGGAAAT
>OX421447.1:2850000-2867500 GCA_949126865.1 Montipora capitata
AACAAAGCAACTGTTGAAATCATCAATAATAACAACATTATTTTATTGTGGACATTGCAAATACTGCCCTAAAAGCATGAACCAAAAAAGCTACAGTCTTCCCTTTTAACTTGCAATCTTTGTGTTGACACTTCACTTTACCCCTGATAGGTTTTACAGGATTTCAGGGTAAACAGACTTAAGAAAACCATTACAAATGCCTTCCTATTCACTTATCTCCAAATATTAATGGCATATATTCTCAAACAGCATATTTTCTACTCCTTAGTAAACTTTAATGCTAAAATAATAATAATAATTATTAGTATAATTTTCAGCAATGAATATAAGAATTTAGTGTTCACTGCGCTACCCGGTGAATATAACATTTTGGAGGCACGGCTGCTAAGCCAATGAAACACTTTCCGTGTCCTTTCATCTTGTTTTAGCCCATTGTTTTGCACTTTCATGATATTCATAGCTGAAAATTACACTAAAACAATTATTTTCCTCAGGCTCAGTAAATATTGGGGAATATTTACCTTGACTACGTCTCGGTATTCACCAATATTCACTTCGCCTTCGGCGAATAATTGTTAATTATTATTTATTCACCTTCTCTCTGAACCACCAGCATAAAAGGCTTGTCCCTCCTCCTCTTCACTGTTACTATTTTCTTCAGCCTGCATACTTGCCAGTGATGCAATATTCCTTCTATAAATACATTAATTTTAAATGTTAATGTGACAGTGTCATACTAAGTCACTATTAATCTTAAGATTTAGATGGTAAAATTATGACAAATTATGCTGTTGCATGGACTTCCCTGATTGATTGTAAAGTACAACATTTTTGCCTGAAGTAAGAGCATTTTATCTGAGATTTTCTCAAGTTTGTGAGCCATTTGCAAGACATAAACCAGTTAAAAACTTAAAAATAAAAAAATAATTACTTGGTTTGCATTATCAGATTTTCATCATCTTCACTCTATAACCTACCCTGGTCGTCCTTGATGTTGCTGCTTGGGACTTAAGCTGGGAAGCTATTGGTCAAGACAAGAGAACCTTTAGGGAACTCTCCATGCTATAAATTATTTTATAAATAATTTGCATAAATTAGAGCATAAATTATTTTATACTATGATTGTTTTCATTTTCAGGAAATTTGAAAACAAAAGAAGCCAACAAGTTTGCTCAAAAATCAATTTTCTTATATTCCAACAGAATGGGTTTTACAACCATCAATCGGCTATTGTTTCATTGCTTTCAATTTGCCAATTAACTTGGACACTGTGATGCTGGCCCATTCAGAGAATTTCATGGAAAATCTTGTAACAAACAAAAGGCCATAATTTTGATAATAAATTAAATTTATTGTAAGCACCTAATGTAATGTCTTTTGTCTACAGTTTAAACGTTGAATTGTAAGATAACCTAATGATGAATCTGATTGGATAACAAGTTTCTGATATTTGTTTTACATCCCTTCTGTCGGTAATATGCTTATTTTTTGCTTGTTTGTTTTTCATTTCATTTTGTTTGTTTTTAGCAATCAGTAATAAAATTACGTCTTTAAATTGGTAGCCCCATACATTGGTAAGTTTAATTCTCATACAAACAACCCCACAAGCTTTAAAGCTAAAAATCATCGTGTTTAAATAAAGATGCTGTATGTAAGTGTGTATGTACGTACTGTACATTCAGAAAACTGGGCTTATTACCTCTTCAGCTTGTTCCGTTGGTTCAGGTCCTATGTTAACATCTTCTTCTCCCATTGTATCAAAGAAACTACTTATGGCGATCTAACAGACAATAAAGAAAGGGTAATAAAGGAATACACTTATGGAGGAAGTGCTACATCAGCATGGACAGAACGCGCATTCACCGCGCATTCGAAAAGAATGAGATTTCTAGTTGTTTTTAGCCAAATAAAAAGCACACTTACATGAAGATCCCATCGGGCAGATTCCAGGTAAAACCGAGCCCGTTCAGTGTCAACATCTGTGACTCCAGAAAATTCAGCGATGAGTCGACTTTTTTCACTTTCATCCGCCATCTTGATTTCTGAATCACGTGGTTGTTATCAGTGGAGACTGGTGATGAATGACCCTTCCCTTTGACGTAAGTCCTCCCCTTTTCGCTCTGCCAGAGTTTCCGGATTGACTGTTCGATTTGATCAGCATCTTTCAACTTGACTTCTTTTCGATCGACTTGCTGTTCATTGCTACTGTTTTAATGCTACAAACGAAATAAGAACTAAACAGCAACACTTGAAGTAGAGGATTATGCACCTGGGATATGTGGATTTGTCTATGATGTTTTAGCGTGAAGTTGTCAATTTGTGTTTCAAATTGCGAACTATTGAGAGTTGTGTTCCCTTATAACCATGAGTCGCCCAAATCACTCTCAACTCAGGTAAAAGAAAGCTGCTTTTAATCTTAAAGGAAATGGCTGCTGTTGATCCATCATTTTATTTCTGTTTCAGTTGTTATTTCGGCTGCATAACGAGAGAGAAGTGCGAATTATATTTGAGTGGAAGGAGGCCTGGTACTTATCTTATTCGCGACAGTAAATCGATTCCAGGCGATTTTGTTCTTTCTGTGAGGTGAGATCTTACTTAAATGCTTCTTTGGATTGGTTTTCTTTGTCACAGCTGACTCTGTCATAAGTTATGATGACTCTGCATGCCATTCCAAGAAGTTTGGTTCCCGACGTGTGAGGTCATATTCGGTCAACTTTAATGCACGACTCATGTAAGCCAGTGCCGTATTTTATTCTCCAAAAGGCCTTTCCTTGTAGGCTCTTTCGGATAGAGATGCTATTATTTGTTTGTTTTTGTTGAGGTGTATGAATTGCATCATATTTTTAACTGTCTTATTTGATAAGTCGCATGGCAATTCAATGTTGATCATTATTTTTCTTGGATTTTTAGCCTCGTTAACCACGAGTTGGTTCCTCTCGTGTATCATATTGACGGAATTAAGAGTTTCGGACTTGTCAAATATTCGTATAAGTTTATCTCGTAAATTAATCTGTATTAAAATGAAATCGAAAGGTATATTGGGCAATGAGAAGTTATGAGAAGTTGTACGAAAACAAACAAATTAAATCCATTGATGTGGGTGATCTCATGAAATAATTTGTGAAGTTAAGAGGTACGGTGATTCGGGGAAACGTGGCTGAATTTGCTATGAATTCAATTTAGCTCGGTTTTCTTCAAATGTTGTCATTCAGTGAAGAATTTTTGTTCAACGAAAAAAGTGTGGGAAACCAATGACGAGTGTCTATTTTCAAGAACACTTCTAGACTGTCATGTAATTCTGATCGAGGAAGTGTGTGATGTTATTAATTTTGTTGCTAATTTTAATTTAGCAATGGTTGCTTCGTTTGTTTTCATTTCCTGATGTCATATCTTGTCATACAATCCAGTTAAATTAATGGACTTCAGTACTTTAACTGCTGTATCTGCTCAATATATTGACAACATTATCAATAATTATTTATTTCACAAGTTAGTGATAATACCTCTTATTTTGCAATGCATATTTTTTAAATATGATATTGTTGTGGTCGTGTTTTTCATTTTTGTCTCATTATCATATGGAATTTTTCTCTCGAATTTGTTTCTAGAAGGCATCTTGCAATACACAGATAATTAAATTAGATTAAAAGTACTTATTGATAAACATAAGTGCCTTCCCAAGGCTTATTTTAAGTCTTTATATTTTGATGTAAACCGTCAAAATTGACTGCTTATTATTGGGTCGCAAAAGTACTAATGAGCCTATACATTTATGACAAAACTTCAAATTTTTAAAATCAAAATTACGCAAAGGTTATGTAGCACATGTACGGTAAATTGGGTTAAAAGATTTCAAAGATTATTCAGTGCTGGTTAAAACCTCTACAAGGTAGTCAATTTTTTTGCCCTACTCAAAAACCCATTGACTCCTGTGAGTGGGGGAGGGGAGGGGTGAGGTTCAGGGGTTCAGGAATTAATTGGTTAAAAATGATGGTGACCATATGCTAATGTGGAAATGTTTGCAAACAAAGATTCAGGTTTGGGGATCTGAACCACAGGTGCTGCAGAAGCACTAAACTATTGCAAGCTACATGTTGTGCTTAATCAAGCTTGAGGGCTTTGGTCATATACAGTACTAACTGACAATGTGCTAGGTTGTTTGTGTTTTGCTGATGTAAAAACACACTTAAGAATTAAGTGAAATACTTGATACCAAATCAGAGTGTCATTTTAATAATAATGATAATAATAATAATAATAATAATAATAATAATAATAATAATAATAATAATAATTGTTATTATGATTATGATTATGATTATTATTATTAGTAGTAGTGATAGTATTATGTGACGGTTGTAAAACTTATGTATGCCATAAGATAATACACAAGCTGGGGCGTTAGACGTGGCCCAGACTATGTGTAGGAATACAGAATCTTCCTAAACTTTGTAAAAACTAGACCCTCCATTTGGGTACACTGGGTTGCCTGTGGTACGTGCACCGTTCCAGACAATTTTTTCAAGTTGGGGGGTCATTAAGACCATGTAAGGGGTCACCCAGAAGTCATACCAGCAGGGGCCCTTTGGCTCACAGGTTCTCACACGTTCGTACGATGAAACAGATCTGTCCTTACGTCATATGTAGCTCTAACAGTGCACGATATTGTTTTGGTATTGTCTATCATTGTAGTTAACTGCCATGGTAGAAGCCTTGGGTAAATAGCCTGAGAAGACGTGTGGTTACTAGCAAAGTACTGAACCCAGAAATATTGAAGAAAATAAATGGGAAGTGAGAAACATTGGCTTCTGGGCTGACATGTTGATAAACTTCTTTTCACCACAAGTTTAAGCGTGCCCTCTGAGCATCTGACATATACCCCTTCGTAAAACAGAAGCATTGGACCGAAAATACTATTAACGTTAACAAATGCAAATTCAGCAAGGTACAGATTTTGTTAGCTTGCTTTATGCAAAAACAAATATTGATGCAAAAGTAAATAAATATTGATACACAGTTTTTAGAAAGAGCAGAAGGAAGTTTTTAGGACGGTCGCTCGAGAATAACATATTTACAACATGAAAACAACATTAATTTTGAACCGTGAATATAGAATATAAACAGTTACGATCAGCAACAAACATTTTGGGAGATTTTTGCTACGTTCAATTTTGTTATTGTACGTTTTGGCTGCACAAATAAATTGCAAATCGAAAGTGACATCGCCGGAATTCAGCGGGCGCCGTGATTAAGTTACCGCGGCATGTTTACTTGCCAAACAGTGAAGCATCTGTGTCAAGTGATGGCAAGATACCGGGTTTTAGTAAGTTTCTTTCTCTGTCAAGTGTTATAAAGTTTGACAATAAATGAGCGAATTAAAAACAAAGATCACAATCGCCCACCATTGTTTCTGCAAAGTCAAAAATTTACTCTCCAAGACGAGGTTATTTATCACCAGGTAATTCCATCATTTTGGAAATAGCAGCTACTTTATTATTCACCGACGTCACAATTTTTTGCTGATTTTGGGGCTCATTTTGTTGAAACTCAAGCACGCTTCCAACAGACCTGTTTATTTTCATGAAACCTGTCCTGCTTACAGAGCAATACTAAAAGTATCCTCCCGTATCCCGTTTTAACCTTAAGCTCGAAAATTCAATACACAACATGATAGTATAATTCACAAAGGCAGAAAATATCACAGAATCCTTTTCCAGCGAAACATTTTATTGAAACAAACAACATAAGATGCACTAAAACGCCATTCGCATTGCAATGACTTTCCATTGCCGGTTAACGAGAATAACAAACTCACGAGGCAGAATGTATATTTATATTTAATTAAGTTAGCACAACAGAAAAACGCTAACCTCATTTTGACACGAAAGTGCTTTACTATTGCCATAAAACTATCCAGTTAAGCTCGCATATTATAAAACATGATGAATTCATAAAGGCCACCTTTTCCAGCGAACAATTTTTTGAAACAAACAACATATTTGTTCTTAGAGGCAAAAACCCCTTCCTATTTCATTACGTGCGTGAAGAGAAAAAACTCAATTGTGTCAAATATGCGCAATATTACAACAAACTAAAATTTCAGGATCAAACCGTTTCCATGAAGAACCTTTTCCTTGAATAATGAAGCACAAAATAGACGACAAGCTTTCTTTCAAATAATTCTTGGCTGTCACATTTCCAATAATTTTTTTTACCTGAAGACTGTGCAGAGTTGATCACAGATCCACTTAATTAAGGTGTTCGATTCGTTCTCTGTCTTTGTTGAACCCATAAGTTACCAGAGAATTTTCCATTTGGTTTCAGTGTTCTACATAACAGCACACTTGGTAAATATTTGATTTCTGCTTGACGGGCCACAGATTGTTGTCGAAGTCCATTACTCGTCGCTTTTGAGATTCCAGGTGTTGGTTTTCACCGCCTGCCTAGTTTATCCAACTGACTTTCCATTATTGAGCTCCATAAGGGTATATTTTGTTTAAGGATCAACTAAAACGCCATTTGCATTACATGACTTTCGACACCATTGCAGGCTAAGTTAATGATTCTACTGTGTCCACCAGAGAAATCTACGAAGTTCCACTACCCTCTCGATCCTAAGAAAATACGCGCAGAACAAAGATACCACTTACCGGGGGAGTGACAGGCAAGACTTTTACCGACACGGAAGAAAAAAAAATAACACCGAACAAATGCCACACACTTTTAGACTGGGATTGCCATATGGCAACCCAGTAAAAATATATTTATATAATAATAATTAGATAAATAAATGAAACTTAGTGACTAATAATCTCTAAAAGTTATATCTGTGAGCTCCTTAACTATCTAGTGATGATTTTAAAAGTTCTTGAAATGTTCAAGGTGTTCGATAGGACAGCTTTCTGCATTCTTCCTAGGATCCCCTCTCCCCAGCCTCGGAATAGCTCTCTCATAAATACATCCACATCTCTTGACCATCCTCCCATCACATCAATGATGATGGTATGTTGTTTGATGGTGTATCCTGGATACTTCTGAGCCATCTCCCACCTCAAAGAACCGCCCTTTGCTGTCTTCTCCTCGGTCTTCTTCTGCCACTTGTCCATTCATGGGCACAACATCTCCACCTCTTTCTTCTTGAAGTCAGTGAATCGCGCATCCACTCTGTTCTGCTTCACGTGACTGTGCTCCGCATATACTGGAACATATACTGGTGACTGTGCTCCGCATATACTGGAACATCCCAGAAGGCCTTGGCCTCCTAAGACTCATAGACTGGTTTAGGATCTATGGATGAGCACCAGGGGAAACCACGTCTATCAGTTCAAAATCCCTCAGCTTCTCAAAAAACAAGACCTTGAGAGCCAAATTGTGTCTCGACAAGTACTTGTTTTGTGCGAGAGCCAGCAGCCAGCCAGCACATGGGGGAGACTCCCGGGTACTTTGCTACACATCCTGCACGTAACATTGAAGTACATAGTTTTCACTTTCCGTGCTGTATACAGCTTTGTCGGTGTAAGCTGCTCATATAACTCTACAATCCCCGCAATAGTGTGTGAGGGTGCCGCCTCCCAGTTCCTCAGCCAGTCCCAACAGCCAACTCTGATTCAGCTCCTCATTATTATTATTATTATTATTGTTGTTATTGTTATTGTTATTATTATTATTATTATTATTATTATTATTATTATTATTATTGTTGTTGTTATTGTTATTGTTATTATTATTATTATTATTATTATTATTATTATTATTATTATTGTCATTATAAAAAATGGCTATTGTTTTTGATGATAATGATACACAATTTCTTTGGCTTCCTCATTTAGTTACATTAACTAGGGAGGGGTAGTGAAATATCCCTGAAAGTTGATGACAGATTTAATGGGGATGGGGTTTGATCTCCAAACAAATGCAAAAAAAAAATGTTTCCTTTGCTTTGCTTTGATATTTTGTCAAAATCTAACATATTTCTAATGGTTTTCTCAGCAACATTTATGTCCACCAAAACTCAACTTGATTTGTATATGCTGCTCTACTGTCATGTATTCTCAAAAATGCTCTAAATGCACATCAAACTGTTATCTTTTTCTTTGTTATCACTCTAACCTTGAATTTACTATGATAACCTGAATATGTTGATCAAAACTTAGTCTACTTAGTCAGAAAAAATAATCAATGATTCTTTTATCAATAAAGGGCTTTTGAAGGGATCCTAATCTGGACTCTGAGATTCATGTTGCATCAGGGAAAAAAACTGTACCTTGCTAAGCTCTATTTTGGTACCTGTCTGTGGCAGTTAATGCTGTATGCACTGACATTGTTGTCGGATAACGGTAGCAACATGGCGTCTTGTGTGTGACAGAAGGCAACTTGAGTTTCCGTGGCTGAAATTTTCAACAAAGGGGCAGATGGATTTCTGTATTTGCGTTCGTGATCGGATACACTTTCTCTCCAAAAAGTCTGCTTTCATTAAAATATTTGACACTTAGACAAGACTGCAGTCATTACTTTCTGGTATCCATAACAATGTCCAAAACATGCATTTTTCAGGCAAAAGGAAAAATCGAAAATTTTTGGCGACCACCATTTGACATCTGGCAACAAAAAGTTTTTATCTAGTCGACATTTAGCGCCCATATAAAAATGTTAATTTTGGACCCTGTACAATCATAAATTATTATTAAGAAATGCCGTTATAAACTTTTTGGCCTTACCATTCGTTTAACTTCTATTTCAGTGAGAATAACAAAGTAAGTCACTACATCATCAACAACAAGGGGAATCATTATCAGATAGGGGATAACACATTTCAAGACCTTCCTGGCATCATAGATTTTTATAAAAAGCACTTCTTGGACTCTACAAACTTACAAGAACCGGTAAGGATAACATAGTACAATTTCTGACAGTTGAATGATTGAATGAATTAGCCAGAAATTTAATATTCTGTTGGCAGGATAGAGAGGCTGCTAAGGTATCATTGGAGCTGTCAGGAATATTTAGGAGTCTCCCTGTTCACTTGCTTTTCTTTTTTAATGATCTACCAGTTTACGTTGTTTCTTCCTGTTCAGTTCCCTTTCCTTGGGTTCTTGTGCTGTTGCATTAGATGAGGAATACATTTCCACCTATTTTTTGGCCACATTGACTTGAATGTTTCTTCATCTTGTGCATTATGCAAGCAGCAATGAAACAGGGTCTGGAAGGGGGGGTCTGGATCTCAAATCACGGGTTAATTTTCCCTACATTCACAAATCACATAACTTTTTAATGGGAATTCATGTGTCACGTAGTTGGATAGAGAATTGATCAAGTCTAAACGGCTTTCGTTGTGATGACTACATGTACTTCTACACATGACCACACTACAGGAAAAGAGAGTCTTATCAGTTGACCCCGAGATGGGAAGGCAACAAAAAGTATGGTGATCAAATCGACGATTCTTGGCTATTCGTTTGACTGTGATAAAATATAAAGGCAATGAAGTTCATTGCTGTTACATTGTAGCTCTGCAATTGTTCTCTTTCACATTTTGCAACTTCAAAACTTTGGTGACCTTGATTTTATTTATGTTCAAAAACTTGTTAATAGTCATTGAACCTAACAGCATATATCAAAACATAGATAAAACCTCACGTGTATGAACCTTAACACTTGGTGATCTATGATCATTCTGAAAAGCCGGGGGCGGTTTTGATTCAGTCCCAGGGGAGCGCGGGGCTGAATGGGCAAACAATGCAATTATCACTTATTCTCAAATGAAACGATCTTTAAGTTTCAGGAGGCATTGCATGGTGTAACATGGTCGGTCTCGTGAATCTACTTTGAATTTCCAATCTGCTGCTAAACAAGTTTCAAGAAAAGTAGAACCGCTTTCCACTTTTGCAACGGTCGCAGCAATTGTAGTGGTGATAAAAATGGTAGTTTCATCGTGTAACACCACGTGGTGAAACTGGTCTCGCTCAGTCTTGTTATGCTACGCTGCGAAGCCAATCAGAAACCGGCTAAGGCCAAGGAAAAAAAACAACATTTTGAGACCAGTTTCAACGTTTTCGAACAATTTTCGACCTGTTATGTTACACGGTGCAACGCCTGCTGAAACTTTTTTTTGCTATCCCGTTGCACATGAGTTTCAGCTAAAAGTTTCAATGTGTAACAGCGGCTTTACCCATCCTCCTTCCAAACTTCTTCAACAAATTTTGTCAACCAAAAAATTCAACGACACTGCCGTCATGTTAATTCAAGGTGACTATTTCTCCCGTGAGTGGCTGCATCTTAAGTTGATGGAAGAGAAATGTGACGCCGAGCACTATCAAGGTCAATGAAAGCGGTCAACTTGACAAGTTCAATACAGTGTAATAGAGAACTCTGTTCGTAGAATTTGGAAGTGAATAAAGCTTAGTATGGCAAACAAGGGAGCTACTGTACAGAAACTAAGTAAAGCTATGATCCTTGATTTCATATCCGCAGTGCAATATATGGATTCATTTCATATATCATTTCATCGTTGTACAGAAACTGTTGTTTGAAAGCGAAAATGACCCGCTCCCGAGAGTAGGACATGGGCACTTAAGACTTTGTTTAACTGTCGCAGAAATGTGTTGGACCCAGGTGATGACATGTCGTATTTGTAGTTGTATTCAGTGACCAGTTGAATAAACTTATCTCGATTTTGACGTGGGGTGCCGTAGGCAGCCAACGTCATAAAATGGGTCAGAATTCTGTTTTCATCTTCCAAGGGTGCAAATCGACACATTTTTTTTTTAATTTTTGAGATGTTTAAAATGTTTTGCATTTTCGGGAGCCATTAGCAACCTGAGTTTACGTCAACTGTAAAGGATCACATGTCATGGTTAATATATTATTCGCGAATCACAGCTCTATTTCTTCAGTTTTCCCGATTCACGCTCTTTTTTGGCGTAAATTCACAGATCACGCGAAACCCCTTCCATACCCTGATGAAACGGTGTTTCAACATGCACACAGAAGAAATTTTTTATATTGTGCTCATTCTCATATCTTTCAGATCTTTAAAGTCCAAGCCCAGTATCCATTTAAATCAGAGGTAAGCTTGAAGCATTTTTCTAAAACAAGTTAATAATACAATACAATACAATACATACTTAATTGACTGCTCCCCATAGGGGTTTTCAGAGGCCAATGAAACAATCAGTGAAATGGCAGAACACAACAACAACAACTGTTAAGAATCCCAACTGGCCGGAGGCAAACCATTTGGCTATTTACAAGTGCAAGGAAGGGTTACGGTTTTACAAACGTTGGCTGTTTGGCACTTATATTTCAACAGACTTAACTGATTAGAGTGTAATGTGAAGTGCTAGTTTTCTACCTCATATGAACCATATGAGCGTTTCTCTGTCCTTGTGTGGGCCCATTTCCATTAGTAGGGCTAACGCTCATATGGTTCATATGAGGTAGAATACTAGCACTTCACATTACACTCTAATCAGTAAAGTCTATTTACAAGTGCAGCTGGGAAGTTGAACCAGGGACTACCAGGAACAAATTCAGCAAGTGGTCAGAGCGGGTCTTGAACCCGGGATCTCCAGATCTCAAGGGCAAGCGCCTTAACCACTGGGCCACACTGCCTCCATATTATATAATGATAATAAATGTATGATCAACTACAACTGGCAAGTGAACAAACTATTATCGCAACAAATTTGGAGGAAATTTCAGTAGTTTCAATTTGCACCTTAGCAGTTGTTTTAAGATCTTGAAAGATTTCTTGTTTGATGTCACATTATTTTTCTAAAATTTTGCAGGATGCTGAGGACCTTAGCTTCAAAAAGAATGATATTTTAGTAGTTGTAGAACAAAATGAAGAAAAATGGTGGACTGCAATAGACGAAGAAGGCAATAAAGGTCTTATTCCTGAACCATATGTTAAAAAGGTTTGTACTGTACTGCCTTTCAAATTCAAACCTCCAATAATTATGTTTTCAATCAACATTTACTGTAAGTCTAATGAAAAACTCCGACTGGTTAGCTTAGAAGGAAAGGAAAAGGAACTTTTTTTAAGTGTCTAGTTGTTCTAGTGCTGGAGCACTAATTGGGGACACTGTAAACTGAAATTAACAATCAAAGTCAAATGTTGGTTTTTGAGTAGAGGGGAAAACCGGAGTACCCGGAGAAAAACCTCTCGGTGTAGAGAAGAGAACCAACATACTGAACCCACATATGATGCCAAGTCTGGAATCCAACCCAGGCCACATTGGTGGGAGGCGATTGCTCTCACTGTGCAAGTGGTGCACCCTCTAAGCAGCTAGTACATTGGACTACTGTGTGGAAGGTTGTTCAGCTGGGGTTGAACTGTCAATAATTATTATTGTGGTATTGGAATAATCAAGAAGGAAGTGCTGCCTTTGTAGGTGTGTAGATATGCACATGGTTCTTTTATAAGGACTGTGGACAGTACTCTCCATGTGACAACTCTGTGAGACCTTGGAGAACTCTCACAGTATTGCAAAGAGTAGAGTGCAGAGTTCCAGGCATTGTGGTCTGTGTCATCCAGCAAAGGTGGCCTGCTCGGCTTGATATCTTATGTGGTAATCTTTCTTGTACTTGTATGGTTTATAAAGAAATGAAAGCAAGAACTGCCATGAGTGAAAGGGAGGTATTTTAGTGCTGGAACATAGGAACATCAGGCAGTAATTGAGTCAAGTGATTTAAGTGTAAGTTTTGTTTGATTAACGAGCAGGAGTTTTTTTATCGCGTTTCAAACCACAGGCTAAGCTGAGTGGTTTTAGGTCCAACTAAACACGACCTGCAAGTTTATTCAACGGCTTCAAGAACATTAGATCCACACAAACCGTGTCCCTCTGAATTCCGAAAAAAGGTTCAAATAATTATTGTGAGAGGAGAACATTAGCATACAAGAAAAACAAGCTGAGCCTTATTAGTATGCTTTATATAAATAATTCTAATGAGGAATGTTTTACAGTTTTTAAAGGGTATGCATGTGATGCTTTAGCAGTGACCTGATGGGCTGTTTTGGTCATTAATTATTAAAGAATTTTGAAGCTTACCATAAGCAAAGTTTTTCAACAAACTAGATCTTAAAGTTCCTTAAACTTAATTTTTTTCCAGGTTGTGGATATTCAGCAAGCACAGCAAACAGCATCATCTCCGCAGCAATCACTGCAGAATTCTGGTTTTGATTCAAGAAGATCAATGCCACCTCCAGGAGCACCACCAATGACTCCAGATGGCAACAGTAGTACAAGGAGAACATCAATCCCTCCTAATGTTAGACCACATCCTGGAGCGGTACAGTTTTTTTTCTTTTTTGCGTGTGTTTGTTTAACTTGCATTTAACTTTAACCTTCTTTTTAAGGTCCTTTTGTGGGACAAAAAGTTTTTTTTTTCTTCCATCACCTTTTTCCTTGTGTACTTCATCAGTAACAACCCACCGTGATTCAAAAACACTTTTACCAGCTGAATATATACAAAAAAAGTGAATCAGAGCGAAAAATTGTTGGAAAATGGACAATGATCATTCCTTCATGTTCATGAAATAATATTATGTATGCTTAGTCGATTGTTCCTCCCTGCAGCTGTGGGGTGACTTCTCTGAGTTCCTAAAAGTGATGCCTTGATCTGCTTTTTTTTTTTTTTGAGAAAAAAGTGTTAATGGTGATGAATTTATGCAGCACATTTTCTATTTTCCTATCCAAATGCACTCTACAAGTAATCGATCTATGTGTGAGATCAGACATCAGCATGTGCATACTGCCACCACTGGCAGCCGCTATCAGGCCATTAGTGATGTCACTTAACCCATGAATGAATGAATGAAATGAGGTCTGACCACAACACTGGGAACTCCATACCCTACTCTTCACGTACAATGAAGGGACCCCCTTCTTGAAAAGTTTGGGGGTCCAGCTAATTGATACTCAAGAATTAATATTTGATCTATTGCCTCTTAATTGCTGCTGCAGTACCCTTTCAGATTTTTAAATTGCACAAAAATAGTGTTATCCCTCCCCTGGAATATGTACTTAAAATAAAATGATCAATTTCTTTGAAACTGATTCATCGATCAAAATATATGGTGCTGTCAAAGCTTCATTGTTCACATCTGAAAATGTCTTGAGGAATCTGTATGCTGTAGGAACTGTTGGCTCCAGTTGATAAATGATCTAGATCTTCACAGCAAAAAAAAAAAAAGCTGAATCTCAAATTCCGTAAAAGAGCATGATTTATTTTAAACAAAGATAAGCAAATTGATACACAGTTCATCGCCGGCCTGTGGCGTTGTCATGGCCAATGATAATAATCAAGCGATTGAGTACATTCAAGTTTCATGTTAAACACGTTAATATTAATTAATGGTAATGACTCCAAAGAATAGAATGTTGACACTTGCCACCTCTTCATCCTTAAATTGTTTTGTGTGATTTCTAACTTTACAGAGTTCAGATATGTACGTTGCCATAAGAAAACATGTTCTTCCTTATGATGAGTCAAAGCTTTCATTTGAGGTAATATCTTGACATGATGGTGGTTGAGGTCACACTTGGCCTTAATTATTATAGTAAAAGTGAAGTTTACTATATAGTAAACAGCATTTTACGTGTGTCTGCTTATCTTCACTTCACTATAGTAAACGTACATTTCGTCTGTTGGCAATGACAATGGCAGCAGGATGAAAGTTAAGTTTACTGTGGTAAACCGACCTTAAAAAGCATGGGTTTTTCGTGAGTTTATCTGAACTTGCCATAGTAAAGTTTGTTTACCTCTTTTTACTGTAGTTAAATGCATTTGTGACCTCAACTGGTGTGTACTGTCAGTGCTATGGCAATTGATTTAATTGCACCTGAATTCGTGAATCTTGAATGTGAAATGAAAAACACTATTAAATGTGAATCGATAAATATTGACTAACGTTTTTTAATTTTGCACCTTTTCGGCGACCATTATTACTGACACTGCCAAAAGCTTTGTGCTTGTCTGGTAACCTTCCACTGTTCAAGAAAGGAGACTCCAAATCTCCTAAAAGACCTGCTAGAATGAAAGTGTTTAATAGGCTTTCACCAACAGCTTGTTTGGGAGCCACAGATCTTGTAAAATAGTGACCAGTAATAAGAATGTTGTGTAGCTCCTAGGTGACGTGGTTAAATAAACAATACCGTAGTTTTTCAGTTATAAGGCGCAGCCTTTCTTCTCAAAGAAATGCTTGTTGGCTCCAAATGTGATCTATACTCAAGCTGTGTCTTATAGCCGAGTATCTTCTTGCAACAAAACTCTTGCAGGGACGATTCTTCGATCCTTTTCAGTTTGTGACATACATGCCATTAAGTTTGAAAGTTAAAGGTGCACCTTGTATCCGAAAAACTATGGTAATATGCACGTGAGGATGTTGACATTTATGCAATGCATTGGAATACTTTTTTTCCTCAACAGAAAGGAGATATCATCAAAGTTCTTAAGAAAAATGATAATGGAAATTGGTTTGGTCAGAATGGCGACAGAACAGGCTATTTTCAGTTTACCTATGTACAAGAAGTAATACCAGGGTGCAATTCTCCAGTTTAGCTTGTCGATGCAGCTTGATGTTGCAACAATTTAAGTGAAAAATACAGTGTACGTGTAACTTAAGATCGTTGATGTCAATTCAACAGCCTGTTGTAAGTCTAAGATGGTGACAAGTTTTAGTTGAAATGGAGATGTTTGTTGATCAAAGCATTCTCCCTTGTTAATGGTTTAACAATACTTTTGTAAACCAAAAATTAAACATACTAAAACTTGGCATTAGGTTTTCCCATCCCTGGCCTTTCAGGAATTCCACCAAAATGTAACATTAAATTTTGCCCTTGACAGTCTTAATCGTGGCTTCTAAGAAGAGGTTATAAATTCGGTCAAAATTGCTTGAAGATTGTACAGGACCATTTTGTCAGACATAAGGAATTTCTGAAAAATCTGCAGCAGTGATTGAAACCTTTTGGTTCATAGTGGATGATTATGATTAATTATGCAGGGGAAAGAATTAGGTAACTCATAAAGTGGCTTGGGTCATTTAAAGTATAGCTATGTAACTACTGTAAAATACAAAAGAGTTGCAGTATTAGAAATGACTCAGTGAAAATAAAAGGCTAGGAATTTCATGAAAATACCATTATTCCAAGCTTCAGCTCAAATAAAAGTGGCTTTTAAGTTTTTAAAGGGGAAAATCCAAGGAAATGATGATTAAAAGGTTTGATCCACTCAGAAGACATTCTTACAATTTTTTTTTGGTTCACTAGACTTACCAAAGGTACTGTGCACTCCATTTCCAAATTCAAATGTGCTTTTGCTCTGATCAGGTTTAAATAAAATTGCATTATCATTTCAGATTTAAAAACAAGGTTCACTTGTTAGCTTGGGGAACAGAGACTTGGTATTTAAATGATAGCTAACTTAGATCTGTGTTTTCAACAATCATTTCATCTGCAGAACTTTATAGAGCCAAGTTGCTTCAAGGAGACTAATGCTTTTTGCCCTTGCCCTTGCCTTCATGATCGCTCTTGACAGTAAAAACAGCCTTTTTGTTAAGGTTGGCACAAATGAAAAGTTTTTTTGTACCCCCAGCGGAACTCAATTCAAATGATTTTCCTATAGAATTGAAAGAAAATGACCCACTTAGCCACTTGGTTAATAATATTATTGTTAGCCCTGAATTAGGCAGATTTTGGTGAGAATGCAGAGAAGCTGCAACTTGTTTCATGACCTCACAATCTTCACAGGCATCATAGCCATTACAGATGACTTCTGGTAGCAGGGATGGGATTGGTAGTATTTGTACAGTCTGCATAATTCTGATTTTGTGTACTGTAGGAAGGTGCCAGCAACCTTAAGCCCTGTGCCAAAAAACTCTGAATATTTTTGTATGTACTTAAAATTGTGGTTAACATAGCCACCAAATTTTGGCAGATTAGATTTTTCCAGAAATGTAACTCTCCATATCAAATATTGCCAGCCACGAAAATTGCTGTTGTCCTAATGCAATAACGATTAAGTGCAGTAGCTTTTGCTGTCATTGAAGAAACAGCGTCACAAATGTGTTTATGTTTCTTTAGTGTGAGCATCTATGCATGGATTAACCTTTCATTTTTTATTGGTTTTTCCTAAAGTAACCATGACAGTTCCGCTTCCCTTCTTCATGGAGTTCCCCACCCCACCCCACCCCACCCCCACCCCTCCCCCTCAACCCAGCTTGGTGTAGTCAAGCAACTGTATGGTTCAAGCGCAAAATCAATAAAATGTATAAAATCCCTCAGTGAAGATTGAAAATAAATGGAGGTGCTTGATACAAGTGATATAGACGCTCGACAGCTGCACAGCTTTAGTGGGGGTGTCAATCAGGCAATGCGGATAGGCTGGTTTTGAATAGTGAATTCTTAAAACATGGGATAATAGTGTTTTAGTGGTTAAAGCAATGTATGAGAAACAGTGACAGCTAGTATTTTAGTTACTTTAAGATAAGGCTCTGATACAT
>OX421447.1:2890000-2897500 GCA_949126865.1 Montipora capitata
AAATCTCGCTTTGAGTTTGAGGAGTGACTCTACCTATTCGGTTACCCGTCATTTTCGCTAAAGAGGCACAACTTACCTGATCCCTAGAACTGTCAAATTGCCAAAAAAAAAATCAAATCTCGGTTTATATGAGCATTTTTCGCCGTCGTTGCTTCCCTAATGACAGCCTTAAGTCTTGCCAGCAACAAGAGGCCAAGGATCTTACATCCTTCACTTATTAACCACGAGCTTCAAACAAATATTGCATAGTCCTCCCGTCATAGCCTACAAAGAAGAAACGTAAGTTTACGCGATCTGCTCGTACGTACAAAGCTGCCCGACCGCTGTGAGCCCAGATCGCATGAACGTTAAATACAATCACCCGCGGCTCTCCCTGACCTTTCCAAAATTTAATGATCATTTAGGGAAGAAAATACACTTTCTCCTGTATCAATTAAGAACGAGTTATTATTATGATTTCATATCCGCATTTTGCCCATTCGTTTGTGTTTTTTGGCTGAATAATAAAATAGGCAAAACATTTCTGGCCAAAGTAATATTACTTAATCAAAACACGCACTTGCAAGATATTGTTCTAGCCACTCAAACGTAAAACTACATCTCAACGTGTTTTTAAGTCAGTTTGCTCCAATGTGTGTAGAACTGGGTGCATTGTTTTTCAAGGGAAAGAGCCCAACGCTTCTAAAAAATAAACTCATCTCAATTGCTGTTGGAAGAGGAAACAGCCGAGCGGCCACCATTTTGGGGTAAAGATGAGTCCAGGCTAACTCCATATCAGGGTAGAAATATTTTCATGGTTTCTAACTGGTAGACTAATTAACTCCAGCAAAGTTTCTGGCTCATAACACTCAAGTAAAGTTTAGACGCATCAGGTGTACAAACTCCGCTTCCATACATAAGAGTTGTGAACTCCGGCCCCAACCCCCCCCCCCCCTCCCCCTCCATCTTGGCAGAGGCTAACGAATGCCAAAAAGTGATGTATGCATGAGTGACTCGCATGAGTTGATTTTGGCACTCAATGACTTCTTATTGATAATGTTCTGTTCGATTAGTGAAAAAACAAAAAACTAAAAATGAGTGACCTCCCCGCTCTAATAAACCCCCTGTCTACGAGGACGGTGTTTGAAAAACGCCTGGGGCAAATTTGGACATTTACGATAACCGTTGAATAGGGTATCTACAATAATTGTAGCTATATCGCCTATCTCACTTAAGCATGACTCAATGAGCGACTATTGGGCAAACGCTTTACGGGATCGGCTTTCTCTGCAGAAGTGGATCCAGCATTTGTTGAACCAGGGGATTATAAGTTTAGGAGGAAGGCTAGGGGTTTCGGTTGTAGACGCATCTACAATTGTAGCTTTTCAGAAAAAAAAAGCATAAGTGGGTTTTAAAAAATGAATTTTTCTGCTTTTTTATTCCAGAGAAGTTAAAAGAGACTGGAAGTACAATTTGTCGCTTTTCCACACACCTAGATAGAGATAGATAGATAGATAGATAGATAGATAGATAGATAGATAGATAGATAGATAAATAGTTTATTGACTGAATAAATGGCAGCCCGTGAAGGCTGAATTACATATTCATAAAACTAGAATAGATAAAATTACAAAACTAAGTATAAATTGTATTGATTATAAATCCAATTAAAATATCAATGTTAAAGTCAATGTTCATTGTTTCTTTTAAGACTTGAGGTTATAATAAATGTATTCTTGAAACGGTCGGTTTTCCACTTTGGTATAGAAAAATATCTGTTATGCCTAAGAGAAAGTATTGAATTGTTCTTGGGAGGGAGCAGCTTATTTAAACAGTTATCACGGTCTTTACTATGGCGTCGAACATCTTATCGCAGATAGCTTCATTATAGGTAATAATCTTTGGAATACCAAGAAAATCTAGAGCGTCGTTGTACGCAATACTATGGCAGATGATTGCCAGTGCTCTTTTCTGGATGCGCTCCAGTTCGACTTGCAAATACTTCGGTAGTGCATGATGGAACACAGGTACTGCGTAGGTTAGGATGGATCTAACACATGTGGTATAGAATAGCACAAGGTCACTAAAGGGCACTTTTGCCCTTTTTAGCTGTACCAGAAAATACAAACGCTTGGCTGCTTTTTTGACTATCTCAATAATATGATTGTTCCATGAAAGATTATGTGATATTGTTACGCCAAGCAACTTTGCACTTTGAACGATTTCTAATTCCTCTCCGTTGATAAGGATAGGGTTGAACTCCGGTGATTTCTTGGCGAAAGAAATTCGCAGCACTTTACATTTGTCGTTGTTGAGGTGAACTCTGGTTGTCGATAGACCACTGGATAACTTGATTGGTAATAAGTTGTGACTTGCTTTCATACCTTTGGCAACAATCTCAAATATTTCCATAGCTGAGCATTTAAAGAGCTGATATCCAAGTCGTTGATCAGGACAAGGAACAACCATGGACCAAGCTTAGTTCCCTTAGGGACCCCCGATGGCACAGGTCCCCACTCAGAGAAGCCTTCAGATAATTTGATTCGCTGAGAACGGTCAGATAGAAAGTCGATAATCCAATTGATGATGTTATTCGGTAAATCTAATCTACCCAGCTTGCCTACCAAGATCGAGTGGTCTATGAGATCAAAAGCTTTTCGGTAGTTGAAAAGTATCACTCTAGCTGTTGCACCATTTCCATCAGTTCCCATCGCCCAGTTACGTACCATGTCTATTAAAGCTTGACTTGTTGATGACTTAGGAATAGTACCATATTGATTTGGATCGAGAACTTTAATTTAAGACAGCAGGTTCAAATAATTGGCAACGATACAATCTTCAGCAACTTTCGACAGACATGAAGTTAAAGAGATGGGTCTTAGATCTTTCTTTAAGTCATTTACTGGTTTCTTCTTAGGTAATGGTGACACATTGGCAAGTTTCCACGTGTGAGGTAGACGTTGTTCAACGAAAGAGGCACTTATTATCTTACTAACTGTGGATAAGCGAGGAGATCAGCGTATTCACGTAGTAACCAATTAGGTATCAGGACCGCTTGCCTTTGATGGATTGAGTTTCGACAACAACCTATTTAATCAAGCAACTTTGCAAGTTTTTAACACTAAGGAGGGGGATCCGATGTAACCCACGCAACCCTCCCTCCTGAGTCCTGCTTTGTTTTGCGCGGTTTGTGTTTAATCGCAAAGCTTGGAATGTGAGGCCTTGTAAACAAACTCTTACAACAAGACAACTTTTGCTCTGCAATTTATTTTAATCAAAGCAAGGACAAAAGTTGTAAATTACAATTTAAAAAGAAAGGGAAGAAATGAGTCGTTTCTTGGCGTTTAGGATGACAAAAGTCACATCCAAAAGCACAAGATCACTGTGCTAATCAGAATTTCTCAGATACCTTCCGAGCGTATTTTCAAGGCAACTTAATTAAGCGACGGTTACCAATATTAACTGAACACATCAACTCATCTTCGATGGAAACTGCTTTTTACACCTTGAAAAACTAACACTACGGTTACATGGATCTAATTATGAGAAAGGTTAAGATAGAGACACACGTACCAACTGTCAAGTTACCGGCAATTATAAGTAAACTGATTATGCTAATTCCTCGCTGCTAAGCATGGTATAAATTAAATGTTCACACTAGGTTATTGGTTTTGAAGTTATCCACCAGAGGTAAACGGAATAAACACCTTGCACTACTGATCTTCATCCAAACAGCTTTGCAAATTCGTCCTCTAAGCTTCTTGTACACTGAAGGATAAGTGACGAAGTAAGGCTCAATTTTCTTGGGAAATGTTTTCGACGGTGAATAAATTCAAAATCAAAATTAAGCAAAACGAAAAGAAAAAAAATAACCACATAAAACTGAGTTATGCGCCAACTCTGAGCGTGTCATCGCCAAACATAACTGACCGCTTCTCTGAGTCTCGCAATAAGCAGGGCCCAAGGAATTGTTCCTCGATTACCGCAAGAAACAGCGCTTGGAGGCGATCTATCTCCAAAATAATAAACCTTTGTTCTCTATCACTCTGCAGTGAGACGACAACGAAACAATTTCTAAGGCTAAGTAACAGTGACAAGAAGTACAATTGTGTAGGACGGGGGCAAGAAAAGGATTATGAATTTCCTAGCAGTCGGACAAAGCACAAATAATTAAGTAAAACAAAATCCAAAGAGAACCTACATACTAGCCAAATTCGTTTTTACACTGTTAAGACATGCAGTTTGAAATCGCCTTTACCAGAAAAACAGGAAATAAAGTGATTTGATGCCGCAAAGATTGGATATCAGAACGACCAATATTTGCTTTTTCATTTCTCTCAGGCCGCCATTTTAACTTCAAGACGTAACCCGGTTCCTGCTTTGGGCTAGAGACAAACAGAGCGCATGACAATAGCATGCAAGTACCGTATGACGACGTAAAACCGAAAATGGCGGCGCGAGGAAAATTTCAAAACAAACACAAACGATTTTAAAGTACATTTTTTTCCTGATTGATAACATTTTTTATATCCAACATTTTAGTGTAGTATTTTGTAGGAGTGGAGGTTCCTTGGCTATGGTTTAGTATGTCTTATGTGCTGGTTGAAAAGAGAGTACTGGTGAAAGTCGTTGCCGTTTTGGCACAGAAAGAAAAAAATTTTTAAGGTCTTATCAAACTGGGCACCAAAAACCTTGTCAGTAATCTGGCCTGTGAACAAGACGTTAAATTTGAAACGAGTTTGCAAAAGAAGGAAAAAGCAGCATTTATTAATATTCTATCATTGGAAATCACACTTACTTGAGACCGTCTTCGACCGAAAAAACCCGATGTTTGTCAGAGTGGCTGGAAATAAGGTGGACACTAGTGCAGAGTACATCTTAAACTGTACTAACGAAAACTTTACTAGCACGTGATTTGTCGACGTCGGATGTAATACACATGGTGATGCCAAGAACAGAAAACCACGAATGTGCAGCTTCTGTAGTGATAACATATTCGCTCGTACACGTAAGAAATCCGACATACTGTTTGACGTCTTCGACGTTCCTTTCCTGCGGAAAAAAAAGGGGAAAAGTTCAGTTATGCGTTCAGTTTCATGTTAAAAGAGTGTTCTGTATTTCTTCAGAAACTGTTTTTCTTTGGATACTAGCTTGCCTACGGGCTTGGTGCGAAAATTAATTTGTTTAGTCAGACGACGTGAATTTTGGGAAAGTTATTTCTCTCGCGCTGCTTCAGATCTCTGAGCTTATAGATGTTTTTGATGCACGCGCAAACAATTTTCATTTGTGTTGAAACACTGTTTGGGAAAATTATTGTGAGGTTTTTGTTGGCTTTAACGAAGGAGGAGAATATGCTTTCAGTAAGTGTTAACGATGAGCCGTGCACTGTCACGCTATGTCTCAGTCTTCCCGAATTCCATTGCATGACTCTGATTTTATCGATCTGTTTGTCGAAAAATGGCGCATTTAGCCCCATATAGTGCACAGCAGACTTGAAAGATCCGCATACGTCAAGCAAATTCAGCCAATCACGGAAAGCGTTCTCTCCGTAAGCGTATAACGAAAACACTTATCTCACCAATGGTTTGTATCTTTGTTTCTTCCTCCGAATCCAGCGTCTTTTTGGTATAAAATATCGGGAAATCCGCGCAAAACTTGTCCATAGATGGGCTGAGTATGGAACTTCGAATAGATGCATGTACCATTTTATCCACGGTCCACTTGCTCAGCGTTGTTGTCTCGTCGCTGTCACTCCCCTGTAAGATTTAGAACAGCTCAAATTAGTTCTCAACGGTGCGTAATACGATGTAGAGCATTGCCAGGTAGGGGCGCTGTATAAATCAACGATCCAAGGTGTTGCTAGCGCCACATTATGTGGCAATCAAAAGCGCTAATGAAGAATGCATATTTTCACCACTTTTTCTTGGCTGACAGCCATTTATTTAATTTACCATGGCCAACAAGTTTGCTTAGTTGAGCCGTTTTCCTTTTTTTTTTTTTTGTTTCAAGGTAGATTTTAATCAAAAAAATATTCCACTGGCGCTTGTTAGACAGGAGATGATTATAGCTAACTTGGCTACTCGCTCTCGTGAAATAATCTTCATTACCTTTGGCACGAATCACCCACATCTATCCAATAACAAGAATGAGCTATATACCTTAAATTATTATAGTTACTATCACAATTTCGCAAGGATTGTGCTCTCTTGGATCCATGATTAATCCGTATTTAATGATTAAAAATAACAGGATAACAGGATTTAGAAGTGGCACGTTCGCCCTGTGGCTCTTCCGCGTGTCAACTGTTCTGGATCGAAGTGATTGGAATTTGGAATTGCTGGTTTCTGAAAAGGGAGCCAAAACCGGAGAACTCAGAGAAAATCCTTCGGAGCAGGGCTGAAAACCAACAAGAAATTCGACTCACATATGATCGCCGAGATCGATAATCAGTAGAATCGAACCCAGGTTGTAGTAGTGAAAGACGCGTCCGTCCTGACGCCGACCGACCGACGGTTTTCATTACCAGTTTTACAGTATTCCGCGATGAAAATATTAAAGTTCTTAACGTTATCGGTGTTTCCGATAAATTAGATGTTTTAGCTTTTCCACACGGATTTTTCAAAATAAGCTTTATTGTCTGACCCCGTATCTCCAAAAAGTATGCATTTAGTTCTCAAATTTTCCATTTCTGGCTAGAGGTGCTCTTCGCTAAGCCAAACACAAGTGTTTGAGAAACAAGCGCAAAGCATGAAGCGAATCATATCTTACTTGAACTAAACAATTCATTTTGTAAACAGCTTGCATATATTCACCTGATTCTGATCAAGATCACTTATCAGTTTTCCTGGCTCAGGTAGGTCTTTTGCAAGAGGCACGAGATAACAAACCATTTTTTCCGGTAGCTTGATCAAGGACAAATTCTGTGGGAATGAAAAACAACAGTTTTGAAACAGATGAGTTAACAACTTGAATGCAGTAAACTAGACATTGTCGGTGTGGCTTCAGGAGCTCGCTCCCATCCGTCCAAAAAGCCAAATACGCCATTAACGCCATAGCTTAGACGTGTTTAAATGCGAGGTAAAGTTGTCTTAATTAAAGCACTAGTTCACTCAGTTTCTTGGAGAGTCCTTGGAGATTTTGAAATCTTCCCGGCCACGTATTAAAATTTCTATAGATTAGAACGATTTTCAATTGACTGTAGTAAAACCAAAAGCAAAATAATTACTGAGACGAATCACAGCAGATGAAACTGTGGGAAACGCAATGAGCCACGCCAAACACTCCGCAAATACGTGAAGCCAGCGCCAAGCAAAGCAAAACGCGTTCAAGCAGGTCATGATTGGTTCTGGTTTTGCTTCTCTGATTGGTTAAGAAAGTGGGTGGACATTTGTCAGCCAGTCGCAAAGCGTAGGACCGGGAATTCCAAACCAAGACAATCACGAAATTACTTTCGACACATATTGAAAACGGCTCTATGAGACGCCAAAACAGCCATAGAGCCTATCTTTTGAAGCCTGAATT
>OX421447.1:2905000-2907500 GCA_949126865.1 Montipora capitata
TTAACCAAAATGAGCCCAGTAGGTTTAATTAACATAAATACAATAGAATATCAAATCGGTCGCGATTTATGAAAGAGGTCTATGGCACAACCTTGAATGTGGTATCATTGAAAACTAGACAATTAAGCGATTTCAGTTATAGATGTTTGAAACCTGTATCTTGAAAGGATCGAGTTTTATAAGCGACAGAATTTTGTAAACATTGGCAATTCGCAGACTACAGTCAACAAGTAATATATCGCTGAATTGGTTAATGCACCAGTCAAAGTAAATCCCCGCCCCCCCCCCCCCAACCCGGGAAAGGCGGGGACATTGGACAAAAGCACTCCAAAAAATAAGCCAACGTCCCCACTCCCAGGGAAATATTTTCATTTCAATGTCCTCGCTTGTCCTCGCCTACCAGTGAAGGTATATTTTTATTTGGTTCAAAATGTTGCAAATCGGTTTGGTTTTCAATTTTTTTAGCTGAAACTAAGGGAAATATAAATTAAGCTGGTTGCACAACAACATACATAGGCATTTTCTACAAAATTTATTTTGTTTACACAAAAACAGACAACAGGGTAACATAAAACGACTTTATTTCCTCTTTTAAATTTACTGTGGAGAGCTCCTCAATCCTTTTTTTCAAGGAGACTTGCCACCTGTAATAAAGAAACTGGATATTTAGAATCATCAGTTTTTTAATGTGAATGCATGGTCAACCAATCGAAGAAAATCGGGTCAGCAAACAAAATTAGAAAGATGTACACAAAAACGATATACACGTATTGATTAAACTTTCACAAGTAACATTTTTGGGTCGAAATTAGGAGAGCGATGGCAAGCAAGAACTAAGTATAAAATAGAATATAAAGCACTCACGTTTCTCTCCGCCATTTTGGCTGCCTTCTGAGCTCGTCCCAGTCTCTTTGCAACTCCAAATACCGTAGAAGCAATTCTCGTCCAAGACCCCGCGTACCGGGATAGTTTCGGTTTTTGTTCCGCTAATGTCCCCGCCTTTCCCGGGTTGGGGGGGATTTACATTGACTGGTGCATAACGCGTTCTTGATTTTCTTCCCGGGATTAAAATATGACGATTTAAATCTTAGATATTCATAAATTAGACAGATATCAAACATGAAAGGAAAACTTGAACAGACAGTGCGATAAAAATGTATGAACACGTCGTATCGGATGGAAGTCAATTTGCAAAGCACGCATGTTAAATATACCTGCATCTTTCAAAGTTATTAAACTCGGTTTCGTACATTGGACAGCGATGAAATTGGTGTCACTGTAAACAACACAGTTAAGCGATTTGAATGATATATCTTTGCATCTTGTATCTTAAAAGTAACGAGTTTTATAGGCGACAGAATTTTGTACACAATGAAATATCGCGGGACTACAGTCACCAAGTAACATATTCCTGACTTGGTCAACGCGTTCTCTATTTTCTTAGCGGACTTAAACTATGGTGACTTAATTCTATGATATTCATAAATTAGACAGCTAACGCTTTCAAACAGTACCACACATGACAGGAAAATTTTAATTGACCCCGCAATAAAAATTTTTAAAACCGTAAGATCGGATTGAAGTCAATTTGCAACGCACGCGTAAAACATAGCTCCCTCTTTCAAAATTATTTAACACGGTTTCCTACTTTAGGAAATCGTAAAATTGGTATCAGAGTGAATTATACAGTTAACCGATTTCCATGATATATGATTGCAAACTGCATCTTGACAAGGACGAGTTTTGTAAGCGACAGAATTTTGTAGACGGTGAGAAAGTGCGCACTAAAATGGACAAGTAACGCAAATGCAACCAAGGTAAACGTATCTGCATCTGTCAAAATTATATAACACAGTTTGATAGATTGGAAGTTCTTCAAATTGGTATCACTGTAAACTAGACAGTTAAGCAATTCCAAGGATGTATGTTTGAAAACTGTATCTTGCAGACAATGAATTTTATCAGGCCATGAAACTCAATTTTGAAAACGGAGAGTGTGGCATCGTACAGAATTTGCTGCACTTTCCCTCCTCCACGAAACTTCCACGTAACGCGCGCGGTAACATCATCCGCGGGAAAATTGATACCATCTAAAAGTAACTTAAGAGGGATTACGATGGGAATAGGGCCAGTATGAGGGATTACTTCTCTTACCTTCATAATCTCTTGATTTACAATATTCTCAGGATTACATTGCATTCCTGGCTAAAAGGGATGCTATTTTCTAAAAATACGAAATCCGGCCTTGCTGAAACATTAAAGTAAACGATGCATTGGCCAAGCCCACCGCTTACAGTTTCTGCATGAGCGAGGGACTGGGTATGACAAGGTGTCCGAAACTAGGGTTTGACATGAACATTGATAAAATGACGGGGCTTGTAATGGTTTGGTTACCTCTTTGACTCTTCTGGTAATTGGTTTGTGTTCTGCATGCAGTCGACATAAGCTCACAAGACGTTAATAACCTTTTGGCTGACTTCAGCGAAGTTCTGTTTCACCC
>OX421447.1:2910000-2912500 GCA_949126865.1 Montipora capitata
CCTGTGGTTTCCCGACACGACTGTTTCTCTCAGATTTCACTGGCTTCAGTAAGTCCAGCCACAAAATATTCGAAGCACAGTATCCTACGAGAACAAAATTTATTTTTATGTTAATTCCTTGAAAGCCTGAGTCAATGCAGCCCCAGGGGAATAAAAAATTTTGCGGTTGACAAACTATGGGAACAAATTTTATTTGCATAATTAATATTAATTCCTTGACGGCTTGATATAAGACAGTTACGATTGCGAACAGCCTATACGTACTACGGCTTTCATACTCGCATCTTTCAACGCTTTCGCTCCGCGAATGTGATTTTGACGTTTGTCAACACGAAGGAGGTGTGACTGAGATAATTGAGCGCTTACCATTTGAATGACATTTTCGGTGGGAATGTTTCCACAAATGGTACTGCACGTTCTGTACTTAGAAAAAGAAAATAGGAATGTGCCGCATCATTTGCCAGAAAAACGGGTTGTTCCGGTTGAAAAACAAATGAAACGATCTATTTTCTCTGGCACTTGTAATTGTGGACAAATGGTACAGAAATTTCCGGGCATTCCGGTCAAAACGAGAAAAAGGGAATACCTCGAAAGGTATTACCCTTTTTTCGAAAACAATCCACCGGGATGAACCGTTCCATTTGAATTCTCTCCGGAATTTCCGAAAATTCCATTCAAATGGTAAGTGCTCAATGCAGCCATGTCGGGACCCAGGGGAATAAAGAAATTTTGCGGTTGACAAAACTACGGTCTGCCACCCCGTAACGCTCAGTTTGTTACTTTAACTACCAACTGAATTCTTCGACGAACTGGGCTGGGCAGCAACAAAAAGTGGGTGTGGTGACGATATAAAAATTGAGCCCATTCCACAGTTCGGTTATTTTCGTAGTATATATCATATAGAGGATATTACATGGCCGCGCGGGGATACGAATTTTATCTTCGAGTGCTGCAAGTTAACAAATTGACAAATTTGCATATGTTTATCGGTGGTAGAAGACAGGGCCGTAGCCAATATGAGGTAATCCGAAGCACTTGTCTAGGTCATTTTTTGCGTGACTTTTTTTAATAATGCGGGATTTAAATGTAGCCACCGAAAACACCCTATTAAAATAGCTACAAAGATAATTTAACCATGGGCATTGGCTACGGCCATGGAAGAGAGTGGTTTCCTGCTTTCAAAAGTTTGACCCGGGCCCGGGATCATTTTGTTTTTGAACGCCTGTTACGTTGTGCCATGTATCAATGAGATAGCCGGCTTTTTATAGGCTTTGTTTGCCTTTCTTCTGTTTTTCGTTGCAGATCTTTACGCTCTTTAACACGGAGACGGATGGAGCACTGTCTGGAAAGAATTAATGAATTTTGGGTGTAGACAAAACGTGGACCCCCCTTTCTGGACCCCCTTCTGGACCCCCTTCTGGACCCCTTTCTGGACCAGGGAAAAAAGGTGGAAAAGGATCGAAAACAACAAAATTAAATAAAATAAACGAACAACTGATATATAGTTTCGATCGCACGATACTGAATTACCTTCGATTTATCATCCAACTCGAAAAAGAGTGTTCCCCTGTGTACACAGAGTCTTAATTAATTTCCGAGTTTTCATTATCTGCGAGAAACAGCACCTTTTCCCCGACAAAGTCGACTGTACTGTGTAGTCAAAGAAGTCCAAGGCTTTCCGGGTAGGTACGTTATGTATGGGGGCATGTATTGTACCGTATACATAATATCGTCCCTTACTTACCTTGCTTAACTTACTTAGACGCTTGGACTGCTTGAAGCGCTTGCTTTCATTGGTTTGCTTGAAGAGCTTAAATTACTTGATGTGCTTGGGTTGCTTGAGCATCTCAAGCAACCCAAGCATCTCAAGTCTCTCAAGGAATCCAAGCATCTCAAGCAACCCAAGCACATCAAGCATTTAAGCTCTTCAAGCAAACCAAGGAATCCAAGCGCTTCAAGCAGTCCAAGCGTCTAAGTAAGTTAAGCAAGGTAAGTAAGATACGGTACAGTGTATGTCCCTTGAGTAAGGTACGTATTCTGTATGGCTTACTGTATTTTATGCATACGGTACAATATATGTCCCCATACATAACGTACCTACCCGGAAAGCCTTGGACTTCTTTGACTACAAAGTACAGTCGACTTTGTTGGGGAAAAGGTGCTGTTTCTCGCAGATAATGAAAACTCGGAAATTAATTAAGACTCTGTGTACACAGGGGAACACTCTTTTTTGAGTTGGATGATAAATCGAAGGTAATTCAGTATCGTGCGATCGAAACTATATGTCAGTTGTTCGTTTATTTCATTTGTTATTTTTGATTCTTTTCCACCTTTTTTCCTTGGTCCAGAAAGGGGTCCAGAAGGGGGTCCAGAAAGGGGGTCCAGAAAGGGGGGGTCCACGTTTTGTCTACACCCATGAATTTTAAAATATTGACAGGCCTAACACAACACCTGCTGTTTCCTCGTGTTAGTTTTCCCTTGAATTGTTTCACGCGTTCTT
>OX421447.1:2948907-2973907 GCA_949126865.1 Montipora capitata
AAATTATTAAATTCCGCTTGCTCTTTATACCGTCATGATGAAAAAACTAAATTCTGCCTTGTGAATCTTCATCTTCCATTAGCAACTTTGAATGGTAACCTTTTATATGTAAAACTAAATTCCGCTTGCTAGTTATACTGCTGTGATGAAAAAACTAAATTCCACTTTTTAAAACTTTTTGTTTTGCTCAACTTGAATACGGAAACCAGGACTGTTTCTATGGTAATGGTCCGTACTGTAAAATCCCAACCGAAAAGCAGCCAATCAGAGTGATCCACATAGTCTAAGAATTCCTTGCCATATAATAATATAGCTGACCTTACAGTTGCTAATAGTGTTCAGTGTCACATTGAAAACACACTATGAATGAAAAGCAGTTATCAATCTCTTACTCTATCACACAAGCATTTTCTGTATTTCCCCAGCCTGTAAACAAGAGACAGGATAGATTAGCTCTTGCAGCATTCTTCAGCATCTTCTATCAAGTTTGCTACTTGATTAAAGAAAAAAAAGAGATTTGAAATAACAAACTGAAGACAGGGTTCGTGCTGGATTTTGTCTATAAAATTCCAGGAGTATTCAAGGAGTTTTCAAGAGCCAGAAATTGAGTTTTTAAGGAGTCTTTAATAAGAGGATTTCTATGCCATACATAGTGTTTCAGTGTTTTCTTTGCTGAAAAAGCCTACCTTGATATTCCTTACCACATCCTGCAAGTGCACCATGGACATGTTAATTTTAGGTTTTAATGTTTCCCTAATAGTCAATTTTGGGCTCAGATTTTTTAAATGTCTCTTTTAACTTACCATGATGCAATCTCAACAATTTTCACCCAAGCAAAAATTCAGCGAGTTTTCAAGCAGTTTTCTGCAAAATCATTTTTTCCAAGGGCTTTTCAAGCACCCTTGAAGTCCAAAATTAAATTCCAGGGCTTTTCAAGGAATTCAAGGAGTTGCGCGAACCCTGTGAAGAACCTAAATTTCGGTCTCGGCATTAGATTCTGTGCAGATTTGTGTAGCAAAGGAGCTGACAAAAGTAGGGATAAATTATTTATCTATAATCTTGCAAAGGCAGTCTCCTTTTGTCAGCCACAACAATAGGAAGATTTAAAACAGAGATGGTTTGCTTAAAAAACTGCCGCTGTCTGAAAACCCAAAGGTTTACTTCTAGTTGACATGCTTCTCAAGCCTTGGCAAAAGTAGTCTAAGAAGGATGGTCTACTATTTCTCTTTGCTCCCTTACCTGTGTTTGTGTTGGTTGAATGTGTTGGTTTTGAAGATTGTTGTGTCACAGCGGTAGGTGGGACGTGGTCAGGAACAGTGGCAGGTGGCTTCCTCGAGTCTTCCCAGTCCTCTTTACAGTGTGGTATTGAATTATCTTTATTCGCTATAACAGGTTTATTTGTATTATCTCCATCCTCACTTTTCCCAGCCCTTCAAGAAACATGAACACTTTATTTAACCAGGGACACATTAAACACCCCAGTTCTCTAAGAGCAAGAACTTGCATAAACTGACTGGCCACTCAGGGTTACTAAGATATACATACTGTCCACGCGAGTGCTCTCACCAGCACCCATTAATGTGCAATCCCTGTGATCACAATAACAAAAAAGGAATAATCCCAGTTTCTCACCCTTGCCCATGTTAACCCCGCCCAAAAGGATTCATATCTGGTGAACAAAGGGGAACTGGAGTTTTCATCTCTAAATAACCTTTCTCTTTTAATCGTCATCCTTTTGGCCTTCAGGCCAAGATTACTAATGCAATATTACACCACAGCACCCAGTTAGTTTCAGCCAAGTGCAGGTCTAAGACCCAGTGCCGGTGCCTCTACACAACGTTAAATTTAACAGGACAGTGGTTAGCTCTGGCTCCAGTAAAGAAAGCAGGATAAGATGAACTTCCTGCAGAACTCAACAAGTATGGCATGAGCTAAGCAGTGAATACTTTTGGACTCAAACTCAACATCTTGGATATAATGAAGTCCCTTTTTCTACAAACTGAGTCTTGCTAAAGAGTATAAATGTATGATACGGTCAGTCCCTCGAAGGATTCCAGACTAGTTCTAGAGGCAGTGACTGGGGGATGGGCAATCTGCAATATGGTGTCAATACTACTACTGACAGGTCTCTACATATTCTCTGCATTCTATCACTTGATTTTTCCAGTCATATTTTTAAGCCTTGTCTGGTTTTAACTCCAGGCTCATCTCATATCCACAACACTCCCTGGGTAGTTAAGAGCTGTTGTTTTCATACCAAGCTGCTCCAGATGGCAGACTGGGTGATATTCTGTTTTCACTGCTTCCCTCAATAGACCAGTCCTCTTTTGAATCCTAAAGAAAACCAACACATTATACATTTTTCACGCACATGACAATGATTTTGTCAGTATGTTATTTTAAAGTATGCCCTGCTTGAATTATTGGTCTGCTTTCTGCCTTATTTGATTACTCAAGTAATAATAATAACCACTCCATCAAACTTGTTTTCTAATTCATTCTTCGGAGTTGTGTCACAATTCCATGAACCCTGGGTTTATAAACGGTTCCATAAATACAAGTCAATGTGATCAATTGTGGTTGTCAAGTATATGAAAGATATATAATTTGAACTGCAAAACTGAGTGAGAATGATCATCAAAGTTGAGAGAGCATTAACTGACGTAGTTGGAAAGGAAGTCTTAAAAAACATCCAGTCTTCAATGGGCCTCTAACTGATGAATTTTTTTGCAATCGATACATTTAGTATTTACTGTACGGTTAGTTTAAATCAATTTTTTGTCATGTTATACAAACACCACTAATAAGAGCACAGTAAGTTTGAGCGGTTTTCAAATGAGTGTCGTAAAACCAAAGCACGCTGCAATTGGTTTTGGTTTTGGTTTCACTTCTGATTGGTTGAAAAAGTGGCCCAAGAAGTCTGAACCAATTACTGAGTGAAGTAATGCAAAACCAAAGTAATTTTGCTAATTACTTCTGACACTCAATTGAAAACTGCTCTAATCCTGGATTACTTAAATTGAAGCTTATCCACTAATAAAAAATGCGTCCACTGATCGCTTGGTAGAATTCAATTTACTTTTGTTTTCACCCATTGGTACTTGATCCCGGATTAATGTTGAATGGCTTTTGAAACACACGACCTTCATTTTTCTCTCACCTCCGTTGTAACTTGTGCATTGATCAAGGTGATGACTTACCTTATCAGTACTTAGACCACTGTAGTGAAATAAAAAAATTCAAAAAAGCCAAAAGTTACATTTGATACTCGAAACTGAATTGTGTGGACAGAGATGGCTGCATACAAGCAACTAATAATAAGATGCAAAGTTCCTCTTCACAATGCAACCTCAGAAAAAAACCATACTGTTTAAAATAATTATTAATAATTAATAAGCATGATTCGAAACCCCTGACCACACAAGGCACAAGAACTGGCTTTCAGAATTTATAACACTCAAGTAAATAATTCAAGAGGCTAGGAATATTCTACCCTGGGTACCAGATATTACTTCATTCAAAGCCCAGCTTGTCATGAAAACTGAGAGAAGGCTGCACTCTCTTTAAATGTCTGTGGTTTGCAATGACTAGAAACTCTGGCATCCATAGTAAGACTATTCTAGTGACTGTTGTTCTTTGTGCAATTTGATCCACTGAGGGATATGCCAACCTTTCATGACTAATATAATAGGCCATTTCCAAGTTCATGTCTGCCTCCTCCTCAGAGCAAGTCTAAGTGCAAAGTTTTTGTGATGGTAATTAGTTCTACTTCACATAATTATGAATGAAAACTAATTTTCATAACAAAAACTTCGCACTTAGACTCGCTTTGAAGAGGAGGCAGACATGAACTCGGAAATGGCCTAATGGCTTTTGTGAGTCCATTCAGTGTTTAACATGTTTAGATATCACAGTGATTAGAAAAATAATGAACAAGTTCATTTTCATATCCTTTACTCAACGTACAGGTCATTTAGCATTTGATTGATTACAAAAGAAATTTATGTAACAGTGTCACTTGGGATTTTACAATCTTATTTCCTAAGACAAGTTTCCTGTAATTTACCAAGTGCTTGTGCTGATACCAAAAAACTTTAAAAGAAGGCTAAGGGCTTGCTGTTAGATGAAGGACATGATTCAGACACTGAATTTGAATAGCTTTAAGTACAAACACTGCTATAAATCGAACTTTAATGATACCAGTAAAGACTTGTTAAATTTAAATATTGATAAATTTAAATAAAGATTGAAGATTATTCTGACTTCTCTCTTTGCTTGGCAATTGCCAAAGGTGAAGATCAAGAAAAATCGGCGGTCTAGTGTCCATCCTCAAGCAAGCACACACCTTCAAACTTTAATCATATTTATTGCATTCATGATGGGTGAGTGCTTACGCAGTAAATACAACTATTTCTCACTGATTATTGCACAAAATGCTGCAGTGAAAATGCTATTTGAAAACTTACATTTTCTTGGAGTAAAATGCTATTAACTGTTGCTCATATTCTTGATGTTTCCTGAAGAGGTGATAAGGATGAAAACATTAATTTTAATAAACTATCACAAAAAATCAAGTAAAAAAATTCATAATTCAATAGCAAATTCCAGTATGAAGAAAAATAATAATCTAACCCAGCTTGCATGTCATCTTTTGTAAAGCTCCCTGCACCATCACCTAACTCATGCAGATACATGCAATCCTGCAAAAAACATTACTTTTAGATGCCACTAAACATACAAGTACAGTAACAAGGCTATCAGAACCACAGAAATGCATAACTCATGAGGGCACATGAACAGTCTCACAATCATATAGGTATGCAAATGGCAAAAGAGATGATACCCATTGTGTGGTTCCAGAAAAATCCATACCACACCCATGGAGGGTCTTTGCCCTTAGACCCCACCACTCCTGGAATTTCTGTGAATTTTTCACCGGGCTTCCCTACCCCCTAGAAAGTACATCTTTCACTAAAATAAAACCAAACAAACAAAAATAAAATGTGTGATTTGCTGTTGTAGTGTATTTTGCAGAGCAACGTAACTGAACTAAGTGAGAACATCTCGAATAGCTTCATTATTTGAGATGTTTTCCTCTGTTGTAAGGAACAATAATCTTGTAAATGGAAAAAAAAACTCATCAGGATAATAAGCTGAAATACTCTAGCAAGTTAAACTGAAAAACGTTTTTATTCTGATAATCCAAAAGAGTGTTCTGAAAGCTTGCATTTATACTTATTAAAAGATCCACAGCAACATATCGAATTACATAGTTTAAACCCACATAATTTACAAAGTACTACATCCATTTTTTAGCTCTTATGGCAAAATTCCATGACAGTTTTGTCTTTTGCAGGTTAAAAGTTTTAGAGCAGTTTTCATTCACTGTGTGAAAAATAAGCCATTTGGAAGCGACTTTGTGCAGCTAGACGTCAACATTAGCAGACTTCGTCACAGGCAAAGAAATAATAATATTATCAACCTGTGATGCAACATGTAACACCCAAACATTTCATATGGCTCTGAAAGAAAATTTGCCCCTTCTTCCTTCTTCGCCTTTAACTCCAACATCCTCCGTGTACCTTACGAAAACATTAAAATTTCTGCCGTGTGAGGTTTACCTTGTGGTGCGACCAGCATAAATTATGTGCGGAAACTAAGCGAAAGAGAAGGGCTTGCTCAATTTCCACTAACTTGTACTTTGCCATTTGAAGACAAAATAATGTGTAAAGAATATAAATCATGTGCCATTATTCATCCCATGAAGGGATATTGCTTACACAGTTTATAATTATAATGGTCATCTAAATAATCGATAAAGAATGACATTCGATTGTTGAACCAACGTAGATTCAGTTGGGGAGCTGGTGACAAGTTTTTGCAAGTGGGCCATTTTGTTACTAGCAGTTTCCGCTGGTGAAAAACATTTTCGTGACAGGTTTGTAAAAAGTCCTAACTACCCTGGAAACTATAGGACAAACAATGATTGTTACTAACATTATCATCAATGGACAGGGAGCTACATTTGTTTTTGGTTACATGAATCGGTTGAGAAAGATGAATGTTTGTGAACCCCCCTCCCCTTTGGAAAATGTTCACTTTTCTATCGATATTTTCTGAAACCACACATTAGAAATTAATGCAACACCTATATTACAATAATTTGTTACAATCTCGTTGCAACTGTCACAAATAATCTCGCAAGACAATGGAAAACTATAGAAACTAGATGTTACAAAGAACTGCAAATAGATTATATCTTTTAAGTTTAACATTCAAAAATAGCTTTGTAAACAACATACACTGTAAATATTCATTAGTTTAATTTACTTACTGTTTTAGGACATGGAATATTTCTTAGAAAGTAACTACAGTATTTTGTTGTTCCTAAAGATGCCCTAGAAGTGGAAACATATGGAAGACAAATTAATTTCAGCTCAATTTAAAGGTGTTAAACAAGTCTCTGAGTTTGGAAATCCAGTAGCGTCCACTTTTTGCAGCTGGCTCCTACGTGGATTTCATCTCCCCCCATAATGCACCTGACATTATTCATGAAACCCAGCCTTAAAATGGAAAGCAACCATCAGTCTAAAAAAAGACACTTCAGAGATAGGAGGAAGACATTGCAAAACACAGTACTTTCTTGAACACAGCTTTCAACTCACAAAAATGAGAAATCCTGGACCAACATGAGTTAACTTAATCTGCTGACCACCACAGCGACATTAGCTCTACTGTTGTTATACCTCTCACAAATTGCATTTAATTTTAACTGCACAATATGTAGCTTAGCAATGACAGAAGAAATCTCATTTCATCACATACATTGTTTTAAAATTATGTCTTGAAATGAGCTTACTCTCACTCTTATGCCTCAGGTACATGTAAGCTTAAAAGACTAACTTCTATAGCAGCTGAGAAGAGTATTCAATACATAAAATCTTACTTAAGCATTCTTCCATCCAAATGAGTATTACACACAGCTATGATAGCTTTTATTGCATCCTGCACAACAGACAAAAAAAATATTTGTTCATTCATTCATTGATAATGGAAAGAAAAATGCCACTGGAGAATCAACAAGGAAACAGAGTCCCCTGCACAGGTCAACCTCCAAAGACATCAAATCAAATGAAATGTTGCTTTTTCAGGGCATGGGAAAACCAGCATAAACCTCTTGGAAAAAAGTAGAAAACCAACAAAGTAAACCCATTTAACCCATTGACCAGTGAGAGTGAGACTTAACAGATTTTATTCTCTCTAATGCCAGACGATTTTACTGGTCAACTGGGGGTGTCCCCTGGGGGTGTCCCAAGGCGTTTGAGGTGTCAATGGGTTGAGTTTTGACCCAGAGTCCAGGAATCAAAACCATGCCGTGACAATGGTGTGAGGTCAGTGCTCTCACCACTGCGCCACCCCTGCTCCCTTAAAATGAATATTAAGTCCCACAGCTCAAAATTGTTGCTGAGAGAAAGCTGCTTTCTGGCTGCGCGTCACTTGCACCTCACCTCTTCCTTAACATATGTGATATAAGCACTTGCACTTGGCCCCTGGAAAAAAAAAACAACAATATTTTATTATCAGCTGCTTACTAATCAAGTCTACCGTAATCTTGAGCTGTACTGTAAGCCACAGAACACGTTTTGTGTTCCCAGTTCAATACATGACTTGCATTGCCAAGCAGGAGGGTCATAAATGAACTGGGAAAAACAAGGTGTAACTTACAGCACAGTCCAAGAAAATGAAATGAGTACGATATTTGTTATATCTCAATCTAAACAACACCATAAAGCTGGGCTTGAAATTAACGAAAAAACCCACTTGCAATTTTGCGACAGGATACGAAAGTTTAGTAGAAAAATTTCGCAAATTGTAGTCGCAAAATCATTGCACTGCATTGTGTTGTCAGCGGTTTAACAAAACAAAATATGAGCCCACAACACATGTGTGTAAAACCACTGCAAATGGCAAATGTCGAAGGAATGGAGTTGTGCACATGACATTGCAGCTACATTACGCTACAATTTAGCTATCTTCAGATTGAAAGAAAATTCACAACGAGAAACAAAATGTTGTCATTTCGTTATTACTGGGTTGCCTATGGCAAACCCAGTTGAAGTCTGCGTTGATTTCGTCGTTTTTTTATTTTTTTCCGTGTCGGTAAAAGTCTTGCCTGTCACTCCCCTGCTAAGTGGTGGCTTTGTGCATAGAGCCTTCTGCGCGTATTTTCTTAGGATCGAGAGGGTAGTGGGAAATGCGTAGATTTCTCTGGTGGACACAGTAGAACGATTAACTTAACCGGCAATGGCGTCAAAAGTCATGTAACGCGAATGGCGTTTTAGTGGACAGTGCTGGAAATAACAGTCGGTCATCGGACATTGTCCGACCAAATTTTGAAAATGTCTGGCCAATTTCACATTATGATCGGACACGATGACCGAACATGTCACCAGCACATCTTGAGTTTTCTTCTTCAAAAGTGTTGTCAGTCAATAAATTATGTCCGGTCCAATTTTTCAAATGTCCGACCAAAAGGAAGATTTGAAAGGACATATGTCCTCTGAATAAAGAAAAACTAGATGCTTCTGTGAAGCATACACTGGCTTGCCTGTGGTACGTGCTACAGAAAATCAGAAGGCACTGAATTGTGTGGTATTGAAATACAGCATTCCAGTCTCTGAAGAATAACAAATAAAAGAGAAGCGAGAAACATTGGCTTCTGGGCTGACATGTTGATAATTTTCAAGTTCCCTCACAACTTCGTTTTACCACAAGTGTGCCCTCTGAGCATCTGATGGCTTTCTAATACTAAAGTTCACTGAAGTCAAGCCCTGCCGGGCGGGGTTAGTGTTTGGATGGGAGACCAAAATAATGTACCCCTCTTAAAACAGAAGCATCGGACCGAAAATACTATTAACTCTAACAAATGCGAACTCAGCAAGGTACAGATCTTGTTAGCTTGCTTTATGCAAAACAAATATTGATGAAAAAGCAAATAACTATTGATACACAGTTTTCAGAAAGAGCAGAAGGAAGTTTCCCGGACAGTCGATCGAGAATAAAATATTTACGACATCAAAACAACATTAATTGTGAACCGTGAATATAGAATATAAAAAGTTACGATCAGCGACAAACATTTTGGGAGATTTTTGCTACGTTCAAGTAAATTGCAAAATCGAAAGTGACATGGCCGGAATTCAGCGGGCGCCGTGATTAAGTTACCGCTGTATGTTTACTCGCCAAACAGTGAAGCATCTGTGTCAAATGATGGCAAGATACCGGGTTTTTGTAAGTTTCTTTTTCTGTCAAGTGATATAAAGTTTGACAATGAAATGAGCGAAGTCAGAACAAAGATCACAATCGCCCAACTCTTATTTATGCAAAGTCAAAATTTACTCTCCAAGACACGTACAACGTTATTTATCACCAGGTAATTCCATCATTGTGGAAATAGCAGCTACTTTATTATTCATCTGCGTCACAAGTTTTCACTGATTTTGGGGCTCATTTTGTTGAAACTCAAGCACGCTTCCAACAGGCCTGTGAACCCTTCCTGCTTACAGAGCAATACTAAAAAACTTCTCCCATATCACATTTCAACCTTAAGCTCGAAAATTCAATACACAACATGATATTATAATTCACAAAGGCAGAAAATACCACAGAATCCTTTTCCAGCGAAAATTTTATTGAAACAAACAACATATTTGCTCTTAGAGGCGAAAACCTCTTCCTATTTCATTGCGTGCGTGAAGACAAGAAACTCAATTGTGTCAAATTACCATGTACTTCAGGTAAATACTGCTCACTTTGATTTCGTCTCGACGGGCGATAGATTGTTGTCGAGGTCCAGTACTCGTCGCTTTTGAGATTCATGCCTAGTTTATCCAACTGACTTTCCATTATTGAGCTCCATAAGGGTATATTTTGTTTAAGGATCCACTAAAACGCCATTCGCGTTGCATGACTTTCGACGCCATTGCAGGCTAAGTTAATGATTCTACTGTGCCCACCAGAGAAATCTACGCAGTTCCACTACCCTCTCGATCCTAAGAAAATACGCCCAGAAGGCTCTATACACAAAGACACCACTTACCAGGGGAGTGACAGGCAAGACTTTTACCGACACGGAAAAAAAAAAAAAAACTAAAAAAAAGAAAACAAACAAACTAAACGAAGACCTCGACTGGGTTTGCCTTATAAGGCAACCCAGTAATTATTTCCAGCACTGGTGGATCTTTGAACAAAATATACCCTTATGAAGCTCAATAATGGCAAGTCAATTGGATATACAGGCGGTGGAATCTTAAAAGCGACGAGTAATGGACTTCGACAACGATCTATTGCCCGTCGAGCCGAAATCAAAGTGAGCTGTATTTACCTGAAGTACATGGTAATTTGACACGATTGAGTTTCTTGCCTTCACGCACGCAATGAAATAGGAAGAGGTTCTCACCTCTAAGAGCAAATATGTTGTTTGTTTCAATAAATTTTTCGCTGGAAAAGGATTCTGTGGTATTTTCTGCCTTTGTGAATTATAATATCATGTTGTGTATTGAATTTCCGAGCTTAAGGTTGAAATGTGATATGGGAGAAGTTTTTTAGTATTGCTCTGTAAGCAGGAAGGGTTCACAGGCCTGTTGGAAGCTTGCTTGAGTTTCAACAAAATGAGCCCCAAAATCAGTGAAAAATTGTGACGCAGATGAATAATAAAGTAGCTGCCATTTCCAAAATGATGAAATTACCTGGTGATAAATAACGTCAAACGCGTCTTGGAGAGTAAATTTTGACTTTGCATAAACAAGAGTTGTGCGATTGTGATCTTTGTTTTGACTTCGCTCATTTCATTGTCAAACTTTATAACACTTGACAGAAAAAGAAACTTACAAAAACCCGGTATCTTGCCATCATTTGACACAGATGCTTCACTGTTTGGCGAGTAAACATGCCGCGGTAACTTAATCACGGCGCCCACTGAATTCCGGCCATGTCACTTTCGATTTGGCGATTTATTTGAACGTTGCAAAAATCTCCCAAAATGTTTGTCGCTGATCGTAACTTTTTATATTCTATATTCACGGTTCAAAATTAATGTTGTTTTCATGTCGTAAATATGTTATTCTCGTTCAACCGTCCTGGAGACTTCCTTCTGCTCTTTCTAAAAACTGTGTATCAATAGTTATTTACTTTTGCATCAATATTTGTTTTTGCATAAAGCAAGCTAACAAGATCTGTACCTTGCTGAGTTCGCATTTGTTAGCGTTAATAGTATTTTCGGTCCGATGCTTCTGTTTTACGAGGGGTATATTGTTTTGGTCTCCCATCCAAACACTAACCCCGCCGAACAGGCCTTGACTTCAGTGAACTTCGGCATTACAAAGCTGTCAGATGCTCAGCGGGCATGCTTAAACTTGATGTGAAAAGAAGTTTATCAACATGTCAGCCCAGAGGCCAATGTTTCTCACTTCCCATTTATTTTCTTCAATCTTTCTGGGTTCAGTACTTTGCTAGTAACCACATGTCTTCTCAGACTATTTACCCAAGACTTCTACCATGGCACTACAATGGTAGACAATACCAAAACAATATCGTGCACTGTTAGAGCTACATATTACGCAAGGACAGATCTCTTTCGTTGTACGAACGTGTGAGGACCTGTGAGCCAAAGGGCCTCTTCTGGTATGACTTCTTAATGACCTTGAAAAAAATTGTTTGGAACGGTTCACGTACCACAGGCAACCCAGTGTACCCTCACGGAGGGTCTAGTTTATTTTAGCAAAAGTAGCAGCGAAGTGGCCACTGCTAAACCTTTTGTTTTTAAAGAGTGAAGGTGAAAACAAGTCGCAAATTTATGACTTCTCCAGATATTTTAGTTGCAAATGTGACTGTATTGGTTGCAATTTCAAGCCCTGTAAAGTCAAACACATCATGCTGTAGAGTATGGCCCCCTTAATTGGCCAATCAGATGCAACAGATAAGTGCAATGAAAAGGGTTATCAACAAGCTAAATTTACGCCAGTCAGACAAATGTGCCCAGATATGCTTACAGCATTTTATTACCATCATAATTTATCTTCTCTGCAAACTTAAGGTAAAAGCTACTGATTCATTGTCAGTACTGTGTACACATTCAGATTCACTGGCTATTTTGTATGAATGACATTTTGATGACCAAAATTGTATACATACTTTTACCCTGAAGGGGTTCCCCATTGGAGACTAAAAATAATCTCGCATAACACAGTCTGAGTAAACTCTGTAAATAGCATTTTTGCAAGGGAAAGGGTTAACTAAGAAACAGTTTTTGAGGAGCCATTCATATTGTTATCACTTTTGTTGCTAAGGATTTCCCAACAAATTTTATTTTAAATGCTCTAGGGATGCACAACTCAAGGTGAATTGTTTGCTACTTTTCAGCGAGGGATACCACAAGACTGACATTAACGAAGGAATAGTAAAAATGGAATGCAAACCTAGTTAACTTTCTGACATTTCAACACAGCTGCTGCCAATTATTAATGGAGTACTTTATTAATTCTGTTTTTATTATTCTTTTCTAGCCTCACCTGTGGACCTGCGTAATTTGTGCTATTATTCACAACTATCTTGTGTATTTTTCCAAACTTGCTAAAATACTCTGGTCTCTTTAGAAGCTGTGGGAGCAAAAACATTTAAACAGGAATTGACATGATGTATCCCATCAACTTCTCAATAATATACCAACATTCCCTGTAAGTACAGTAAGAGTAATAACAGTAAAGATTTTGAAAATATTGAAGGGCCGCAGCCAGGATGAAACATAGTTAAAATTAAAAAAACGATCTCTGGCTAAAATGATTAAAAACTACGAGCTTTCGACTGCCCGAACTGCAGTCTTCGATGGGTAAAATGAATGATAAGAAATCGATCAGAAAATTTAAATAAAAACGTACATTGCAAAATGATGAGAATGTAGAAAATTATGAATATTTGTTAACCAGAATGTTGTATTGTCCAGGTAAAGGGCACGAATTGTTATCTGCGTTAGGTGTTGCTGTGGTATGCCACGCTTCTAATTTGGAAAAGGTACGTGGACAATAGTTTTTGCATCATTGGGAAGAACGACGTCTCAGCCTTCCATGACACATTAAATTCAATTGGCCCTAACATCTCGTTTACCATTGAGACCGAATGTAACGGAAACATCTCCTTTCTCGACACTCTGGTCTCCCGAAGAAATGGAGTCATTGTTGTTAATGTTTACAGAAAACCCACCCATACAGACAGATACTTAGATTTCAATTCCCATCACAACAGGCAACACAAGATCAGCACAGCATCAAGTCTCCTGCACAGGGCTCTAAATCTACCCAATTCTTCTGAAGGAAAAAAATGGGAACTTAATTACGTCCAGGCAGCTCTGGAGTCTAACGGTTATCCATCTAGCTTTATCAAAAGCATACACGCTAGAAAGACTCGAGCTTCTACAACAAATGTATCCCCGGAGGAACTCGTTGGAATGTTCTTTAAGATGGTTGAACCAACCGAGTCACGCAAGTCTTTCGCTTCTCTCCCTTACATCAAAGGAGTAACTGAGCCTTTGACACGCATCCTCAAAAAACATGATGTCACGGTTGTAAACAAACCATTCACCACTCTACAACAACAGTTCCCAGTACCGAAATTCCAACCTTCGATGGAATCGCAGACCAACGTCGTTTATAAAATTCCCTGTACAAATTGTTCGTGGTGTTATATTGGGGAAACCGGCAGAGCTTTTAATACGCGAAAAAAAGAACATTTAAGAAACACCAAAACTGCAGCCAAAGGCTCTAGAATTGCTAATCACGCTTGGTCCAACAACCACGCCATTGATTTCGAAAATGCTTCAGTTATTGACAAAGGCACTTTTAGAACGAGAAAAACATTAAAAGCGTGGCATACCACAGCAACACCTAACGCAGATAACAATTCGTGCCCTTTACCTGGACAATACAACATTCTTGTTAACAAATATTCATAATTTTCTACATTCTCATCATTTTGCAATGTACATTTTTATTTAAATTTTCTGATCGATTTCTTATCATTCATTTTTCCCGTCGAAGACTGCAGTTCGGGCAGTCGAAAGCTCGTAGTTTTTAATCATTTTAGCCAGAGATCGTTTTTTAAATTTTAACTAAGTAAAGATTTTGATTGATTTGATAACACTGTAAATGCTCCTCACCTCTGGGTCTGCTAGTCTCTGTGTTAAACCAACTACAAATACCAAATTTTTCTGTACAACCCTAAAAGAGATAAAACAAATTATTGAAATATCATCAGTTCGGTGTAAAAGGAAAGGAATTTCATTTAAGCATCTAGTCAAGGATTCTAGCGCTAGAACACTAATACTGTAATAAATTATTGCAGTGTTCTCACCAGGCCACGCCAATCCCACAAGAAAAATAGAAATGGCGTATTAATAGCCATGCAAATGCACCCACTTGGTTGCACAAGGATACTACAAGCGAAACAGACTTTTAGAAGTAAGTTAGCCATCTTTTAATGGTTCCGGCAAATATTCCAGCTCTTTGCTTCTTCAACTGAATGAAAATAGTTTACCAAAGTATTTAAAGCCCTTTCAAAGACTTCAATTTTATTGATTTTTGCCTTTATCAGTCACACGAGCGTTGCGCAGCTTCGACATCTTGGCCGCCATATTGGATCACAGTGCTGGAAATAATTTTTCTTTTGTCACAGGACATATGTCCTTTCAAATCTTCCTTTTGGTCGGACATTTGACAAATTGGACCGGACATAATTTATTGACTGACAACATCTTGAAGAAGAGAACTCAAGATTTGCTGGTGAGATGTTCGGTCATTGTGTCCAATCATAATGTGAAATTGGCCGGACATTTCAAAATTTGGTCGGACAATGTCCGATGACCGATTGTTATTGCCAGCACTGGGATCAGGTAGAAACTTTGTGTAGCAGATAATTTAGAGTGCAGGCTCATGTTATTCGTCGTGGCACAGAAAAAAATAGATTCTTTCTTTTGCCCTAAAGTACCAAGGATTTAATAAAGTGTACAAGATCACCGAAATGCTGGTGAAGAGGACAATAAAGAGGACAACGTAGCAAGCAAAGATCAAAAAGCTATTTCATTGAAGAAAGACCATGTTTTTCAGAGTGAATGGCAGTCGAATTGGCTTGCCTGTGATGCCGACAAAAAGGTCACAACCTGTTAGATCTGTCTCGAGGCAAACAAATCAAATGCATTCACAATGTTGTTGAAGGGCCACCATTGCAGGAGTTCCAATTTGAACATGCTTGATGAAATGGACAGAGAAATCAAGAAGGATATTTTCCACCCTAGACATGGAGCACAAGGAACTTTGTCCTGGTTAAGCTCCTGCAGGACCCTTGTTTTTCAAGAAAGTGGGCCCTGGGTCTCCCCAAGACAAAATCCTGGTGAGAACACTGTAATTGGGGACACTGTACCCTAAAATCAACAAATAAATGCAAATCAAATCAAAAGTTGGTTTTTGAATACCCAAAGGAAAACCTCTCAGTGCAGAGTAGAAAACCAGCAAACTCAACCCACATATGACACCGAATCTGGGAATCAAACCCGGGTTACATTGGTGGGAGGTGAGTGCTCTCACCACTGCGCCATCCCCAGCATCCCCCTATTACCGATTTCAAGGTGTTTGGATATCCGATGAAACACTCTTTTGAGTGTTTGATATTGCTCCTCAAAGGAATTAGTATTTTAAGAGATATTTGGGATCAAAGTTGGAGACATTTTATGCTTATTAAGACCACATATCCAAACTTCCTTTACGGTAGTGATTTCTTTTGTTTTGGCTTATGAATTATTAATGAGTTTAAGAAAGAATTTGTACATTACACATAAAAGCTGTGCTTACCTCACATTTGCCAAATGTTTTCTGTTTTCTGTGACTTTTTGTTTTCTTTGTACATCTTTCTGCTTTCTTTCTTTTAGAATTCTTTGTATTCTGATAAAGACGACAATACACAACGGTAACATTTTGGAGTTCATGGAGCAGAAAGAAATCAGAATCACTCATTTTTTGAAGATATGATAAAATTAATTCTTACTCGTCTTGAGAAAGAGGAGTGTAAACTGCAGGATCTTCACTGTAAGGCTATAAAAGTGAACAAAACAGACAATAGTATTTCTTGACATTGATACTTTAATATAAATGACGACTTTATTGTAAATACCAAGACCTTCCTTCAGAAGCTGCAAAAAAGTGTGGGTTGCCTGTGGCCCCTCTTTCCCGCAAAACACCCAGGTACAATCTGATCCCCTCTGTCCAGTCCAGAACAATAATATTAAAAACATCCTGGGATGTAGTTAAGGATGTAGTTAGTTAAAATAATTTATCCAGTTGAAGGTTCTATTGAGGCGGTAAGGTCGTGCTCTGAGCATCAAAGGGACCTGGTAACAAGATTGTTCCCAGTGTCTCGCAATGCTGAGTATTCTTCAAGATACACTGTAGCCAATACAAGAAGACACACAGAACAGTACTTAAAACAATGCTTTTATTTCATTTCCAGCATCAATAAATTATAGTAGTGTATATTAAAAGATATTCATTTTTTTTGGTTAACACATCGAACGACTTTTAAACTTTGTAGAGAATAATTTGTGATCTTCTCAGTCGCTTCAATTGACAGCCAAATTTCAGCTGGCCATCAGCCCTTTCTCAAGCCGCGATTTTCACCCGCAGTCGGGCACTTAGCAACATCCCTGAACATCAGGGAGGGATCCTCTTATTTAACCCATTGACCTGAGAGTGAGTCTTAATAGATTTAACTCTGTCTAATGCCAGACGATTTTACTCATCAGTGGGGGATGTCCTAGGGCGTTTGAGGTGTGAATAAGTTAACTGGAGTCAGAAGTTGCACTTAACCCATTGAGCCCTGGATAGATAGCATGGCATGGTCCAAACAGATCTTACATATGTAGTATAGAACAGCCTCAGATCTTCACAGGGTACCTTGGCCCTTCTTAACAGAATCAAAAAATATAACCTTTTTACTGCTCTCTTTATGACTTCATTTATATGTTCGTTCCACAATAAGTCACTTGAGATGGTTACTCCTAATAACTTTGCTCTTGTTACTATCTCTAGATCTTTTCCACTATCTTTAATTGGTTCAAATACTTGTTTCTTTCTTGCAAATGAAATTCTGAGTTCTTTATATTTGTCTGGATTTAAATGGACTCTATTGTTCTGTGACCACTCAGCTACTTTATCAGCAATATGTTGTACACCGCTGTTTTCACCTTTGGGACAACCTCTGATGTTGTGAGATTAACAGATTTTACTCTGTCTTAAACGCCAGACAATTTTTACTCTGTCTTACTACCATTTGCGTCCATCCTTGAAGTGTGACGAATTTTGTGCGTAGTTTTACTTTTCAAACGTTAACGGTTTAGTCTCATACCTGTCACGTTTTACCAATGAAACGTTGGCAGTCAGGTCACGAAATTGATAACGTTTTTGGCGCCAAAAGATCATGTTTTGTTCACGTGCTGTGCATGTTTTCAAGTTTCACATCCAGTGAAGGCAGGTTCACGTGCGAAGCAACTATGGAGTCGGAAATGCAAGTGCAAGTCGAAATTGGTGATACGAGGAGGGTTTTTTTTATGGCTCCGCCAAAAACTGTTGACGAGTTGAACAATGCCATAACAAGTAATATTCCTAAGATGCGTTTTTTAACGTTCGGGATACTGTATGAAAATGACGAAGGAGAGTATGTAGTTTTGAATAACGATGCAATTAGCCTGAGAATTGCCATTTCCACGTCAAAACTAATTGTAGGAACAGACATTCAGCGACTCAAGCTAAGAGTATTCGAGGGTTCTTCACCTTCTGTGAAAGCAAAGCCTGTCGAGAGGGCTGAACCATCCAGTCAATCTAGCTCTACTGAAGGACGGCCCTCAGCCCGGGTTTCTCTCAATAGAGATATCCTCAACTACGTTGATGGTGGTGGGCAAGATTCGACAACGACCACAGAAATCATTGAAACGCGTACAAATCAACATGAAAAGTCGTCTTTATGCAGTGAAAGAACTCCTCTTGAAAGGTACATCATAAAAACTGAAGAAAGAATTGAACAGAAGAGGTCCCAGATTCAGCAACTGCGCGAGAAAGTACACGAAACTGAAATGAAACTAGAAAGAGTTAAGTCTGATCCTCGAGATGGAAATATTTGCAGAAATTGCCATTTGCGTTTAGGACACTCTGCTCGTACGTGCGTGTACGGGAAATGCTCCTCTGTCTTTAAGTGTGGAGAGGAAAAATTTCATCCTGGTGAACTCAACGTGAAAGAAATGCGTTGTCAAATCAAGAGACATCAAAGTGAGCTTAACAGGTTATTCGAAGAGTTGGAAAGTAAAAAGAGTGCTGTAGAAAGAATGAAAGACAAAGTACAAAACCGCATCGAGAGTGACTTGTTCGAAGTGAACAAGGCGGCATACCTTGTGAATGGCACCAAACACTGGTCATTATTACGTAAACATGTTTACCTCGTGGAGGAATACTGTAAGAAGAACTTTAGAGGAAAAATACCTGGGAAACAAGACATCGGAAATATTTTAGAAAAAGCTCTTACTGACAATAATTCTGGCAGTCTTGCATTTTCTAGGTCAAAGCAGGGCGGCAGCCGCAAGCGTGAAAATCCAGCAAAACCGTCCCTTGAGCGGTATGGTGTAGAATTCCCCAGTAGTAAACATGCATGTAACAGTTCTAGTGATGGGGCAATTTCTTCACAAATTTTGTATACTGCTCCAAGAAATAAGGGGGAAGAGGCCAAGCAGTTAGCAATGGTGATCCGGGAAAGCCTGCGGGAACAGTCTACAAGCGAAAATAGCGTAAACACAAGTTACTCTTATGACTTCTTGCCACCTCCACACCCAGCAGTTTTTCCTTCGGGCGTCCATTTCCCTGTAGCAGTAGGTGCAATGGGTCAGTCACTCACAAGCAAGTATTCAATGCAATATCCTCCCGATCCGTGTAACACATGTACTGCGACCTGTACTACAAGTACAAACAGTACGAAAACTGTAGAATTCAACCGGTCAATTAGTACTAAACAGGAGTCGAGTGATGCTTGTGAATATGAAGCTGCATCTCTATTGTTAAACTTATCAGGAACTCGTCATAGCGGGAACTGAAGACTTTCGTTGGTGTTTTCATATTTTCATATTGTACATCTTTCATGTAAAATTAAATTAATCAGTCGAGTTGTTGTTGACAGGTTCCGCGTTGAGTTTTTTGTGTCAAGAAAGAGAACTTTGTACACACGAGCCGTTGAAAAAGACAGAAAGTGAAAGCTATGTTTTATACCTTTTGAAAAAAATAAATATTTTCTTTTCAGAAAAACTACGTTTCTTGATATCCTAATGACAATCAAATCATCTCTTTTAACCTATGACAGTGTCTGCGATGTTATAACCTGGGCGGTACAAAAAGTACTCAGATCTGGCAAAATATATACGCTTATTTTTATTGTCAACACAACTTTTGGTATAGAAAAACTACATTTCCTGACACTGATAACCAAGGCATGGGGTTTCGCGGTAATTTTTGTACCCTCTGCGCTGAAATTCAAGTTAAATATGTGTTCATTTGTATTTGAAGGACGCGTGCAATTTAAAATAACAATGAACTCAGTGGCACGTACACTGGCAATATATATATATCTATGGCTTCTCCGTTTGCCATGATATGTCCATCGGGCACCACTAATACCGGTCTACTACAAACTTTTCTGGGAAATGTGAACTTGAATAACTTCATTTACATTGAAAGGTTCAACGGCATTTCGGAGAAAAAAATTGCACACTACCGACATACGTTATATTATACAGTCCTCATACAAACAGGTAATCTGTAGCTTCGTAAAATCCAGCCATATCCCGTGCTCTGATAGTCTCAACTGCTTCTGCTATTGCTAAATTAATATTGGAATGAACAAGTTCCTTCAAGTTACCATTCAATTCACATTTAATTTTATTAAAACAAAGCTCTATTGGGTTAAGATCTGGAGAATATGAAGGCGTATATAACAACTCAATTCCCATGGTACCAAACCATTCTTCCAAAATCTCACCTCCTTCAAAATGATGAGAAGATAAATTATCCATAATAACAATGTCACCGACTTCGAGACACGGTCTACCCGTCTCAATGTTTACACTTTCACCTGCCTCTTGAAAAAATGAAAGAAAACGGGCTGTGTTTGTAGCCCCGCTTACGATACTATAATACTCTGGGCCATTCAGAGAAACCAGCATATTTAAAGTTGTATTCGGAGATTCGAGTTTCCTCCCCACTTCTACACATCGTGATCCTTTCGGGCTGTGTCCATACGTGCGAGTTCCCACGTCAGGAATCTTTATTCCCGCTTCGTCGAAAAATTTCAGGTTCCTTGGATCTTTTGAAGATACGTAATTGATAAACAGCTGAGTATAAAATAAGTTATCTGGGGTGAATCGCTCCATTGCCACTTTTGTAAGTTTTTTTCGTGAATACTGGTCACCGGAAGGTAGCCTGCTTTTTATGGCTCGTGAAACGGCCGACATTGAAATTTCTTGTCCTCCAAGTTGTTCTAACTCCTCCATTATTTCAGAAAGGGACATGGATGGAGAGTGGAGCTTCAAAACTTCAATGAGTTCGCGGTCATCTTCCTTTAGTTTTTCGAATGTCAAGCCTCCTTTAGGTTTCGGCGTTGTTATCATTTCTTCGCAATATCTAAACCACACCGATTTTACCGTGTTTACAGAAACACGCAACTCCCTTGCAAATTGTGTAACACTCCGTGGAATATAACCCGTAATTCTGTCGCCTCCGTCTCTGATAATGCTATCAATGATCAAGAATTTAAGATCTTGAGCCAATGCCACTCCAGGTCTGTAACTTCTGCCAAATTGGTTCACTTTTCTCGCCTCCATTCTAGTAAGCTTAATTTGCAAAACGTATATATATATATATTTAAGTGAGTGGGCAAAACTGGTAAACATGCACAGGACGTGATCAAAACATGACCTTTTGGCGCCAAAAACGTTAACAATTTCGTGACCTGACTGCTAACGTTTCATTGGTAAAACGTGACAGGTATGAGACTAAACCGTTAACGTTTGAAAAGTAAAACTACGCGCAAAATTCGTCACACTTCAAGGATGGACGCAAATGGTAGTAAATGCCAGATAATTTTGCTGGTCAACTGTGGGCGTCCTAGGGTGTTTGATGTGTCAATGGGTTAAGGCTGCTACCTATCAATCTCTTGTTTCCTGTTTCCCATACGTTTGGAAGCAGGTGACCATACTCAACCATACCTAGTAGGTCGATGTCTCCCTAGTCCCAGGGAACAAGACAAAATACCCCAAGAAGTGAGGTTGCACTTTGATTACCATATAAGCCGCTATAAGCCGAGCGATTTTTACACAAGTTTAGTCTGAATTGTCTTAAAATCCAAGGGAAAAGGGTCTTGGCTTATAGGTGGATGTTTGTCATTTCTCCTTCACAATCATCTTTAAGAAGGATCGATTTAGAAAACGTATTAAGAATAAAAAGTAACAACACTATCCGACGTTTCGGAGTCAGACATGACCCCATTATCAAGGTTAAACTGTACTGGATAATTCGCAATTTAAACATACATTTATGCAAAAGTCTTTGTTTTGACCCAACGCCCGTTATGTTTAAATTGCGAATTATCCAGTACAGTTTAACCTTGATAATGGGGTCATGTCTGACTCCGAAACGTCGGATAGTGTTGTTACTTTTTATTCTTAATACAATCATCTTGCCTAAAATAAACATACGAAGTTTATGGCCTCTGCTTATAGCCTGGCTCGGCTTATAGCCGATAAAATATGGTAGCTTCATAGATACCTCAAACAAGTAAATTCAAAGTTCTATAATGAATTTTACCTTTCTACATGCAGGGCAAAGTCCATTTTCATCAGTTCTAATCCGATGCCAACAAAACCTACAGATCTGTTGATTAAACAAAGGCATCACCCTGGATTTGATACTGAGAATATTAACAGGCCTTATATTAATGTGCAAGATTTAATAGCCCATTTCTAAATCCATGTCTGCCTCCTTTTCAAAGTGAGTCTAAGTGCGAAGTTTTTCTTATGAAAATTAGTTTTCATTCATATGTTACTAAAGCAGAGCAAATTAGTCACAAAAACTTTGCACTTAGACTCGCTTTGAAGAGGAGGGATACATGAAATCGGAAATGGCCTATTTTGTCCAAATTTTTCATGTACATCCGGGGTTAATTTGTCAAGATTATCTGCAGTAGAGGATCGCATTTTTGTAAAGTTGACTGCAAAATGAACTGCACACCAAAGGCATTTTAACGAAAATTGCAACTGAGAAGAAACCCAACAAAAAAAAGACAACTCTACTTTAAACAATCTCAGAATGAACACTGCACCATTAATTCTAAGAATGGATCAAGGTTTTTAACTTATCACTTCATCAGAACCAGGAGAACATAAATCCCTTGTTTGCGATGAAAATGTACTTAGCTATTCAAACCATTTCAAAAGCGCTTCACAGAAAAAATCTCAAAATAACAACATTCAACCAAAAACACAAAACAGCTGCACAAGAGAGAGTTTAGTTGTGGAACTTTGAAGGCAAACGCAGGCAGTGATAAAAGCAGGATTTGAACATAATACTCAAGCGGCACAACTGAAACACGACACCTTCCTCTAAATGGACAGTGGACGGCAAGTGGCCAATCAACTTTTAATACTTAAAGAAAACAATAAAGAATGATTTAAGAGGTCAGAGTAACAAAGAAAACTCAATCATTTGAGTCTGGGAGTTAATTAAGCTTATGCAGAGTCGTAAGTTAGAAGACTTTTGTAAGTTTTGGAGAAAAATTAGCCATGACCAAACAAACTGGATTTAGTTGTCCCCAGCCTTTAATTAAGGATGAATTTGACATGATAACAATTGATTTAACAAGATCCAGGTCCACTGAAAAGCAATGTCCTCTTTAACCCTTCGCCACATTAGAGTAAAAATCAAGGGACAAATTTTACTTTGATCGGCATAGCGTTTACCACAGGTAGGAATTAATTCTACAAGTGGGCGTTCTTGTTTTTAATTTCGTAACGTTGGAGATACTTTCTTAAAAGACAGCAATAATTCATTTTGAGTAATGCTCACCGACAATGTTGATCTCCCGGCGTATACAAACATAGAATAAGCTTTTGCTAATTTCATCAGTATAATTCGAATTGTTTATTACAATCAAATAGAATTTTATGGACGTGTATGTGTACAATTCGAGTTTGCTTTACGATAAAAATACATTAGCGTAAAAATTCAATGAGTCTTCGTTACCTGGTATCCACAGGTACAAGGAAAGAAATTGACATCATCGATCTCCAATTGTTCCATGCACAAGGGGCACTACGTTACAAGAAAAAGAAAAAGCCATTTATTTAGAATCTCCATCCAATAAACTTGTAAATAGATCGACTTGAATGAGTACTAATCAAATTTTTTTACCTCGGCATCCGAAGCTTGCATGATGATTGTTTGTTATGTTAAGTTATCCAGACGACGTCAAGAACGGTAAGAAACTAGTAACACGACAAATAAATTGAGTCGCTTTCAATGTCAGAACGAGTTGTCTTGGCGGGTAAAAGATGTACCGACCCAAACTTGTTCACTCAACAACCGGAAACAAGGAATGTTAACGGAAACAGCTAGCAAATTTGACGAAAACAACGTCCTATGTTGATAGTCTCTTCCAAGGAGTGGGGGAGGAAAACTTTTAACGAGCAGTACGATATTTGCTGTGTGATAACCCGCTCCTGTTGCCCAACTTCCTTCGTCTGTCCATACTATGGTCTGTCATATCATCACAGTGTCATTTCATCCCTAGTGCGCATGAGCGTCTGGCTAAGACGATTGCAGGCTCGGGAAAAGGCTTTTACATTCGCCCTGTACACCGTCAATTTGCGGAATTTGCACTTAATAAAGTTTTATAAAACTGTTTGAAGTAGAATTACAAAACAAACACCGTAAATACCTTACGCTTCGCCTCCCCGCCAAGATGGCGGATAGACTAATCATACCGGTGTGAACAATTACTGCGTTAGGCTATTAAACTTGAAACACCGTCTCTGTTTTTATCTTATTTCCTTTCTTTCTTTCTTTTTTCAACTCAGCATAAATGTTATTAACGACACGACAGTTAAAAACGCAAGTGCGTGAGATTTTCGGGGTAGACTTTCATGATTTTCGTCTCGATAAAGCCCGAAAAAAGGTACTCCGACGATCTTTCGAATATTCCCGAAGATCGAAGATCCCTCGACGACTTCAAAACTTCGGTGGTTACGAAAGAGAACCGACTATGACCTGTTCGGGGTTTTACGTAACATTTAGGGGACTGCAAACGAGAATGTTCTTCACGTTGCAAGTTTACTTTTTCCGTCATTTTTCACCTTTGATTAAATCTACGATCTATTTGAACTATCCAAAAAACAAGTTAGAAGGAACAATGGTGTTGAAACTAAGAAAGAAAGTTAAAATTCGCTGTTTTGTGCTCTTCTTTTCCACGATGCAGATTTGCAGAGAAGGTGAAAGAACTGTACAGAACTTCAAAACGCACCTGCAGAGCTGTCAGATCTAACTGACTAATTAATTTAGCTTATTTTCGAGTAAAGTATGGTATATATTATAGTATTTATTTATTTATTTATTTATTTATTTACTTTTCAGATTGTGTTGTTTATATATTTATATATACATATATATTGTTGTAATTGGTAAATGAAGAGCTACTCTGTAGAGATGTTGCCAATAAAGCCATTATTTTTTTTTCACCGTGGTTCGGTCTAAAGGTCCTTGTGGCTAAGCTATCTACACAAGACTGGCAAGTTGCTGTCAGGGATTTAAACACGGGATAATGACGCTCACTTAATGGACATTTTTTTTTCCATTTTTGGCTTTATCAGCGAAAA
>OX421447.1:2978907-2988907 GCA_949126865.1 Montipora capitata
GCTTTAACTCCGTAAAGGGACTTGAAGATTTACGACGCGGCAAAATCAATAGCAATAGCAATAGCTTCTCATAGGCAAAAACAGGAACATTTTTTTCCCGCTGCCTGCATATCTGGAAGGTGGGATAACCGTCTCTCAAGTTCTCCAGAAACGAGAGCACACAACAGCAAATTTTGATTTTCTAACATATTTTGAACTGTGTTCCCACCCATTCAGTTAGTGGGCAGTTCGACTAGTTTAAAAATCGTCGATTAGCAATATTGACGTCATCGACGTTGCCGCCGTAGATCTTAAGGTCCGTAATATGTAACTTCATTCCACATATCGTTTTTAATTTTTACAAATGGGTAGTAATTACAAAGGAGGTGATTAAAAATTATCTGTACTTATAACCTTTTGTTTTCAGAGAGAATTGTATCTTCTCAATTATGATATAATTTTTGTTATGAAATCTGATCACTAAATTTAAAAATATATTTCTGTATATTAATTAATCTCATGAAAACTGAAATGACATAAGAAAAGAAGTGATACTGCTCGTAGGAATATGTATAAAAAAGTCTGAATATCAAACTCAAGCCTGGTTTTTTCCACAGAATTGCAGACGATCGCAGAGAATCGTATATGGTAGATTACAAAACGTAACGGGATCACCTGCTAAGGATACTTACTTAACTTACTGAATTGAAGGGAAGTACGGTTAAATACGGCCCGAGTTTCTTTTGTTCCTATTTATCACCGATTGCAAAGAACAAGTGCTGCTAGTAAAACTTGAAAAAGCTATGTGCCATAACTGACAGTATGAGAATTTAACTCTGGAACTTGGAATCGAGCAACAGAAACGAACTTTTAGATTTAGCGGGCTGTACTATAGGGCTTGCTGAATTGGCCAATTGTCGCAGCAAAAATTGTGATTATGCGACCATGTGGACCCACAGCAGACGAACAAGCGTGTACATTTTGGACGATTCCACTTACCGAAAAGCAATGTGACACCCTCCCCAGGGATCGTTTACGATTTATTCTATAACCCTCTGTGCAATCGTCTGCAAGTTACCGTGATCTGGTATCTTAAATAAGCGATCGTCTGCAAACATGTGGACTACAGCCTTTATAAGATGTGCATACGTATTCTATACGTCTAAAACACCTTCACATGAAGGAATACTGGTGAATGATTACAATCGATATCAGGTTCAGATTCATCCCCAACCTAGCTTTCATTTACTGTTGCAAATTGTTTTTCGATCTTACGGTTATTAAAGAAGTTTTTTCTTTCAAAATCAATGCCACAATGCGACAACTGAGGAAGCTTCACGTGGAGTCGCACATGGAGTCAAACACACTACCGAATGAATCTCATTCACCCCAGAATAAGCAATCAATTAGGACTTCATTGGCGGCTTCTTTTTGAGTTAACTTTGTCAAACTTCGCGGAAGTCTTTTCTTTTCTATGTATCGTTGGTGCGGAGTGATATTGTAAACGGTCCCAAGGGAGAGAGTAAAGAGAATAATAAAATATACATTCATCGGCATGAATTGCAAGGACAAAAGGAATGCGAGTAAGCGCAACCTAAAGAGAAAGTGTCTACGCTTGGATGTATGCAAAGCTCACTTGCTAAACGAACCGTCTGAAGAAAATTGAGAAAAGTAAAAAGCAACGCTTAAATGAAAGACGAGAACATTATGTGAAGTACTATAATCATAGAGAATTGTAAAAATAATTTGTTTTTAGAATCTTTTTTTACAGATATAAGAAAATACCTTCTTGTCTAGTACTTATATGGCTGCTTCTGTAAGAAGCGAGTTTATGGAAGGAAGAATTCCTGGTTCATCGACGCAATCCATTTTTTCCAGCTCACAATCTCCATTGAACAACTTGTGAACAGTCATATTAATGTACTCATCATTTTCATCAGCATGTTCCCCTATCCCAACTGTTTCATCAATTATTCCAGCTGCGTCAGTGTATCCTAGGTTACAGGACATCATGGGCACTTCTGCGCTAGTTGTCACGTGGTCAATATGGTTGCGTGACCCATGATGCGTGACAGGCATACAGAAGCCCTGTGTTTGGTGAATGTACTGTGTGCTTGCCGTGCTCATCATTGTTTGGTAGGGGAGAGGAGTGGATGGCCCGTTTTGGTTGTAGTCTGGATTGCGATCAAAGGACTAAGAAAGTAAACACATACGGATATTAAGTAAAAGGTTGTCTAGAAAATTTTGAAATTTTCGCTTACACTTTTCAAAGCTGTAAAACAACCCAGTTTCCACATGAGCCCATTATGATTTCAGAGGGGCTATTTTTGCAGTTTTTGGCTTTCAGAAAGGTAAGTACGTACAACGAAACTTTCAGTCATCAATTCCTAAAAGAAAGATTCTTTCACCGTAAAGTTTTTGCAGCATAGAATATACGAAAGTCATTTGAACTGCGGAAAGAATGTTAACTCTTGAAATGATCATCGCAGTTATGAGAACGTTAACAGCAACGAAATGACTTCGACAGTCGTGAACAGGATTTGAACCCATGATCCCCTGCCATCACAGTGCCGTGCTCTACCAATTGAGCTATCGAGCTTACTGGGAGCTGGGACCCGTTTCTCGAAAGTCCCGAAACTTTAAGGGCCATTTTCGGGGTGTCAAAATTTCCTTTGTATCTCAAGAACGGAGAGGATTTAAGTCGTCAAAGTTCAAAGTTATTTTTTCTTTTTGTTACCTTGAAAACAAGTTAAAAGATCGGCTCTCAAAAATAAGCGGTTATAGCAGTTTCACAAATGGCTTTTCGGGACTTGCGAGAAACGGGCCCCTGGTCAGGTAAACCCGCGTAGCATGGATCAACAATGAACTGTAGAGAGAATAGGTGCAGTTAACAGTAGCAAAATCACAGCCTGAAAATTTCAGACTTGAATGGGATTTGAAGCGATTACTTCTGCGTTACCGATGTAGAGCTCTACCAATGGGGTTATTTCGTATTGCCGCCGGGAGATGGTCACTTTGTAATTTCATCATAAGCCGGTAGAAAATGGAGATATTTTAAGTGTGGAATATGTGAAAGTATATATTTCTTGATTCTTGTTTGAAATCTGCCTATAGAAGTTGAATTTATTAGCTAGGTGCCCCTGAACAATACCCACATAAAATTGCATTGCACTTACGTTGTTTATGTAGGAGCTGCCGTTCGTCATCAGAGTCTGGTACCGAGTGGGCGCTACAAAGCCACCCAATCCACAGTTGTTGAAATGCTGCGCCACTAAGCTGTCAATCACATCAGATGAAGGGTTCAAGTCCCCATTGGTGGAATAACCCCATGCCTGCTGTTTCTTTTCCCCGAGGGCCGTGTACGTCACTTGAGAGAGGAGGTTGTTTCCAAGAACGTTTCTGGACAGCCCCGACGTGATGGCTGGGGAAACTGGAGGCGTAAGCAAGGGAGCTTGGGCCATACCATTGTGACCAGGAAAGAAGTTCTCCTTCGGTGATGGCATCACAAAAGCAGATGATTCTAGTGGCGTTGGAGGGAAGCCATTTATTGCCGAGGGTGAAAGCTGTTCGCTCATCACAGAGCATGCATTTAGCCGGTTTGTTGACAGTTTTTTGAGCCTTGGTTTCATGCCATTTGGGTGGTCACGAGACTTTGCCCGCTTAAGACGATTGGTTGGCTTAGAGTTGGGCTCAGGCTCTACAATGTTCACTTTTGGAGGCATTTTACCGCCATTTAGAAGCACGCTGTTGGGAACAGTAAACTTTGTTTTTGTTACAACAGTCTGCACTCGAAGAGGAGAGTTATCTTTGTCAACTCCTTCCCCTGGTGAGCAAAAATCACAAGAATGTTAAAATCTACGAAATATGGAAGTGATCATCGCGCTTAGCTGAACAATATAAGCAATGGGCTATTTCCGAGTTGCTGTTTGTTTCGGTTTCGAAGTGAGTCTTGGTGCTCAACTATTGTAAGGGAAATGAGTTTGATTTGCATAAGAGAACGCACTTCATTTCCATTTGAATGGCTGTGCGTGCACCAGGACTCGCTTTGAAACTGAGGCATGCAGCAACTCGTAAATGGGCTATTGTCTCCTATAAACACCTGAAAATTTCAGATCAACTGGATTCGGATTCGAACCCAGTTGGGAGCATGCATGTCAATTTGTTTAGATAAGTGCGACGATCACTTTTCCCTTTCGTCTACACATAACCTGCATTTCAAATATACAGTTCTTTCATTATTAAAATCCGCCAGTAAATCGGCTTTGTAAGATGCTGATCATATGAATGAACTGACCGCCGTACTATGTATGATTCAAAGACAACTCTCTTCATTCCCATCTCCCTCACACACGCAATCAAAGAAAAACAGTCGATTCTGTATAGTATGAAATAATGGCTAGACCATTTGTGCTGCTAAATTTTGAATACATGACAATATCGGACTGAAATCGTATATACAGAAATTCATTGTCTCGATGTTGTCCTCGAGGCCTCCAGAAGCTATAAGAAGCCCTGCGCTTTTATACCTCAAAGACGGAAGGGAATTCGCTCCTTCGTTAGTGGCTTACCCATTTTTAAATGCCGATCCAGCATTTCCTGTAACTTTTCTTCCGTTTCATTGCAGAATTTTGTTTCGATGACGAGTAACATGTATTCGTCAAGAAGCATCCTGATCAGGTGAAATGAACCTGTGTGACGATTAACAAAGGAAAGGTGAGCTGACAAATATCGCGAAAATGTAGGACATTTCCCGTAGAGTGGACAAACTAAACTTATTTTGCTTCTGAGATTAGATAAGAACAAGAAAACTAACCAATAGACCTTATTCATAAATGGCGGTCACATTTATAATTCTTTTGTCCACGTGCAAATTAGCCTACTAAGCCTCATTTTAGAGCAAGAATTCTTTTCAATTCACTGTATGGTATCGAGGCTTGGTAGGCTAATTTGCACTTCGACAAAAGAATTATAAATTGGCCGCCATTTATGAATAAGGTCTATGATCTAACCCAAAATGACTGCAAGACAATATTCACATCACTCGCTGAATTTACGCTGGTGCCGGCCTTAGGAAGACGAGAGGATTCTAACATATAGCTACAAGAGGGGAAGACATTTGTGTTAAAATGGCGCGTAAGATGCGAAATCAGTTTTAAAAACTGACTATAACATGAGAAAAGAAGACACTATGTGTTCTAAGGGAACATATTTTCAATATTTGTACTTGATTTATTCACCGATACAGGTGTACCGTAATCTGGTTGAAAAATGATCGGTAGTTAAATTCTCAAACTAACCAAAGTAAGATGACGCGTTAAGAGTCAAATTATGCATAAGCCTCGCTCCCAAAAATGACCATTTCAAGAGGAATTCCTGGGCTCTAGTTTTGAAGTCGTCACCAGCTTCCTCGCACGGCTGTTAAAGAAATGAGAAACGATTCGTAAACACATCAGAAAGAAAAGGCAAATACTCGTGACGAACAGAAATCAGGTGCAAATTATGCAAAAAAGCACTTACCCTTATGATTTTCGTTTCAACAAGATTGTCCAACCATTCTACATAAGACTCTAATGGCGCTTGCTCTCGTAACAGCTCAAGAAAATCTTGAAGAACTAAAGATTAAAAATAAGTTAATCACGGCAATCAGTAACAACAACCTAAGGGGACGCATCCTACGGCACGGTTTTCACTGCAATAAAGCTTAGAGTGGGAAAGCGTGTGTCAGCGCTCGCAAAACGTTTAAATTGGTTGATAAAGTAGTTCATTAAGCCAATCATAATCACTTGCAATGAAAATACGGAAGCGAGGGCGAAATAACCACCGACAACACTTGAAAACAGCTCGATGTTGTTCATCAGTGATGAATGCATACCTCATTGTAACGCCGGACACTGATGGGTGCACTGTTGTAAATTATAAAATAATTAGGATAGTACGCGCACTCTCATTGATCAATAGCTGTGTTTAGATGAGAGTATGGAAACACGGCTGTGACATCACACGAATTTTGATTGGTTATATGCCGTCAGACGCGCGTTTTGATCGGCTGGTAGGAAATATGAGCGTGTGTCAACAAAATCTGTTTCAATCAAGAATTCTCCTTCATCTGTTTCCTTCACTCGGGGAAGTTGGGAGATTTCTCGACAGTTATGCATATCCTCGACTGCGTCTCGGGTTTGCATAACTGTCTCGAATTCTCCCAACTTCCCCTGGTGTTTAGATGAGGCTATGAAAACACGGAAAACGTCCTCTATTGCTTAAATGGCAATATTGTTGCTTTACTTACATTCTCTGTCGAATCCGTCATCATAGTCCTTCTCTGTCTTGGTTTGAGCGGGCAGCCTTCCACTGTTCACACTTTCAAGTTTCTCTAAATCTTTTACCATATGATCAACGATTTCTTGGTCAGCCAAAACGGGACGAGAGGTCTTTAACACAATTCAGAGTAATATTCTTATGTTAGATTTCTCTAAAAAGCTCTTTCAGCCGAGAAAGAGGCACATTACTTAAATGTCAACGATTGGTTAGGGCGCTTGCCTTGAGATCCGGAGATTCCGGGTTCAAGACCCGTTCTGACCACTCAATGAATTTGTTCCTGGTAGTCCCTGGTTCAACTTCCCAGCTGCACTTGTAAATAGCCAACTGGTTTGCCTCCGGCCAGTTGGGATTCTTAACAGTTGTCGTTGTTGTGTTCTGTTGTTTCGTTGATTGTTTCATTGGCCCTGAAAAGCCCCTATGGGGAGCGGTCAATTAAGTATGTATTGTATTGTAATGTCTCCTTGGGCGTCAATGCACTACAGAAAGAGGAAACGAAGACAGAGGCTCCCCTGTGTATGGCTCTGTATCGATAATATGTTCATCAGTTCTGCTTTGGCAAAAAATACTAGTTATCTTCCGTTAAGAGCTGATTGGTTCGGAAGATTGGAATAACTTGATACATGTATGGAAATCAGGGAGGTGAAAATTAACCCAGCTACCTTAAAGCCCCGCGCGCGCAGTTTGAGGATATAACTATAATAAAGTAAAGTGGTGCATTTATATAGCGCCCTTATCACTAACGTCTCAAAGGCGCTTTACAATGATCAATTTACCCCCAGCGGACTGGAAGCATATACAGGCGCAAATTTCAGCCGCTTCTAAGCAGTCCATGCATGCTGGTACTCATTTTACCGACCTCGGAAGGATGGAAAGCTGAGTGAACTTTAGCGGGAAAGAAGGTTGCCAAATATTCCAGTCTCGGCAGAACCGGGAATGGAACCTGGGATCTTAGGGTTGGAAGGCAGAGATCTTACCACTGCGCCAACCCCTCCGCTAAACTAGCTTGAGGGGGAACGGAAAGATAGTGCTCTGGAATCGAAATATCGTTCGAATAAAAGGAAAAATGACTTTCCATGGATTATCAGTGTGATTAAACACTTTGATGGAACGTCGATCTGCTTTTGTTAATTTGATTTAACGGCAATTTCGATCAAACGTAAACCTAACCTGTGCAAGATGAAGAAAGGATGTTTGTCTTCTCAATGATTGAACAAAACGTCTAACAGCTGAAGAGGAAAACAAATAAGAAAGTGTGACAAACTGACTGACAAAACCTTTTCATGCGTTTTTATACTATAAAATGAACATAGAAAGTTGGCTGTACGCAAAAACATTTAGAAGAAAGGTGCCTAACCTTGTATCTTCCCCATTTTTAGATACTCTGGCAGTTCAACAGTTGCTGCTAGTACCCAGGACTCAAGTTGCCTTGCAAATGTCCTGATGTCGGCCAGCAGGCTGGAAAAGAAAAATATATAGCACTTGTTAATCGCAATACACAATGCTGGCGAAGAAATACAATAAAATACAATACATACTCAATTCACCGCTCCCTTCGCAATTAACGAAACGACGGAACAGAACATCAACAACAACTGTTAAGAATCCCAACCGGCCGAAGGCATACCAGTTGGCTATTTACAAGTGCAGCTGGGAAGTTGAACCAGGGACTACCAGGATCTAATTCAACGAGTGGTCAGAGCGGGTCTTAAATTTTTAACTCACCCTTCAGGGACATCTTGCATTGTTGAAGGGACTAAAACATCCATGAGAACCTGAAAGAAATTCAACAGAGACTTCAGGCGTTGTTGTACTGTGCAATTTTTCGTGCAACTTGTTTCGCAATGCTATTTCTACAAACGTTCTCACATTACGAAACAAGTTGTTTTAGGGGTACGTTTCATGAAACTTGCCTCGTTTCGATGATCACATGAGGTTAAAGGAACGTTTTCATTGGCTAGTGCCGCAAACCGTTGCGACAGAATTAAGTTGCAGGACAGATGTTACACTGCGCAATGCTTAAAAACCAGAAACCCATAAGGGTTGAAACGTGTAACGTGCGTTCACAGCTTCCGAATATTCCGTGCGAACTGATTGGTTGAATGTTTCAGTGCTAAGTACCATATTTGGAAACCCCTCGCTCTTGTTGTTCCAAATATGGTACTTAGCAAATTGAATATTCAGAAGCTTGTTTCCCAGCACACAAGGGGCCGTTACACGTTTTAACCCTTATGGGTTTCTGTAAAAACTCATTTCTACTTTCCGCAACGGTTTCTGCAACTTGTCTTGCAATGGCGTTGCGAGACAAGTTGCACGAAAAATTGCACAGTGTAACAGCGCCTTTAGCATCGCGTTGATCGAAATTTGGGTTTTTCAATTTCAAAAAATCAGTGAGTTTTTTTGTATCTTAAATCATTTATTTCCTCACGCTGTAGAGACAACTTAGAATAAGAAAATGTTTATGCTTCTCTGACAAGAGGCAACGTGGCTTTCGTTTGCTGTTTCACGTGAAGGCGATGTAGAGCCGGTATCTCTCTGCGTATCGAAAAACTTGTCAAGTGTCATTCTTATTTTCTTTGGGTTTACAACATTTACGAAACAAGGGCTATGACAGGGGCTTCGAATCACGGACTAGCCATCCTTCATCGCCATGAGTTTCTTGATTCCCTTGAGGGCCGATGATTTTTCAACCGTTTACTCCAGTTATCCACTCTCCTTAAAAACCTACTCGAATAGACCGATTTCATAAATGGCCGCCAAAAACGTATTCTTTTGTTTATGTGCTAATTAGACTCACTAGCCTCGTTTCGATGGACAAAATGCAATAGAAATGTCGTTCGAAAGCGAGGCTAGTGAGTCCAATTAGCACATAAACAAAAGAATACATTTTTGGCGGCCATTTATGAAATCGGTCTATTGATATCTCAAGTGTTGCCAATTGGCGCCATACCCAAAAATTCATTGACGCTAAAGTTCATTTATTATTGTCATTCAGTTCTTTGGCAGTCGACGACGGTAGGGTCTTCAATAAATGTATATCGCACAGAATGCCGAGACGCATCCAGGACTTTACTGCACATGCTGTGTGAAAATTCAAATTCGATATGGTTGCCCAGTGGCTAGACAATAAAGAAAATGACCAGAAAAAGGCCGACGACGAATACACTTTTTAGAGACTACATGCTTCGTACTTGTGTTTCATTGTGGTTATCACATGGCTTTTGTAGATTAGACATCGGTGGAATAAATGAGACATTTTTCAAGAGTTACAAAGCGTGGATTTAAGTCGTTTTCCTTCTCTGAACTTGGTCTACAGTCAACTCTCTCTAAGACGGACACCATCGGGACCGGCTTCAGCTGTCTGTCCGTCTTAGAGAGGTGTCCTACTTATAGAGAGTCGACGTAAGATGACCCCAGGAATTTTAAGATAATAATGCTGAACCTGTGCACAGTGAATACGCGTCTGTTTAAAGTTTGTTTTAAGTTATTTACTTGAACGAAACCTACCTGTTTCAGATTACAATACAATTCGGTTGTCACCTCCAAGTTATTTTTCGAATGGGACAATGACTGATTTCATTTTAACTTGTACTGTATGTAATCCGGCGACAACTCAAGAGCTGTCAATTGAACGTCTGGTGTTAAAGAGTCACGTACAAGAATTTTTCTTCCCAAATCGTAATTTGCGGTCACATTCAGCACCTCA
>OX421447.1:2993907-3003907 GCA_949126865.1 Montipora capitata
AGGTCAAATTCAACTGGGCTTCGGACCTCACCATTTCCAGTAAAATCTTAGGCGGCAATTCCAGTAATCTTGGGTTTGGAAAATCGGGTAATAAGGTGCCAGTTTTGGAGCTGAGAGAGTATTTCCGAGCAGAAAATGAACCCTGTGGGTGGAGAAAGAAAAGAGCTAAAATCAACGATATCGGACGAGCTTAGAAATCATAAAAAGAAGTGAAACAACATTGAATGGCCAGTGCAATTACATATGTGGAGCTAATCATTTGAAAGTATGGGTTGAGGGTTTGAAGTGGCCTTTTGCCATTTTCCCCCCTTAGTCTTCCAAAAATGGTGATAAACACGTTCAGGTGTTCTTTTTAAATCGTTGTTTGTTTTTTTGGTCTTGAGCCAAAAACGTCTACAAATCTTGTGAAAACAATAAGTTACGAGAAACTTTGTGGGCTGTGGTTCAGGGCTCGTAATTGGGACGGGAGTTACCGGTGCCATTTTGACACGCGTAAAATTGCTTTCAAGTCTTTTTCAGACAACTGATAGTCGATAAGGTAAACAAAGTCATTTTGGATCCTTATGATGTAAGCCAAACCTCGGGTGAGCCGAAAACACGCTATAGACAAGAAAAGTGCAGCTATCTGATTTCTTTTTATTCCAAAACGTGAGGAGCGAAAGACGAGTGAAAAACGACATATAAATTATCACTTGTGACGAGAGAACTAACTGATGTTCTTTTTTTCATTGGGTGAGTCTAGTAATTCCTTGTCGAGGGCAACATCGAAGGATATAAACTCATATAAGGAGCACTATTTTCTTGCAACTGGCCTTAAGGCTTAGCTCACCTCATTCTTGATTGATGAACCAGAAAATCTGTTCAAGAAAATTGTAAAGTCAAACAACACGACGACCAAATCTTGACTAAAATTACATGTTTTTTTACTAGTACTTCGCATGCGGAAGAAAAGCTCAGGCTTGGAAGTAGAGTTTTCGCCTGAAAGATCTGTAAAAATCACTGCCCCGCCTTTCCTTACATCAGGTCAGAGAAAAAACAAGAAGACGTATCTTTATTTGATAAAGTCTTTTATTATTTTCTCTGATTGCGGTACGAGCTAAGACATGTATATGGGCATTCAAAGTTCAAACGGCCATGTCACATGAGTTGCACCACTTCCACGTGCGCGTTGCATGCCAACGTCCTTGCGCGAACACGCTGTGGGTTTTTCCTCCGCAATTTCAATAGCAAATGCATATCAAACAAATTGCCATCTTAAATTGACCGAAGGCAAACGCGCCGTTGACATTAGCGACATCTTCACCTTCTTAAATGACTTCCAAGAAAGCTGACTTCACACGTTCCGGACTTGTGTACATAAATACTCTTAAATAATGTTTTCAATTTCTGAGTGATTTTTTATTATCTCTGTCCAAGTTAATTAGTTCCACCTCGAAATTGATCCTTAAATTTGTTTCCTTTGGACGCAACTTCAGTTCAAAGGAATAAGCGGCAAAGAATATTTTACCTGGATGTGAATGAGTAACCTCTTCTAATCTCATCAGTGAATCCCTGGCAACACTACAGATGTGTTTGATGCGAATGGAAGCTTATTCGTAGTTATAGACTTTGACGCATTTTACAAACTTTGCTGTCTTTATTTTTTAATCATCTGGATTCATATTTCGTGACACCCGTTTATTTAGGTATACTATCGGTAACTCGATGGAAAACGAGACAACTCCCTTTGTGTCTTCAACAAACACTGCCTTTTCTTCCTTGGGGGGCACTTAATTACAGGGCAGAAAAATGAAAAACCACTACAATACCGTTAAAACACCAAAAAAAAAAAAAAAAGCGTGGAGATAATTATCTTCCTCACCTTGTTAACCCTTTTCCTGAATACACAGAATGATAATAAGCAGAGGATTCTTTTATTCCAATGCCATAATAGTGATATCTGAAAGATATGTTGCTGTCAGTGTATTAAGCAAAGTTTGTGTTTGTCATTGTTCAAGTCCATTAGCAATTACAGGCTTACTTCGAATGGCCTCGAGTTCCAAGTCTCCTTGTTGTAAGTTGAGGAAATTTCAGTCGGATTGTCTGAAGATTTAAAAGTTCAAGTACAGTTAACGAAACGTGCAGTGGTGACTTTCTAAAAGTGAAAAAGGTTACTTTTCAGCACACTGACTTCGTACGTAAAGAACCATCGATGTAACTTGGAAAAATACAAAGGAAAGGTTGATCTCTTTTTAATAGCCATCGATGTAACTTGGAAAAATACAAAGGAAAGGTTGATCTCTTACACTTGGAGGAGAGTAAATTGCGAAAAAATGACTGAGAATGGATACAGGTTAATCACGAGAACGATTGGCACGGCGCGTGCGTTGTAGATTCAGAGAAGACGTCAGCAATTTTTTGTTGTGGATAAATGAAATTACCTTTCCAAATGTAGCTGCACATGCTGCATCGACGTTGTGCCTTCGGCAAAAATCCAGATAGTGAGCGTACAAAATGCAACGCGGAAGGCAAACACCATCACACATTACATAATTCTCCTCCAGCCTGTAAAGATACATATAGCTCAAGTAAAACTTCAATGAATTTTTTAAGGTCAAAATTGTCATACAAACTCATCTCAGCATCTGGGACATCTCAACATCTTTAAATAGATTAGTTTTCAGGGAAATACAGATTTGGTGGACGGGGAATAGACCCCTTTAGGAGACATCATTTTATCAGTGATTGCACAATACATTCAACGAATGAAACCGAATTCTCGCTCTCTTCTCTTTTCTGTGGAGTTTACATTCAGGTGCACAAAAATTTATCTCAGGCTGGAATAGAATACGTATATACGAACCTAGAATTTAACATCGCTTAAAAATGTTTTTTTTTTCTGTACATGTTTTTTCAGAGGCGTTTTTCAAAGTTTTGTTCGTCTACAATAAAACAGTTCCATGTGAGAATTTCACTTCCTATCCTTGCGCACCAAACGAGCCAATCCCTAACAACTGATATAGTATTTACAGTATAGCGCATTCTCCTATACATAAAGTTATGATTAAATACGCTCCACACGTTTTGGGGGATTTTAATTCAGCGGCGCGGTTCTGGGTATGTCAGGGAACTTTGATAACAGCGCTGAGTTTTATAGTTGCATGTTTCAGCAGCCAGTTGGATTCTCAGGTGTTCCTAGAACAGAACGTTTGACGGACCTCAGTGGCAAGAATCGTTCCTCCCGCCCTTCTCGAAAAGTGTGTGTAGAGACTCCCAAGTGTTGCGAGACGGAGTTTTCAGTTTAATTATAAAATGACACGGTCAAAAGAAAAAACAAATCGAGGATCATGTTGGTTTTTCACTGTGTTATTGCAACTGGAGTTCAAATTTCAGACACTCAAAATGATTACCAGAAGACATGTTCGAAGTTCGGAGACCATTTTATTGTCATTCATATCGAGATTACTTTAGCCGAATCGCTGCCTCACATCTTCTATTTTCAAACGGTCACTTGCAGGGCCTGGGTTACCTCTGGTACAAACATACGCCGGCCGGCAGACCCTGAGACAGTACCGGAGAGTCCGTTTGATTTCTCATATCGAACTATGGCCAGTTTCGAAGCACTCTAACTTGTCTATGGACATCTATAAGCAGTTTCAAAAATATTTTTGTCTTCTGAAAATTTCGTTTCTAAGTCCATGCCTCTGTTGACTCAACGGTTGTTTGCATTTTGTTCCACTTTTCATATTACTGTTAGCATTAAGTCTCGCCTAGATATGCTACCCAATCCATTGTGCATACGATAAACATTCAAAGGGCAATGTCATTATTTATTTAAAAGATACACGGGCCCTTACAGATTATCCAAAGATGTCTCGGCGGTTCATATGATGTCTCGTTGAGCCATAGAATGTCTTTCAGTTTAGTTTCATTAACTCTGTAAATGAGTTTAGGGGTGTGAAAGAAATCTGTATGTGAACTTGGAATATTGTTATGTACATGCTTGTAGTAAAAAGGTAACTAATAAAAAAAAAAACGTTTTGTAAACTAATATGATATGTGGATAGTGGTCGTTTTCCGAACCATTCACAAATTTACCGAGCATGATGTGTCCCCACTATAAAGGAGTTTCTCGATCAGTGCAGGAGAGTTGTCTGAAAAATGTCCAGTCTTACATAATCCCTATTATGTAAACGCGTCACTTTTATGTTCCGCTTACCGGTGAGGCAAGTTGATTTAAAACCCCACAGAGTCTTTTCATAACTAGCTAGAAGTCTGTGCCTTTGTAAGGACATCCACAAGAAATCAGCCTTCAAATACCTGGAGACAATTCGTTAATGAACTGTAGGTCAAACTATCTTACAAAATCTGGCCGGCCTCACTTTTTGAAACAACGTACCAAGATACTGATCGCAAGTTAAAAAGGAAGTTGTATAAGTTGGGCTTCCGTGGTACGTCAAAATAGGTTACCTCTAGGGAAAACCCGATGAAGAAAGAATAACTCTACCCCCTTCAATACGATCCCCACATAAAAAATTCCGAGTCAGTGCTATATTTGCAGTTTATGACTTTTCACACTTATCTTTTAAGACGAGAAAGAAAAGTGTGTTTGCGCCAGAATAAGTCCCAATTAAATGAAGACATATTAGGATTCTCCTCATCGGTGAAAATTAATGCAAGTTGAGCTGGGATGGAGAATTCATTTACGGGGAAAAAAACCGTAAAGTCGGACTAATGACAATTAATCTCAGAATTAACCGCATATTAAGTCCATCCAAGGGGCAACACAGTTTCCGGAATCAAAGAAAGCATACTCTGCGACAAAGCGCCGGATAAGAGCAGTGACAAACTACAGCATACTTGCACAAAAGCATCAAACTTTTATTTAGTTTTGTTGTTGAGTTCTTGAAGAAGGCTGATTTCAAAATTAAACTCACCATGTATTTGCAAAAGAAGACTGACACAGTTTTTAGTTTCAAAATCAGTAAAGGATGTTCCGTTGACTTAAGTAAGAAATCCCGTTAAAAGAAGATCTTAGAACCCCTCAGAAAAATAAAAAACTGACCGAATATACGAGGCTGTGTCGCTTAAAGATTTATTATTCTCCTTGGAAGCGACTTCTTAGTTCTTAAATTTCAATTCACACGCACATTACAAGACGATGAAGCTGTACAAAATACCGGGAGAATTTTTCACGGGTGAAAATTTCTGAACATACCAATAAGATCAATATAGTATGTACAGTAAATTAAGGCAATTGTTAAAGAACGTAACACCATGTAAGTGATCCCGCATCCGTTTAAAGATTGTTTACATTACGACTTACATGTTGTTAAGTAAAGCAAAAATTCATTTATTTTGCGCTTGATAGACAAGCGTTGACGTAGTGACAGTTTACAGAGCTTAAAGTTTACCTAATGACCAAAATAGCATCGCCAAGAGTATCCTTAATTTTGAGCAAGCTAATTACTTACACTGGCCGGTCTCTTATAATGATTTCGAAAATCGCCCTTTTCCGACTAAAACACTTGACGGCGCGTTTCTCGCAATTTTTTGTTGTCCATTTTCCGACCAGTTGTACATTTTGTAGGGAAAAACTTTAAGTACTTGAAAATACCTGTTTAAGGTGATTGCGAGGATATTCCTGATGTAAATTTGATTTCCTCGAAACAAATGAGATTTTTTATAGAATATGAGGGTTCCATCACAAAGCATTTACCTGGGCCAAGATTTCAATGACATGCTTGAAGGTAATTCTAAGAACGATTTTGCTACACAAAAAAGCGAGGGACGAGGAAAGATGAAATTAAAATGACCTCCAAGAGTTCATATGGAAACAGCTTCTGAAGATTAGTCAAGAATGGTAGCCAAGATTAGTAAAAGATTAGAGCACGTTCTGTTGAGAATAATCAGTCATTACAATTGCGCATCTCACTTCGTGTAGCAGACTACTGATAAAAGGTGTGGTTTTTAATTTCCGAGTTTAACACGTTTCACGCTTTAATGCTAATAATATGAAAGAAAGCGGCTTGAAGAGTGCACATCAGAAACTAGTCAAGGGCGAAAATCGCCGGTAATTCAGTGATTAGGCGGAATAAAACCGACGGAAAATGGCGCAAGACTCCTCTTACCAGTTCAGGGTTTCCGTGAGCTGCTCTTTCTTGCTCTTTGAAACAGATGAATTTCCATTTTTCGACTTGTTTTCCCTCATAATGAACTCAACTCCTGCCAAAAAAAAAAGACAGCCAACCTGCTTGAGTTAACAAACTTCATAGCCCTCTTTTTGCGCAAGCGTCGTCACTTCAACATTTTTTTACATTGCTAATGTTGTCGTGTTTGTAAAGGAAATGAGAAAAACTTACGCCTACTTTTTGAACAACCTTGCTCATTTAATAGAAGATATATCTTAAAAACAATCGCGGTGGTATAATTCGCAGACAATGATAGGTCGTTATCGGTAAAACCCCTCAATTATGACAGTTAATCCTTCGTACTAAATGCTAAATTTCAATTGCATCGTGTTGCAATTTCTTTCACATTTAACCTCCACGCGCGGCTCGTACTCTGGCAAATGTATCGGACTGGCTGCTTTTGTTTTCTCGCAAGTTTACTTTGTGGCAACAATGATCCTGTGCTGGACATGTTGTTTGCGAGTCTAAAATTTGGAAACTGACAACGCTGCATTAATAATCAAGCGGTGACCGCCTCAGACCTTGCGTGCTAAAGTGTATTTGAGCCAGCGGGCTTTTTTCTCTAGAGAGCAATTATGAACAATTACAAAGATTATGTACGGCTCAAAAAGCTTTTATTGAGGTTAGAACTTAGAGCTAATGGCTGTAATAAATCGTAGGCATCCAGGAAAACGAGTCTGCATTTCTTGTGTTGTCTTGCGATTGCGATGAGGAGTGACGCACGTTAGTGGAGTACAACAACTCGTTTCGTTTTCGTTCGTTTAATCGTAAGTTACTAGAAAGAACTTAAATGTTTGGAGAATGTTGGAGCATGACGTGGGGCCTTCATGAGCCCTTTACTTTTTTCAAAGCTTTTTCAAGTAAAATTGCTCCACGAAAGTTTGGGAAAAAAAACCAACAAAAAAGAATGTCTACAGTAAGAGAAGGGAGCTGGCTTGTGGTTGCTATTGTTCTTCGCCAACTGAAGTCTATAAACACGGGCGCGACTCCAACGAGTTACAGTACAGAGATAAATATGTCAAAAAACATACCGTCATCCGGTTCATCATATTCTTCAAGCAGTTTCTTGCTGTGAACAGCTTTCTTCGACTTCAGTTTATATTTTTTCATTCGAGTGATAGGATCTTTCTTCATGCAATCGCCCGTTGCAAGCTTAGTGGACGGATGATCTAACAGGCGACTTTTCTTCCTTGTGCTGGGCATATTTATTTGTTTGCTGTGATTTGAATTCTACCCTTGCGGGTCTCTTGGCCTCCTGTAAATACTAGATGAAAAAAAATAATACATTTTTGCACACGTTGCAAAGCTAACAACGATGTCAAGAATTGGGACGAGTGGTGCGAATACCCACCAGAGGTAAATATCACTGGTGAATAATTTGAACGAAAGCATCTTGAGTCATCAACACGGTGAATAATTTAAATTAGTGTGCCACTCGCACAAAAGACTTGTTATTGGAGTTTGACACTTAGTCAATCGCTTCATAAATTATTAACAATCTGGAAGGCAAAGAAAGTGAATTGATTACGTCATTAGTATCACGACCCACGCAGTTTTCGGTTAATTAAATAATTATCCATATCTCTTTCTTCGTTTTCCATCGACCAATCAGCTCACTTGTACTAATTGAACTCTTTCCTCGCATGACAAAAGGATATTTGTCTCCATGGCAACTGGGGTCGAAACAAAGAGAGTTGAATAAGTTTGGTTCTCATCTTTGATGCTACTGTAAATACTTTCAACCCCGTCTTTTGTTTTGGCATCACCTGCGGTCACAAATTTATTGTGCAACGGACTTCTTATTGAGCGACAAGTAAAAAAAAGTGTATCGGTTTGGAACAAAAGCATTTCCTTTCCTTCATCGTTAATGCGTAAGTTCAGAAACTTGAAAGCAGTTTTTTGACCTTTCAAGACTCCACACATTCCACTTCCCTTTAAGTTTCTTAAATCAAAAGTTATTTTATTGTTAAGTTCCGCTGTTACATTAATCCTTGTTAAGCCGTTTAAGCGCTGCCAATGAAATTCGCGGTAATGACCCTTAATGAAGCTTCAGCGTGGAGTGATTCCGTGAGAAAGATTATGGTTGTTGTCATCAGAGAGACATTTACAAAAGGTCTTAAGATCCTTAGCAAAATTTTTCCAGTTAAGGCTCAATGCCCCAAAAACCACCAAGAATTCAAACATGACATACGCGATGTAAGCACGTCATTTTCCCGCCGGTTGACGTACTCTGCGGCGGCAGCCATGGCGGTGACGAACAAAAACTTGCATCTCTACCGAAGCAGCAGAAGAAATAACCCGAAAAAGTCTCACGACAAGCGCATATTACAAAGAGAGAGACACCTCTGTCCATGTTGTGATTTTAAGCAGTATACGTCACAACTATCTCTTGTTTGACATCCTCAATAAAAATATAAACTCGTTAATGACAGTTAACTGCTGAATAATCTTCTTCTTCTTTGGTATTTTGGGAAATTCGTGCGATTTATTGTTTTTGTCTGTTGGGTTTTTTTTTTCATTTAGAAAAATTCCCCTGGAGGATTTTTGGGTTATTGTACAATCCTTACATTTGTACAACTCGCCGACTGATGTAGCAGTCACAGCTTGATAATAGAAGTGCGTCACAGATAGCCTTAAACAAAGTTCCTCGCTAGCAAAAAGACAAAACATGTTACGTTTGGTCTTTATTCCTGAGATATTGCCTACAGCGTTGTTCTTGTTTCCGAAAATTGTTTATGTATACTGTCATTGTTATTTGGGGCTGCAGATATTTTCCTAAGAACAAGGACTGCAGTAAAAAGCAAAAGACGATGATGGAGCGACACAATCAAGTTGCATGCGACATCGGTAATATCACGCCATCGTTAAGATCGAACCGAGAATGACCCCATAATGCCCTTCGAAGCACTTTAGATCAAAATGGCCGCTGTCTGATGTCGGGAGCATTTTTGAATTAATTACTAAGCAATGCACGTAGAACAGGAAGGTTTCATTGAAGGCCGTAGTGAAAACTGTGCATTTCAACTGCATTCTACAATTCGAAGTTTGAATCGAATAAGGTTTCGTTAGTTGGCGATTTGCCGATTTTACTCATAGCCAGCTGTTACACTGCTGTTCATAAAAATATGGATACGTGACCAGTAAATAAATTATCGAAATTGTTGACGTAATTGAAGTCAACAAGTTTACTTTTTTTTTTGCTTTCGGTCATGCTTCATTGAAATAACAGCAAGTCGTTTGTGACCAAATTTGCAGATGGCAACTGGCAGAGTAAAGCGAGAACGTTATGTCAAGGATAACCGGATCGAGGTGTTGTTTATCTTCCATGGAGTAATAAGGAGTGATTAAAAGGTAAAAAGGTGAAAAAACGCTCTTTGTAGACAGGGACCCATTAGAGAGTAGCAACTCAGATTGTATCGACCTTTGCAAGAAGGAATACCAGCATCCGACGCTCCACAGTTTGCAGTTAAAAGGAAAATTATTAGGTGTTTTGTCTTTACCAGAACCTGTTGCTTGTCCGCTGGATCGCTTTTAACACTTATCGGTTACAGAGAAAAGACCACAAGATAAATAAATGTAATTGGTCACCTTGCACGACAAACGAAGCCGGAGATAAGAATGGAAGGTACGAAAATCGTTGCAAGAGATCGAAAGAGTCAAATGGAGAGCGGAGGCTCGTCCAGTTACCAAAAAGCAATTTCCTACCTAACGCATTAGTGAAGAATCCAACCATTCTAGTGTTATTTATTTCACTTGAACCAGTTGTCAATCTATAATAAGCTAATTTTAAGACAATTATTGTAATTAATCACAGAAAACATAACCTTTCC
>OX421447.1:3008907-3013907 GCA_949126865.1 Montipora capitata
GTGATATTGTCAGCGAGTCAAAACTGTGTTATTTACTCTGTTCAGCAGCACTCCACACAAGAAAAATACTAGAAAGGAGACAAAATGTGCCGTGACGACACAGTTTAGTAGCTCAAAGAAGTGTCGTTAATGGAAAATGATAACTTTAACGACACAGTACTGAGGCGACTCTACATCCCTTACTTATCACACCTTCATTTTGTCCTTTGCTTTCCTCATCATAAGCCGGAAATAAATGTGTTCTTTAGCGTTATGAACAAACGTGGGTTATAATACCGTATCCACCAAGATATGGTTGACTAGTGTAGCATCCTGCATTTCATAGCACAGCCGCGCTTGACTTGATTGTTCTTTTCAACTCGATCCGATTCATAAGACACCTAATACCGTACTAACCTCACGTTCTTGGTCCGTACCAAAACCTAACGGCATCATAAATTATAACTACCACTTCGATTCGGCTCTTTGGCCGGAATGGGTTAGATAAAGCTAGGTATAGTCCCAAAAATTAACCAGTCATTTGCTAGTTTCAACTCCAACTCATCTTTAGTTAAAACCACTTGCAAATTAGCCAGAGTTATCAATCACTTTTAATTGAGTTATTATTACTACAATAAAGACAAGCGAGACTATAACACACAATTAAACAGTTCAGTTATCCAATACTGCATCGTCATATTCTCACTGAAGTGAATATTACTGAAGAAAAACGATGTGGTCAAAGCACCGTGTGTTATCGTGCGGTATAAACCGCTTGGTCATACATCTATTGACCACAAAACGTTTTTTCACAGTTTCATGGGCAATATACAGAAAACTGTGGCCCGGGATTGATGATTTAGCACGGAAACTGTTCACGTTGTCAGATCATTTGGTGGTTATCGCATTCCCGTTAAGTAAATATACTTCAACAAAGCCGCCTTGTAGTTTAAGTGCCTACCACCTCAATTCAGTTCCACTTTATTCATTCTCCAAAATCACTCCAAATACATATGACTGTGTTGTTTTTAGAACCTTGGATTCAAAATTCACCGTTTTATTTGCTTTGAAAGGCGGAAAAAGTGGCGGTACTTTGATCGATAACCGAGCAATGAGGGGGAATGGGTTCAATACCGGGTTGACGTCACACAATTTGCATAACCACCAAAATGCAAAGAAAATATGACGTCAACCCGCTATGGAATCCATTCCCCTTAATTGCTCGGTTATGGATCAAAGTATGACCACTTTTTCCGTCTTCCAAAGCAAATAAAAAAAGTGAATTTTCAATCCGATGGTTCTAAAAACAACACAATGTATTTGGGGTGATTTTGGAGAATAAATGAAGTGGAAAAGTTTGTTAAGGGAATAGGCATTTTAAATACGATTGTTATTATTGGATTCCTTAAAAGAGAAAAAGCCGTTAAGACTGAAATTATGTCAATGTCTTTCCATCAAGATGCTTATTAATTACTGTAAAATTCCTAAAATAAGCCCCGGGGCTTATATTTTTCAAGGGCCTTTTTCGAGGGGCTTTTTTTTGGAGGGGCTTATATTCGGAGGGGTTTATCTACGGTGGGAAATTTGCGTTTCCGAATCGATTGGGCTAGCCTTATAGTTGGAAGTAAATTTACCGTTTTTGCTTTGTTTTACTTTGTATTTGAGGGCAATTTTCCAAGTACAAGCTCCCCGGGGGCTTATATTTGGAGGGGCGATTTAACGGAGGGTTTTTTGCGTTACCGCTTTGGGGGGCTTATATTTGGAGGGGGTTATTTTCGGAATTTTGCGGTAGGCCTAACAAACTAATCAGCTCTTTGAGGGTTCATGCAAAATACTGGGTTTTTGCAGGGATTCTCTATTCATACAAAAGAAAAAAAGCCAACAAGAGTCCTTTACCATTCTCTAAAGTCTAGCTGGACAGAACAGATTTTACTTAAGCATCTCTTGTGTAACCTGTTTTGCAGGGTGTCAAGCATAGTAAGGAGCGAAATAAATTGGCAAATGGGATTTCCTAAAATAACTTTTTTCCTTTTTTGGATGACAGCGTTAGCACTCAACAATGAATCGCCTTCTAACTATATCTCGTCCCAGAATAAGAGAATTTTGAGTCCTAGAATTTAGAGCTTAGCTTGAGCCGGTAAACTCTCTCCTGCAAGTCCAGCCAGAAGATTCTTCGCTGCCAAAACGGCCATTGCTTCACGTGTGGATTCCTCCGCGCTGCCAATGTGGGGAAGTACAACTGAAGAGATTAAAAAGCAAAACAGTATCTCCAGAAAATCTTTGTTTACAATTTTAGTCCTAATATCGTATGCCCATCGTTTTAATCGATGAAACAAGAAACCAGCATTAAATATAAAAAGTGTATAACTGGGTAGCTCTGAACTGATTTGAGCCCGTTATAAATCTTTAAGGACTATTGCCTTAACCCAATGACCCCTGGGGGTGACACTTAATAGATTTTACTGTCTTACTCATCCAGGAAGGGGGGGGGGGGGACGTCCTAGGGCGTTTGAGGTGTGAATGGCTTAATTAAAGGGGCTAGGTCACGCTATTTTAGGTAATTATGTTTAATTTTGTTAATTATGAGCTCTAAACGTCAAATTGGCAGAGCAAGAGTCTTTCATTTGCAAAATCACGGCCTCATAACAACTGAGAAAGATTTTCCAGCTGTGTAAATGACATTTTGATATAGACTGATATAAATTTGAAAAAAGGTGGGCCGACGTTTTTCAAATTTACCCAAATTCAATCCATTTCAATCCTCTCCAGTTTTGTCCATCAATGTCCCTTCTTGGCTTCCCTGTGTTTTGTTAGAGTTCTTCTATAGTTTTGAACAGTTATTTTGATATTTTAGTCAATTCTATGACCATTCGATCAGTGCTGAAATTGCCTAAAATTGCGTGACATAGCCCCTTTAACAGATTCCAAATTCTAAACATTTGGGCCCAAGAGAGCTTTCACCACCCAGTAATTCAGTCTTTTTTAAATGGCCAAAATTCTTCGCTGAGTTTCGCAACCCAAAAGGTTTAAAAAAGGTGGTAATAACGAAGTTAAGAAAGTTCTTTTATGTATTGAAGTGAAAAGGCCCGGGCAAACGGATTTAGCATTTGCTTCAATATCCGTTCAGTTTTGTCGAAAAGCCATGTTGAAACCGTTTGCCCACCCCCCCTCCCCCCCTCCCTTTCAACCGCGTTGAGATATGTTGAAACGAAGTTGAATCGTTGTTGAATTTGTCGAAAAGCAATTTTACAATGACTGCAAAAATTCTCGCGCGCTCATCGGCTAATCAGACACATAAATTTATAATTTACGCGATAACGACGCGATATTGCTCGCGTCAGATTGAAGTTTCTCGCATTTTTGTCTCGCTTTCTTCTCGTGTTTTGACTTAATTTTGACCCCTCTGCCATTTTGTTATTGTAAAAAACTAATTGATGTCAGTTTTTCATGCGTCTGTCCTGTTATTGACAATGAATTGCGTCATAACATTTTCAAAGTAGTCTGCGGATCCACTCCTACTTTAACAGTGTTATGACTTTGAAGTTGCCTCTTTCGTGACTTGGAGAGCGCCATCTTGGATATGACGTGTCATGACGTAGCAATAGTCAACAAACGTGTTCGACCTTACCAAGTTCTTCGATCCCCGATCACTTTCTCAATGTGATCTTTCTGCTTCCAGAAATTCAAATGTAAGATGAACTATTGTAAACGGTCTTGTGGTTCAATAGGTAGTAGGCCATGTAGGCCATAAGTGCGACAGAAATTCAAGTCACTCGATACTTATAGAATGAGCCGCCATCTTGAAATGTACGCAAAAAACCGCTAGCCTATATGAATTAAGGCTCAACCGTGGCGCGTTAAAGTGTTTACACTACTTGTTCTATCCGAACCGTGCCGCTTTTCTCAGCACTCGTACCATTTTCACCCGTGCTCAGACTACCTGGCCGTAGGTCCCAGCACGGGTAAAAAGTTTGGTTCGGCACGGATGAAATTTGGTACGGACAGGTTGTTTACACTGCAAATTTCATCCGAGCCGAACCTTTTTTTTGGAACCCGTGCCAATTTCACCGGAGCCGTGCCAAAAATTTCTGTAGTGTAAACCGGGCTTTAGTCATCCGGAGAAATCCTTGACTATGGCTACGTCATAGCCTCGTTTGCATACACAAAAACAAAGATGGCGGACTTCAATTTAAATTTGCTTATTTTTGAAGCGTTATTTTTGGCTATTTAAACACATTTAGTCCAAATGAGTGGTCAAGTATGACAACACAGGTAAAGAACTTTCGATTCAGAGAAACTTTTTCTAGACCGTACTTTCCCTTTAAACCTCTTCAGTTTTTGAGTGCCTTTAGTATCCTTACCACAGTTCCTTAACGTTAAAAGAGGATGATCAAGTGGCAAGGGTTCTGGAACCGTTACATCTAAACCAGCACCCTGACAAAAAAAGAGAAGTAGTTTTAGCATACACTGCCGAGATGCCACCGAGTCCCTTTACAAGACCAAAGCGTTTCTCAACAATTTTTACGAACGTATTTGAGCAAAATGAACGTAAGAAAGAGACAAAAGAGCGAAACAAAAAAATTTGGATGTGTGGTAATCACGACACTATGGAGGTTTCTCGTCTTATGATCGGCAACTTAGAGATCCAGCAATTTAGATTAAATTAAGAGGAGTCGTTCATCAAATGGTTTACGGTGGAACAACTTACCCATATTTCTCCATTCTTAAGTGCTTCGTACAAGTCTTCCTGGTTAACTACTCCACCCCTGAAACGATTGATTCTTATGTAAACTCAAATATTGCTTCAACCTAACCTTTATTTTAGCCTAACTTTTATGTTTTGATATTCTCAGAGATATATGGGTTAATGACCAAGCGTGAGGTCAAGATGGCTGGATATTGGCCAAGTTCTTTTTTTGCGTGTTTATGGACCGAGACGAAGTCGAGGTCCATAAACACGCAAAAAAAAGAACGAGGCCAATATCCAGCCATCTTGACAGAACAAGCTCGGTCAATAAAGG
>OX421447.1:3021407-3068907 GCA_949126865.1 Montipora capitata
TAAAGGGTTTGGCCTTTTCCAACACTTACATTATAACCTTAAACTACATTTTATACTTCCCCGTGCTTTTCTAATGTCAATGTAGACTAATTATTATTACAACAACACAATAATTAACATGATAAAGGCAGTGTAAGGTTCGTAACAATACAAGGTCACCAGCAGCCTCACAGCCATTCATAGGCTAGGTCACTGAGCAAACAACTGTAAAAATGGCCTCTGTCCCCTTCATTAACCCATTGACTTCTTGGAGATTCTACTCTGTCTAATGCCAGATGATTTTACCCGTCAACTTGGGGGACTGGGGAGTAAAGAAAGTGGACAACTGAAATACCCAGAGAAAAACCTCAGACAAGGGTAATGAAAAAAACAGAAAGGGATCACAACACGTCAAGGGATTTAGGGATGTAAATGCAATGTGCTATAGGTGTCCAAGTACAGATAACTTTGGGGTTATCATTCTTGGCTGCACCAGGGTTTCTAAAAAGATTTCAAGCCAAAGGAAAATGTAACAAAGTAGATGGAACTAATAGCCCCTATGTTTCTCTTCCTACCAAAAAATACAATTAATAAATAAATGTTTATTTAGCTGCCAAACTGTTGTAAAGGTTAATATGAAGCCAGGTGGAGATATCACCAGGTACCAACAACTGACTATTCTTCAACCTTACCATTTTCTGATTTTTTGTAGACATCAGCATAAAGAAATCTTGCAACACCAAATGGAGCCAATCGTTGAGCTACAGCTATGCCTAACGTAACATAAATATATTAATGAAGATGAAACTATACAGTTACTAAAAAATAAAATAAATGTAATTTGTAAGGGAACTTGAAGGGTGCCAAAGGGACAAATATGAGCTTGAAGAAGATAATTATATGCAGGAGTATACTTATCTAGAAAAACATCCTAAATGTGAAGCCCAGAAAAGGCCAATTTTGAACAGCAACATATGCAAGCAAGAAGTTTGGTTTTAAAAACTTTGGTTATAAAAATTAAGGCTATAACATCGACGTTTCAATGTTGACGTGAGACCATTATATACAGAATAAGAATTATACACATATTGTTCTTAAAATACACTAAGGAAAAACTATGCTAATAAAAATGAAAAATAAAAGTAGAAATTATAAAATCACGAGGCGAAGCGATATAAACAAAATACATGTACTCTAAAACAGCTTTGAGCTAATGGAGTCTTTTTGCTTGTTTAAAGTAGGCTTTAAGTCCCTTATGAACAGCATCTCAAACATACATGTAAGGCAATCCCACTTATTTTTGCACTTCTTAAAAATACTGAAGAGTCTCGAAACGTTGGAAATGACGATAAAATATTTAAATTTAAACAACTTTGTGTAAAAGTTTTTTTTTACCACTGCACAGCCAGCGGGTCTAAAACACAGGTCACGTTCCACAGGTCACGTTCCACAGGTCACTCGTTGCAGGTCATTGTTTTACCTTTTGAAAAGTAACCCTAACCCTCAATTTGGTTTTTAGGCCTAGGATTAGCCAAATTGAGGGTTTTGGGTTTTCAAAAAGGTAAAACAATGACCTGCAATGAGTGACCTGCGGCATGTGACCTGTGTTTTAGACCCGCCACTGCACAGCGCTTTAATAGCGTGTACATTTTTAGCTGCAGTTACATAAAAAAGACATTTTTATCAAGCAAACATAGTGTTTGGTGTATTCTTTTATGTTAGTGTTTGTTCTGTAGAAGCAACTTTAGCTACAAACAAAATCAAATTTTTTTGCAAACATCAATTGCCGCTCGACATTGAAGTTGTCTTGTTGATCACAAAAGCTCTTGTTTTTAGGTTGACCGCTTTTGCGGGAATTCCTCTCCTGTGGGAATATAACATCGGCACTTTTGACCTTTTTGATATTTACATTGTAAGATAAAGATTGTTTATTTTAAAAATGCCTTGTCAAACAAATACTCTTTCGCCACGCAGCGGGATCAAAATGTAATGAAAACACTACCCTAGTGAGTTTAGACAATGCGTGAGTCATCGAGGCATGCGAACCATGGCTGCGAGTTATGTGAGGCATGCGAGCCATGGCTGCGAGTCATGCAAGCCAAGATGGCGAGTCAACATGCGAATCACACAGTTATTGAAAGCTAACCGTTTTAAAATGGGTGCTTACTGACTTAATAACAGTTTATCAGCACTATTTGAAATGAGTGCTTTTACTTAAATGCGAAATTTGCATGGCTCGCATGACTTGCTGGCTCGCAGATTATCCAGCCCCTACCCTGGTGGGAGGTATTTGTCAACGATTGCCGTGTGATCAGCGTGAACCAGGGTCTTTTCTCAACGACAATGGAGGCAGAGAAGAGACACTCTGAGAACAAGGTTAAAGAACAAATTATATGTGTATTCTTATTCTGTATATATTAGCTCCTTTCATTCCACTCAACTTTATATCTTGATAATGGTGTAAAGTCAACATCGAAATGTCGATTTTATAGTGTCAATTTTTATAACCAAACATATGCAAGGTTTGTCTTAAAAAGTCAACCTTGCAAAACTGCCGAAATAAAATGGAATAATAGTACAGTGGCCTGTGGGCATTAGCTTAGTGGGGGGCAGGAAAGCAATTTTGCAGGATAAGAGATAAATTTAAAGGTTGCCTGCCCTGCAAAGAGAGCCTGCATGCTCACAAACTAACAGTTTACCTGACAACCTTCAAAAACACCAAAATCTTTTAAAGCTATCCAATCTCAGTTTTTTTAAATACTGCTGCATTATCCTCAGGAAAACAAAAAAAGCTAACCAATTCTTCCAAATCCAACTATTCCGACTGTACTCCCCATAAGAGTTGGTCCACACATCCACAGAGGTTTCCATGTTCCCCATCCACCACTAAATGCAAAGAACATTATTTTAATCTGAAAAACGTTTTAATTAAATCACAACTACTGGTACATCAATCCAATAAGCTGCCTGCAATACCAACAAAATTGGTTGCTCTATTGTAACTAGGTTGCAATTCAAATTATACAGTTGTACCTAATCTCTTTTTTAACATTAAAAATATTTGCTTTATATGGAGTTCACCTCACCAATGCCCTATTGCAAGCTAACTGTTCGTAATATTCAATGAGACTTTGCTCTTCTTTCTCGGTTTTGAGATCCTCAGGCAATAGAATTTTTTCTTGGTATGGAAGATTCTTTTACCAGCTCTAATTTATGAACTCCACCATGGCCCATGATGGCCATCTTGGATGAGAAAATTCAAACAGATCAAGCAAAAGTTAATTATTCCATTATAAAGTGAATAATTGTATTCATGAATGGTACTCAACCCTAAAATGATTCAGAAATATATTCTACCGTTATTTGTTTGAAACCAACTCTTCTATATGAAGAATTCACACTTTTAATGATTTCAATAATAATTAAAAAATTATATTTATTATTCCCTAACAGTCTCACAAAGATCACTAAGCCAGGGGTCCAAGCTTTAAAAATTACTTTTTGACTTCCGCAGCTGCCTCAATGAGTCGTCGTTGAGTTGCCAAAAGCAGTCCTACTGTCAAAGTAGCCTACAATAATTTGAAAAATATGTACAATGTAACTTTTAAGATCTCTCTAACCCTAACCCTAACCCCAATTAGCACAGAATCTGAATTAGGTATCAACCAAATTAAAAGTTTCATTAAATGTATAATATTAACAAAATTAATATGGAAACTTGGAATACATGCAACACACGCTTTCCACTGAGGGTTTTTTTGAGAGCCAGGCCTGACTTTCTTGCAGCCCTGTGCGGCAGCACTAACCATGACAAACCAGAGATTTTGACTCTACTTAAGCAATGGTTGGCACAACCCATGCTTTGAGCAACTCAGTGCTAGCCTGGGTTGCTCAATGCATGGTCAGCACTAACCAGCATTAAATGCCATAGAAACCAATACGTTTCCATGGCCTGGTTTCCGTGGCATGGTTTCATGCAACCAAATCAGGCTTCGAGTAACCAGCCCCAGATCATCAAAAAGTGCTGGTTGAGGATGTTATCAGCCAGAGTCATGACAGAAAAAAAAAATGGATGTGAACAACACATAATTCAAGTTGCTACATTTGCATTCTACAGGAAAGTTTTTGACAATCCGCAGTAAAATAAATAACAGCCAATACGTCTTGGTGAGCTCTCTTTAGTTGGTTGTAATTTAACTGGTAGCATTCACGTTAGCTACAAAGAAATGCTGGTCATTTTTCACATTTTTGGTGGTAGAGGCAGATACATTTATAATAATATTATTTGGACTTACGGTGGCATCTGTTAATACTCCAGGAGTATGACCAACAGCAATTCCTCTGCAGATAAAATGGTAAACTGCATGACTTGAAGGATAAACATAGTGACTTGATTACAATGAAAATAAATTGTGAAGGATGTCTTTACTGGAAAACACCACCACCTATCAGTCTACAATGCCACAATAATCCGTATCCATACATTATGTCATGCTTCTCTTTCCTTTTGATCTATTTCTTTTATGTTTTTCAACATTTTTAAGAGGTTCTTGCAATGTTTCATTATATTTTTTGGGGGTGTCATGAAATTACATCATTTTGTGTGACATAGCCTCTTTAATTACAAGCAAATTCCAGACCTTTTTGAAGTTTCAGGTAGGCTGACATGATCAAAACCAACAGACATCGTGCTGACAACTTTCAGTTGAGGACCTGTTTACCATGAAAAAATTCATCATTGTTACTAGATTCTTTCTTCATACCATGGAAATTTGAAAAATTGTTTCATTTTGGGGGCTAATTCCAGATCCAGTTTTATAAACATTCTTTAATTTGCTGCTCATCCAAAGAAATGGATGAGGCAGTCCAGTTTCGACATTCAAACAGCGTGGCAATTTTTAACTGTCCAAATGCCAATGGGTATTCCCTCTGTATGTCGGTTACAGGAACTAGACTAAGTCTGCCAGATACCTAGAAATTTTTAAGTAAAAAATGAAATGGCAATTTTAAAATATGAACTATCTTGAGTTTCCAATGAAATGATTCCTTGGTTGTCGTGTGTTTGCCAGAGTTGTTCAAAAATATCCCAACTGTTTGTTTTGTGGTTACTGGTCACGTGTGACTGACACTGAATACATTTGAATTTTTAACACATGCTCAATTAATATGAAGTGTCAAGGTGGCTGACAGTCTTCTTTCCTCTTCCTGACTTATCTAGGAAGATCAAAGCAGGCTGCTCACAGGGTATGACAAGAGATGAACCCTATGCAACTTTTGATGCCACAACTTACCAAAAACATGTGTTGCAATTGGGGAGCAATAATATTGGGAAATCCCCCTCTAAGAGTATATCACACAACAATCTAAGAACATATTATTATCATGCAAGAATTAATAATAATAATAATAATAATAATAATAATAATAATAATAATAATAATAATAATAATAATAATAATAATAATAATAATAATAATAATAATAATGTCATTAAGCATCCAAACAAGCAGTTTTGCCTGTTTTAAGGATGGTAACACAAAATGTGGGCCTTTGTGTTTTAGGACAGGAACAAAAGCAGACGTGCTTTCCACTAAGTCACTCTGCACATGACAGCCTCTGTTTCACTGCCTATCTTTCCCCTTGTCAATTATATTTTAATGAGCTTATTTTGTTACAGTCTATCAAAGATCATTAACACTATTTAGTAAAATGTACTGTTACAGTAGTTAAAAGAGGCAATGAAATGGATTTTAAATTTTTTGTCCTGTCCTACGTCCCCAGTGGTAGTGTTCCTTGGTAAATCTGTGTTACTCACCAGCTGCTTGAAGTAACTCAGCATCTATTTTTTCAGTTAGTAGGCAGTAAAGTCCATCTGCACCAGATACTCGTTTTAATAGTTCAGATCTTGGGATAGGATCGTCTGAATCCCAGTGATCTATATCACAGCTTTTGATGGCAAAATATTAAATTTGGTAAATTCAGTAATTTACTTTATTTTAACCTTGACATTTTTTTAAAAGATTCTTAGATCATTGCAGTTATAAATGTGTGTTAATTACAAAGGAGAGGAGCAAAGCCTGAAAAATTTGGGCTTGATTGGATTTGAAATTACCACGACCACACGATTCAAGCAAACCTGGGAGCTAGTCATTTTCTGAGTTCATAACAAACCTTTGGAGGACATCTGCAAGTGGCCTGGGCTAAAACATTTCTCATTCAGAAAAATGTGTCATTAAATAACCTCAGATTGCAGGAAAAGTGATCTAGGAGAAATCAGCTTTAAGATTTTTCCATGGGTGCATACCCCTAAACCTCCTTTGGCACTCAATTAATTTCTCCAGCCAGCATCTCCCTGAAACTTGGCAACTATGATTAATTATTTTAATTTTACAGTGATTGTTCAGTCACTCTGTGGACAGGTTATGCTATGCTTTTGCAATTATTGCAAAAGCAACTGGCATTATATACTCTACATATTTATTCTCTCCAAAATTTGTTCTTTCATTTGCAATATTGATTGACTAACTGATTTAATGATCGAGGAGCTTTCCCAGCTGTAACATTTACTAGACTGACACCCATGACAGGTGTTGTGGGTTACGGGTGCTATTGTGAACCCTGCATCATTTAAAATGATGGTTCCACAGCAAACTTACTCTTGTAACTTACATACAAGTAACTTATGTTGCCTTTGATCACATAATAACACAGTACAAAAATATCTGCCAACTAATTAGCCAATAATATGATTGTTGGTGCCACATAAAATATTAGCATTCAAAAGTCAGAGGTGAAAACATGAACCTTAAAAATAAATGCAGTATTTGAATTAAATGTGAGGGAAGGTAATGACTAAAATATACTTGTAATCATACTGGAAACAAGTTACTAGCAAACTGACAGAGACTTTGCTCTTTCAGTACTTATAAAATTTCACTTAAGGATGTTTGTGCCCATTGTTACTGCGCATTTTTTCGCGCATGTCACGCACACGTCTTGCATCGCAGACCACGAAGGTAAACGCAATACCAAAGGCGCAAACATTTTTCCCAAGAATGGAACGCCAAAGCATGTGGCATCATGGGATAGCTGTGGACCCAGGTCTTCTCAGAAATGTCACGCAATGACGGAATAAACAAGAATGGTACCGGAATACACAAGAACGAGGCGGAATGACAACAGAATAAGGCAGAATAAACCAGAAGGACAGGCGTTACTAAACACAGGAACGGAACGGAACGGAATATACCGGAATATGCCGGAATGAGGCGGAATAACACCGGAATGAAACGAAATGAGCAAGAATGGTGCCAGAATATACCAGAACGAGCCGGAATTACACCAGAATGAGGCGGAATGACACCTAAACAAGCCTGAATGACACCCGGAATGAACCTGAAAATGCTTTTGTTGTGTCATGTGATTCCCTAAGGGCATTGGATGTGTTTTTGCCTTTTGTAACATTTGGAACACTTCGATCACGAGAAAAAATTGACAGGTATATCCGTCGCTAAATTAATAATTACTTCTTGTGGAAGTAACATTTTTTTCGTGAACAAATACAGGAGCAAGAGAAACAGAATGTTATTCTAATTGTTTTTGTCTATGGATCTCGGAGGTGGCTTTCACTGTGCGAGTCAGAAAACTCGTCAACATTTTTATTTCATTCTGACAGGTCAATTGTGCATTGACCAATCACAATCAAGTTCAGCGAACCACAAACTAATTACCGTTGCTGCTTGCCTGCTTCCCACAACCCACATGTGATTGAGATATACGGAAATAGATTCGCGCAAACGGCCGGAGACTTTTTTTCTCTTCCCGATTGTTGGCAATAATGCCATCGAACCTGAACGCAGTGTTTCCTTGTTTGAAGAAAGAAGTCAGAAGCACAGAAAAAAAGATCGATCATTGATAATATATTTACATGAAGAATTGTGAGAACATATCGTGACTCATTCCAAGCCTTGTTACTTCCCCTTAATGTTTTTTTTTTGTCAGTCTCTCTATTCTGCAACATTTATTCATTCACAGAATGAATCATTTTGTGTTCCTTGTCATTCCGGTCCACGCTAATCAGCTTGATTCTGGTGTCCTTCTGGTTTATTCTGCCTTATTCTGTTGTCATTCCGCCTCGTTCCCGTATATTCTGGTACCATTCTTGTTTATTCCGTCTCATTCCGATGTCATTCGGTTTTATTCCAGAGTCATTCTGCCTTGTTCCGGCATATTCCGGTTTATTCCGGCATATGCCGCTTTATTTGTGTGTCATTCCGCCTCATTCCAGGGTCATTCCGGTGTCATTCCGGCTCGTTTCGGTATATTCCGGTACCATTCTTGTTCATTCCGTCTCATTCCACCTCTTTCCGGCATGTTCCGGTTTATTCCGGTATATTCCGTTCCATTCCATTCCGTTCCTGTGTTTAGTAACGCCCGGGTAACCATGCATTTTTGAGAGATAATTAAGTTTCAATTTGAGAAAGGATGCCATACATTGCTTTGTATTTTACAGCTTTTTACAAATATTATTCATGAATTATCTTTGAAAAATGTGTGGTTACCCCCAATTTTCTTTTTGGATTTCAATAACACTTGTTAAGATCTACATTTCCTGCATAATCACACACCGGGCAAAAATACCTTTAATTAGTAGGCACCGTCCTGAAAATAACGCAATCTTCTAAAAGTGCACCTCATGATCTCGAAAACAAGCACGGTGACTCTCCATTTTTTTTGCCTTCTTGTCAAAAGTAGATCATTACCTTTCTGCGTGGCAAGTTTTAAAAAATTCTGTACGTGGGAACATTTTGGGCGCGAACGTCCTTAAATGACGAATGCAGATAAAACACATAACTGATCTGCTACATTTAAAAACTATTACCAAGATGTTTATGAGAGAGAATTCTACAGTCATTAAAGGCAATGATTATTGTTTTTTTTTATCTCTGTTAGTCCATTGTACAAAATCATTTGGTCTCAAAAGCCACAATAATTAAATAATAATGAAGGTAACCAAATTAAATAGCCATGTTTTACCGACGTATAAACATACCACAATCGTTCTAGTGACAATGAGACTTTCAAATAGATATCCTTGTCCTACATTTAAGATATAATAATAAAGATAAAAAGTTACGTAGCACCGACATTTTACCTTTGAGAAGATTTAAGAATTTCAATAGCAGCTTGTGGAACCTTGCGAGTAACAAGAATTTTTTGTTTTCTCTCTTGTACCAAAGACATATTCCGTGCGACTACCGGGCTTACAACTCCTTTGGTGACAAAACCACGGCAGAGCCGGATAAAAGGTGCGTAAGACATGGCAAAACAACGAAAAGAATAAAACGCAAAAAGCAAACGATAATGCGAGTTAAACAATACCCACCCGATGACCTGATATGATGTTAGAAAACAACCAGGCAACCAATTTCTCGTTTAGAGATTGGACGCTAATATAAGGGGCGGTGCGAGAGGCGGTGCTTAGAAATGTAACGCCATTATTTTTGTCTTTGATCCTTAAGGCCACGCTAGCCTGCGACCACAAACGATAATTAATCGCAGGTCATTGTCTCGCTGAAGTGTCGTTCGTATATCATGGGGAACAGTTTGAGGCAGACTCGCCTCGAGGAGGGGTGGGGGGGGGCTTGGGTTGGTGTACTTTATAGGGCGCTTTCCTTTTGTAAGAACTAGCCGGCCAGACCCATCCGTTTGCCAAGAAAATGTCTTAATTTGAAGGCTTTGTAGAGTTAGTCCTTCCAAATGCCCGTTCTTGCGGGGGTCTGGCCGGACAGCTCTGTCAAAAGGAAAGCGTCCTTAGCCAACTTGTTTCCCGACGAAAGACTTTTCAGATGAGGTACCCCAAGTAATCGATACGTTTTGCCTATGAGAGCCTGAGTAGCAGGCGGTTTGGCTAATTTTTGACGCTTCCTCCAACGGGGTTGACTTCCCCCTTCATGCTTTTCGCCTGGCCATTTACATTCAAACGATCACTTGAAAGTCAACCACGGTAGAAATTCACAAAACTATAAGACATTTTTGGGGTTCAGACAGAAAGAATAAATTGCAAATTCCAAAGCATAAGAAAAGAAAGAAGAAATATGTGGGTTGAGTTTGTTGGTTCTCTACTCTGCTCGAAGAGGTTTTTCCTCTGGTACTCCGGTTTTCCCCTCTCCTCAAAAACCAACATTTGATTTGATTTCTTCTGATTTCAGTTGATTTGTTGTCTCCCCAATAGATTAATTTCGTTATATTAAAAATTCAGTCCTAAACAAAAGGCATCATCTCGAGGCTCCGGAGAATAAATATATAAAGGACTTTTATTCTATGACTAGCTCCGCTATCTTGCCCGCTCGGGATTTCTCGCTTGGTCTCGCAAGATCAAAAATCATTTTTTGGTGTTTTAAGTCATATAATAAATCCTTTATTGACCAAGCTTGTTCGGTCAATAACCCATATGTATCACGGTTTATTTCCCGGAGCCTCGAGATGATGGCTTCAGTTCTGGACTGAATTTTGATAGTGTATATCGAAAATTGGGCTATTAGTAGCGCAATCGCGCTCCGCTAAATGACCTTGTGACTTAAATAAAGTTATTATTATTATTATTATTATTATTATTATTATTATTATTATTATTATTATTATTATTATTATTATTATTATTATTATTAAGCTGTGCATTTTTCACCTGAAATAAGGGAATCATTGAAAGCATTCTGCTCAATCTTTGTTTGAAACTGAAAAACTGAACTTTATTTAAACACGTGACTTTGATGAGCCTAAAAAAGGACTCGTTACAAAAATGTACGTGTTTCAAAAGTTAATACTGATTACAACTACCGTATGTGAGACATGGGCAAAGAATCTTTGGCATACTCAACTTGAACATTTGTTGAACGGTCCCAATTTAAGGTGTTATTAAAATACATCAGTTGTTATCAACGGCAGCGTGATCCCAAGGATTTATTACCCTACTCCGGTTGACATGGAGACTGATGTCACTAAAAAGGCCATTCTTCATCAACTTATTTTAATAATTACGAAGGAAACAACTGATGTGACATTACGGAAATGGGTTTATCAACTGAATTGATATGTAAATTGACATGGCAAACGCTCGAAATAGTAATTTTTGCTCTGACCGAGGTCGGAGGGCTAACAGTCGAAACATCAGGTTTCGAATTTCTTTTTAGGGGTCAATTTACCATATCAACCCAGTTGATAAACCCATTTTTGCATTTAATTTTCCCACCGACGCAGTATCACAGTTTCTTTAGAGAATGAAACCCTTTATTCATGACGTAACAATATCTGAGTGGCTGGGAAGTAGGCTGGTTCATTTCTCAGTCTTAAATTACTTTCTGGCAAATCATGAACTAGTATTATCATTATTATTATTATTGTTATAAGTATTATTATCGGGGAAGCGCTTCGTTTGTACCGCAGCACGCAATGGAAATGCAATGATTCAGTTCATTTGAAGATTTGAAGCGAACGTAATAACTGGCCGGTTGGGCCAAAAGGTAAAGTGCTTTATCTTACTGTAGCTCCATAGACATAGTTCAGAGCAAGGACCATCAGACGTGGTTAGCATTTTAAAGTATGCAAGTTTTGGTTTACATTTTATCATGACTTTCTGATGAACAAGAAAGCACCATTCATTCGATTCGCAAATGATGTGTTTTCTCGCTCGGAAAGAGGTTTTATAAAATACGTGAAATTCCATATTCCCAGACATCGCCTCTTTGTTTTAAGTCCTTGCGTATCGTGATTGTAATCTTGAGAGTCGAACTGATCTTACGTGGGATCCAATTTCGAAAATACACTAGAATAACTCAACAAAAACAGCTTCATTTCCATGAATGTAGCAAATGTAGTCAATTACTTCCTCTCTGCAAGTGATATATAGACTTCTTTCACTTTTCTATATGGACAGTCACACGACAGACGACAAGAGAACCAGTTGCCAGTCAGGTTTGCTTTCCGGGGTCACCGGAAAAATTGGAAGCATTTTTGTTAGAGGTAAAAGAAGTTGCTTTTTTCGCGTTGGCTACACTGAGCGGAAAAAAAAACTTCAGACGCCGTACTTCAGCAGAGCCGAATCCGCAATTTTAACCAGTTAAGTTAATGTGAAGTTCGGCGTCTGAATCAATTCGGAAAGACTGTTTTTATTTAGCCGTCGGCTCAGCTAACCTCGCCTAGCTCAGCCGGGAAGAAAGTCTGTCTGACCGGCTTTGATATTAGCCGTACTTCACATGAGCTGAATCAAATGCATAAATTATAAGCCGATTCATGAAAACATGCGCAAACGAGTGTTGCAAAAGAAAAAGGCGGCTTGGCGCTTCAAACGAAGATGACATGAATAGTTTCTTGTTTCAGCGTGACCAAATTAGCCAGTATAAAAATACCATAATCCTCATTGTACCTGAAGAAGGCTGGTTTGGCCAGCCGAAGTATAGTACACCACTAAAATCAAATCTACGTTGTATCGGTTCTTGCTCGAAATATTTAGCTTCTCTTTGTTTGTCCCTCCAAAATTTTGCATCAGCATTGTTTCCCCACTTGATACAGTAGCTTATTTCTGTCGTGTTAGCTCCAGATATCAAGCAACTTCTCAAAGGGACGAGAAAAGTTAAAATGAGAGAATTTTCACGCTTTTTTGATAAGCATGCAGGAACCTGCCGTTTTTTTGCCGTTGGCCGTAAACGTCGATCATGCTTAACCGGCAATCGTCGGACTAAAATTTGCGTTTTGCCAAATATGGAAGAAACACGTATTTTATGAGCTAATCCCTTGCTTGTTAGCAGCAGCTATCAAGTAGACGAGTTAGAATAACATAATTTTCATGCGTTTATGACAAGCACCAGCCCACAGTTTCGCCGTTGGAGGGACTATGCTCTCTCTCTTATGGCAGAAACGCTCCGCCCTGGTCGCACTGTTGTTGGAACCCGCGTTTTTTTGGGCGGGAGGCTGCGTGCTGCTGCAACCCGTGTTTTTTTGGCGGGAAGTTGCATGGCCAGCGTACGTTATTGACACAAGCAAAATATTTTCCAAGTCAAACAAAAACGAGCTAAATCTCGAGATAAGTATCTCTTAAATATGTTGTACAACGAGGAAACGGAAGAGGAACTGAAGAGAGAACAAAAAAAGTAAGCAGCCGAAGAGTAAGCGATGCTCAACGTTAAAGAGAGCGACTGAGAGCAAAAGAGTGAAAAAATGAGAGACCTGACGAGCAGCGGAAGAAAGAGCAAGCTGAAAACGGCAAAAAGATCAAGTAAGAGCATGGGATAATAGACTAATTTATAACGATGAGCAGGCCGACTGGTCATCTGGTAAGCAGACTAATTATATTATACAGCTAGAAGTTGCTATGAGCAAGTGAATTGCTAGTTTTGGTTTGTTTCATTGAGAACAGGAGAAAATAATTTAGGAAGCCCAGTGTGATGGCTTGATTGATAGCTGAGAAGCTGTATGGAAATGTAACGGGAATTATTCTTTACATTCAGAAGAAATATTCACATATTAAACTTATTTATTAAGTTCATGACCAATGCATGAAAACTGTGAAAGTATTTTGCATCGAGTCCACAAGAAATGCATTTGACAACAGATTGTGGTATCCGAAGGAAAAAGTGTTTTGTGAACATTTGATAGAAACTAGAACTTTGAAAACTGGAATGTCTACACGGAATGTCTGAAGAAAAAAAAAACATGCTATTGCTTAGCATCAAGAGAAAATGAGGGGACAGAGAGTGAGGCTCCCTGTACAGCCCTTGGGATATGCCATGTCCACGAAAGTTATTTTTAGACGAGCGGAAGTTCGAGACGTCCCCATGCAGGCCAACCTCGGTCTGATGTTTGAAAGAAAATAAATATCCATCAGCCTTTCACGTGCGCCGCCATTTTCTCTTTTCACTTACAACCTGAGAGCGAGGCAAGACTGCATGCGGACGTCTCGGAAGACAGACTTCCGCTCGTCTAAAAATAACTTTCGTGGACATGACATATCCCGGCCAACGCCCTGAGCCTCCCTCTCTGTCCCCTCATTTTCTCTTGTTAGCATTTGATAAGCTTTCCAAAACATAGGCACGCATGGCGTACATGTTGGTAGTGCAGTAGGCTTGTATTGAGTAATAAGATTGCATTTTTACCTATTTGAATGAATTCAATATTCTATGTGATAACCAATACGGGTTTAGGAAAAATCATTCAACTTCTCTGGCTCTCATTGACTTGTACGACAAAATTTCTTCCGCTCTCGATTCCAAGGAAGATGCAGTTGGGTATTTTTAGATCTGCCTAAAGCATTTGATACGGTAAACCATAGTATTCTTTTCGAAAAACTAGAGCACTACTGATTTCGAGGTTTGGCATTCGGTTGGATTAAGAGTTACTTTTCCCAGAGATTTCAATATGTGGAATTCAACGGTAAAAGATCCACCCGCAGCAAGATATGCTGTGGTGTCCCTCAAGGCTCAAATCTTGGCCCTCTATTCATTTTCTTCTTATTTACGTCAATGATTTGCACAAGGTTTCTCAGACTGGTTTGCGGCCAACAAACTTTCTTTGAATGGGACTAAAACCAATTTCATGGTATTTAGACCGTGGCAAAAAAAACTCTTGATGGGCAAAAAGGAGATAACATGAGTCTCGGGAACTCTCTTTCTCGGTGTTCTTCTGGATGAATGTCTCTCTTGGAAGTCTCATATATCCCAGGTACCACATAAAATATTTGAGTCGATTGGTATAATAATTAAATCCAGTTTCTTTCTTTCTAAAGTTTCTCTTCGTACCCTATACGACTCTATGATCCTGGATCCCCAAACCAATAGTATAGATACGGTGCCTGAAAAAGTAGTCTTAAGATGGGTCAAACCAGTTTCAACACTTGAAAAAAACGTTCTTATTAGAAGGATTGAAACTAAAACACTTTACCACTTAACAGCAATCTTATGGTACCATATCAAACATCAATTATTTCTGAAAAAGATATGGTCATTTTTGTGACGTAAAAAGTTACCGTGGCAACAGAAAAACCTTGCAAAAACACTACATAGCTACATAGCTTCAGCTGCTCTTATCTCAAAAACGAAGTCGTCGGTGACCTGCATTTTTTATTCAGTCTGAAATGTAATCAGCATGCCAGAATGAAACTTTCTGCAAAGTCTAAAAAAATTATGTGCAGAGGATTCAGAGCCATTTTAAATAATTGAAAATTTAAGGTAGCTCTAAATACGCTGTACAGAATTGTTTTAAACTTTACAGAAAGTTTCATCTTGGCCTGCTGATCACTTATGTGCAATAAAGAATTGGGGTCACCCAGTTCGTTTTTCAAATTTGAGCAACTGAAGCCAAAATATAGGGTGTTTTTGCAGGGTTTTCTTGTGGCCATGGTAACTTGCTACGTCACAAAAATGACTGGATCTTGTTCAGCAATAACTGATGTTTCACATGGTACCATAACATTGCTGTTACATGATAATGTATTGTAGTGTCAATCCTTCAAATAACAAAATCTCTTGAAAGTGTTGAAACTGGTTTGAGCCACCTTACCAAGGATAATAAGCAGGTCATGCTCATAGAGATACTATTTCAGTAAGGAACTCTACTTGCTTAAATTACAAGACATTTGCTTATTTCAGTCAGGTCAATTTATGTATTCTTTTTGCAATTCACTAATCTTCCTTCACAATTTGATACTCTATTTTCCTTGAATAATCGTACCCACAGCGGTAAAATCAGGAACGCACTTTCTTTTTGCTTACCATATTGCTTACCATATTGCAGAACAAATATACGTCAATTTTCTGTTTTCTTTCAAGGCCCAAAGTTTTTTAATGATCTAAGTTCAGATATCACTAGTTATTCATCTCTTGCAACTTTCAAAAATAAGCTAAAGCAATTCTTTGTTACAAAATATTCAATCATAAAAGAAAATTAATGTTTATATATATTTTATTTACCTTTTAATTTAAAATTGGCTCTCGACCTCCTCCCCCGGGCCTCCTCCCTCTTGCTTTTTTGTTACGGTCACTGATTTCATATCAGCCACGTGCTTTCATTTAGGTTTCCTCGCCACTTTTTCTTTTTATCCTGTAAACTTATATTTTTGTAATGGATGTAGTGTGGCAAAATGAATAAACGAAATGAAATTGAGTTTCACACTTACGCGATCATCAGACAGACTTCAATGATAAATCGCGATCGCAATTGTTTAATGATGGCTTTAATGATGATCGCGTAAGCTCTGCGAACGCAACGAGCACTCTACGGCAAGGATTAGACTATACTCAAGATTTATAAACGAAATGAAATAAATGAAATGAAATTCTGAAGTAAAATAATTGCACGGAAGTCCTCTTCTATCCTTATTATATGCGGCATTCTTCAGTTTGCACTTAAATCAAGGGAACAGCAGGGGGTTTAGAATCAATTTGTTGATCACCTTCCCATAGGGAAGATATCTGATTACAAATGTTCATTGTTTATGTTATTCAAATGTGCCAACCACAGGAAGGAAAGACCCTTTGTTTCGACAGCCAATGAAGCTGTAGTTGGCACATTCTTGGCAATAGGTGACGACATCTTCGCTATAGCTAACACTTTAATTGGCGTTGTCTTTTATTCTATTGTCACCAGACAATCTGTTGGTCCAGAGAGCCTTGAGCAATAAGGTTTCAAGTCGTCCATCGCTGTTGATCACGTTGATGCATTACTTTTCCAGGTGAGGCTTTAGGTTTGACTTTTTTTTTAAAAAAAGTATTTTTGTTGAGGAGGTACTTTACCTACTGCATCTTTTTGGTTGTTTCATTCCCTCGATATATTCTTCTATCGCTTCATTTGAAGACGAGCTAAGCTTCTTGCAATTTTTGTCCATGTTCATGTTTTTAGAAGCGTAAACATGTGAACAACACAGGGACGGACATGACTTGCGCAGAATTCTTTTACGGCGTCTATGGTGAAGCTAGAATAATAAATGGAACAAAATGTTGTCCACCTATCCCTTTTTGAATATAGGAGCATCAGGCTTCACGTAAAACTCGATCTTATGTGCTCAAAAAAAGTCAAAAATACATTTTAAACAAAATTAACCATGCTGTGATTGAATCTTGAACATTGACTTGTCCGGTATTGAACCCCGGCGAACTGGAATTACTCATCTTAGTCGTGAAATCTTAAGATGTTTGTCATTTTTTTTAACCGATGATTAGGAAAATGCAATTCCGTCTCCAATATATTGATGTGTACCCTGCGGTGCCGGTTAGCTTTCAAGTAACCTCAAACAGATAATTTCCTGAACAGGAAATCATCATTATCTCTAGAGACAGGAATCCTTATTCGCACAATGGGCCACAGCGAGAATCAAACATATGATGATTCCTGGTAACAGTTTGATGCTTTTGATCCAAAACATACTCGAGATCATACACTGAGTTACCTCAACAGTATGACATTGATCTAAGCCATGCTATTTATTGATTTGTGGCTGAGTTTCAACTGAGTCTTCGATATTTTTAGATAAACCGTTCCAAGATTTTTCCTTAAAATTATTTCCACAACCAAAACATTGTACAATTCCGGCGTCTGATACAATATTACTGCAAACGTGTCACATATCAGTAGTGAGGCCATAGCCTAACCCCCAAGGAAGGGGGGGGGGGGGGGGGTGGGGGGGTGGGATGTTTGCTATTAATGAACTAATAGGGATGCGCCGCTGGATGGGGAGGAATTTTCACGACTGGATTGACTATAATGGCGTTGCATTTTCAACAGAGTTCCCGACAGAGTTACTAGAATGGGATCGCAAATTGTCGGGATTTTACGGGTAAGAAAATCCTGGTTAGTGGGATTTATTTAAAAAATGGAAAGATTCGCGGTAAAAAAAGTTGTTACAGAAAGAACTGTGGCGCTGTTGATTTAATATCGGGTCGCATTACATTCCGTTTTGAAATTACAATTAAAAGGCTATTTGTAAGGTTTATGCATAAACCGAAAGTGACTAAGTTGGGATTGCTAAAATTACATTTACCCAAAAGTGACTAAGATGGGGTTTGTAATTGGCCATGAAACAGACTTTAAAGGGGTAGGCGTCCTGAGAGGCCAGCGGTACATACCCAGCTAAAATTGACCCAAGTAACCCCCGCCCCCCTCCCCGTAGCCTAACTGGCATACACGAGCAATAAGCTAAAACACCACACGAATACATACGAGTAACATACGAGTACACACGAGTACGTACAAGTAACATACGAGTAACATACGAGTACCGTACGAGTAACATGTAACATATTTCGTGAAAAGTGTTGTTAACCAAACCGTAAATTGAAAGCTAAAATGTTAAAAGAGAGTTCAGGCCTAATCACTGAAACGAGCGCTTAGGCTTACGTATGTTACTCGTATGTTACTCGTATGTACTCGTATGTTACTCGTATGTATTCGTATGTACTCGTATGCTACTCGTATCTACTTGTGTGGTGTTTTAGTCACGATCGGAAGCTATGTGTTGTTTTCTAGGAAACAGACGCGATCGTGACTAAAACACCACACGAGTACATACGAGTAACATACGAGCACATACGAGTACATACGAGTAACACACGAGTACATAAGAGTAACATACGAGTACACACGAGTACATACGAGTAACATACGAGTCTGATACGAGTACATAAGAGTAACATACGAGTACACACGACTAAATATGGTAATATACAGGTTATATACGAATGCATTAGTTACATACGAATGCATAGGAGCAACAAGCATGAAATGTACCGTTGTTCCCTTTACGTTTCATTTTTACATGTGCGTGGTTCATGTCTTGCATACACACGCGAGCGCGCGCAAATGCCACACGCGAGCGTACCACACACATGCGCCACACATGTGTACCAGACACAAAGACCAAAATACAGTCCAAAGTACAGCTTCGAGGAGAAACGGTGACTGTGCACGAAGGTGTGAAACCAATCACAGGCGGCCCAAGCCCACGATGCGAGTAGTTTGCCGCCGACATCTACTATCATATAACGACCGAGTTTGATTACGCGAAACGTGACTCCACAGGGGGCCCACACAATCGGATGTGTAGCCGATTGTTATTTTAAAATAATTGTACTAGATTTACCGTTTGCCTCACCTATAGCGATATATCGCCCACTATGTATATACAACAATGATAAATAAACGTTGAATTATCGTAGCTGTGGTAGATAGTCGTCCTTTTGCCTCAAAAGAAGTCTTTTGAGCAATTTTGAGTTCGCCGTTGACTGTTACTATTATAGTAACAGTCAACGGCGAACTCAAAATTGCTTAAAAGACTTCTTTTGAGGCAAAAGGACGACTATATACCACAGCTACGATAATTCAACGTTTATTTATCATTGTTGTATATACACAGTTGGCGATATATCGCTATAGGTGAGGATAACGGTAAATCTAGTACATTTACTTTAAAATAACAATCGCCTACACATCCGATTGTGTGGGCCCCCTGTGGTGACTCTCGCCATGCAGCATATGGAGGTGTTGTGTTAAAACGGTTTGAATTTTTGAAAGTTTGTATGGGGAAAAACGGTATTCGGCATTTCAGCCTAAATTTTGATATTTTTGCAATAAAAATGACTCACCTCAATGTCTTGTTGTCTTTTCTATTGTCATCTCGCTTCTCAGCTCAATCCGAAGCTTTTTAAGCGAGTTATCGCTTTTTGGTTGTCCTCTCCTAAGAAAGAGGATAAAAAAGCGATAACTCGCTTAAAAAGCTTCGGATTGAGCTGAGAAGCGAGATGACAATAGAACTGAAGACAACAAGACATTGAGGTGAGTCATTTTTATTGCAAAAATATCAAAATTTAGGCTGAAATGCCAATTACCGTTTTTCCCCACACAAACTTTCAAAATTCAAACCGTTGTAGCACAACACCTCCATATGCTGCATGGCGAGAGTCACGTTTCGCTTAATCAAACTCGGTCGTTTTTTAATAATAGATGTCGGCGGCAAACTACTCGCATCGTGGGCTTGGGCCACTTGTGAACCAATCGGCATTGGTGAGTAAATTGATGTGTAAATTATTTTAAAATCAATTTTAAGGCATAAAGCACGCAATATCGATTTTGATTAAAGCAAAGGCAGATGTTATTTGATCCAAAGAATAATCCGAATTTATTTATTCGAGGTAAAAGCGTTAACTTATGGTTCACAACCAATATCAGAAAGAATCATCAAAGAACGAAACGACTTAGGGACACCTCAGAGGCATGGCAACTCGCTCGTAGTTCGTGGAGTGTCGCCAGGTAGGATAACAGTTGTGTTACTTTCAGTATTTTGAGCAAAATATGCTGTTCCTCGTCAAATTAAACCCGGAATTCTCAACTTAACTTTTAGGAGAGGCCAAGGCAACTTAAGCATTGCCTTTATTTTTGTTAGCTTTGAAGAAAAAGGCTATTATCGTGTCGTTTTGGTAGGACAGCTAAGTTTTGACTGCCGCTCGTACTGTGGGCGCAGCCGCCGTATTCAAGGCGCACATGTGAAAATGGTACATGTCATGTTTATTACCCTCCTGTCATCGTATGTTTCTCCTTTGCGTATATAAACTGTATATTACCATATTTAGTAGTGTGTACTCGTATGTTAGTCGTGGGTACTCGTATGTTACAGAAATTGATTTTATCAGACGAGTTGATAAAGGTCGAATTACCCGCACCGTGAAAGGTTTGGAAAGCTTTCACGGTGGTAATTCGACCTTTATCAACTCGTTTGATAAAATCAATTCCTGTTTCAATCTCCCACCGACGCAGTACCACAGTTTCTTTAGAAACTAAAATTTTGTTTACTCGTATGTTAGTCGTATGTACTCGTGTGGTGTTTTAGTCACCATCAACAACAGACGCCGTAATTCGCACCGCCAACAAGGTGGACTTGCGATCTGTAGGCTTAAGGCGCTGTTACACTGTGAAACTTTTCGTGCATGCAACTTGTCTCGCAATGTTTTGGCGACATTGTGGCGGTACAAGTTGCATGAAACATTTCACAGTGTAACATACCCTGCAACGGCCAAAATCGTTGCGAAACAAGTTGCAAGAGCCGTTGCCGAAGGTAGAATTAAATTCTAATTTTCGTGCGACTTGTCTCGCAACGATTTTGACCGTTGCAGGGTATGTTAAACTGTTAAATGTTTCGTGCAACTTGTCCCCCCACAGTGTCGCCAAAACACTGCGAGACAAGTTGCACGAAACATTTCACAGTGTAACAGCGCCTTAGTTGCTTTTCACAGGAGCGCGTAAAGAACTGTGATACTCGACCGATATATTCCCTTTGGTCATCACAGTTGATAAGAAGAAATGCCGACCATTTCAAGTTGCTCAGCTATGCATTTCTAAAATTGAAATACGAGTTTCTTGTCAAATACACAAATCAAAATTAAAAACACAAACATTGCATAAAGCTGGGTTGCCTTCGGGTCGACTGAAATTCACTCGCGTTCATACGATTTCCTATAAGTGATGGATTGTCAGGATTCCGTTAAATGACTATTCTGATTGAAAAAAGGCAGGCATTACGATGCATATGGCGTCTACGAAAGGCAATTGCTTCTCGGACTTTTGGCTAAGATCAAGTGTCACTGTCAGACCATTTAATACACTCACTTTTTTCTGGATCTTATGAGGCTAGCATTACATGGTTAACCCCGTTACCGGCTCACGATGGCGTTCTAGACTATTTCGGCCCATTTTATCTCAACGCTCCGGGCAACTTTCGTTCACAGTGGGGATTGTGCGGTAGTCAAGAATTTTTGCGGCTAAAAACCTTGGTCACGCGAATTTATTGAATCTTTTTATCGTCGTTTCGCCTTAACCGGCACTTTTGTGCTTTCACAACTATAACTCAACAAAATATTTGCTGTCGAGTACGTGCCTTCAACCCACCACGACGTTTACACAAGCATATTTATCGAACCTTTCTTTACCGGCGTTTCGCATTGACCCGAACGTTTGTGCCTGAAATACTCTCATTTGGAACTTCTGGCAACCAGACCGGACCGTCTACGACAAGAATATTGCTTTAAACACCAATTAATCGGCGAGTTTTTGCCTTCAACTACCCTGGTGCCAAAGGTTTTTCTTGAGCGGCGAGAAGACGACTCGTGAAGCGGCGAGAAGAGGAATACCTTGAACTTGAACCTCACTTTCATGCATACGCCAGGTTCAGAATCTGACCCTTAGGCTAGGATTGATTGATATTTTTGCAAACACGCAAATCAATATGATTGGTTCGTTTGATTGGTAGTACCTATGGGACGCGTGATTGCTTAGTTGCCATTGGAGCCTTTGTTAATTATCAATTTGACACGTTTGACAGCTGGCGTGTACGTGAAAGCGTAGATTCAAGTCCAAGGTAACCAGAGGTTTTCCTCTTCTCGCCGCTTCGGGACGGACTTCGCGGCTCTCTCGCGGCTCAAGAAGAACCTCTGGGACCACGTTGTGCTAAATTTATCTCCCTAGAACCGTGGATTGGACTTGACATCTATTGGATTTTGCACTACGCTTATCGTACATGACGTATATATTAGGATTGACTTTGATTATTTGTAAACCCTAAGATTGACTACAAAAACCAATTGGAAAACCTTTTAGAAAAAAAAAAAGTGGTCGATAGACCACATTTAAAAAAAGGTGTTTCTTTTCCTACCCTACTGCTTTGCGGCCAAAGCGATTGTCGAACGCACTTTACTAATCCGAGATTACTACCAGTTCACGTAACAGTTATTTATACAACCTAACGCCTTACAGTTTCTTGAAAGGCGATGGTTTCTAGTGAAATACAGTGGAGTACAGCATCTCAAAGTGACATTTTGTAGCTTACAGCACTTAAGGACGGTGCCTACTAATTAAATATATTTTTTCCCCGGTGTGTGATTATGCAGGAAATGTAGATCTTAACAAGTGTTATTGAAATCCAAAAAGAAAATTGGGGGTAACCACGCATTTTTTAAAGATAATTCCTGAATCATATTTGTAAAAAGCTTTAAAATACAAAGCAATGTATGGCGTTCTTTCCCAAATTGAAGCTTAATTATCTCTCAAAAATGCATGGTTACCCCCAATTTTCTTTTTGGATACCAAGGACACTTACTAAGATCTACTTTCTCCGGATAGTTTTAAACCGCGCAAAAATATCCTTGTATTAGTAAGCTTCACCGATAGGAAATCCGAGTATCTCGAGATGCGCAGAACGTATGCGCAATAACAATAGTAGGCACCGTCCTTAACACGTACTACTAAAGAAAATACAAAATACGCGATGAGTACATTCTACCAGTAATGACTTACGGGTGTGAAACATGGGCGTTGAACAACGCTATGACAGAGAAGCTTGCGGTCGCACAGCGAAATATGGAAAGCATAATGCTGGGCATTATCCTTCGAGACCGAAAGCGAAACAAATGATTCGACAAGAAACTGGTGTAAGCGACATCGTCAATGCTATCAGGATGGCAAAGCATAGATGGGCAGGTCACATAGCACGGCTATCAGATAATAGATGGACCATTAGAGCAACGGAGTGGACCCCAAGAGATTGGACCAGAAAACAGGGCCGTCCAAAAACACGCTAGAGGGATGATCTCACCAGACAGCTTGGACCTGCATGGTCGAGATTGGCTAAGGACGGATATCTATGGGATCATTCCAGGGAGGGGTTCCTCCGTCAGGAGGACATCGAATGATGATCACATTTACTTGAACTTACTATATTAATAAAAGACAATGAAGTAGTGGAATCCAAGCTCTGCTGTTGTCTCTTTTATTGTCATTCATTCTGAAATGAGGAGGTTTGGGAACATAACTTCCTATCAACGTGAAGTAATAGTTGTTGAAAGTAAATATGTTTTTCGCCTTACCGTGGCCACCCAACAAACTTTCACATTTGACACATTAGGTGTAAATACTTCAACTCAACAACTCATACAACGGTGCTTAAATTACAACCGTACGAACTTTGCAAGGAGGCATGACTGTCAGTGAAATTCGCACACCCTGATTGGCGGATAAATTGTAAAAAAACTTTGTTAGGTGGCTACGGTAAGGCGTGTCCCACTGTAAATAAACGAGTTTTTACCTTTCAAATGAGCGTCTAAGCAACAAAATTACTCCAACAGTGGCGCAGACAAGTTCATATCTCGTCATTTTCAAACACTCAAAACTATTTTTATTGTAAAATTCCAAAATGTTTATTCAATACCAAACCTAAACAATTCTGTACTTATTTTGCGTTTGGCCGCAAGTGGCGACCACCCTTCAATTGTTTTTTTAGGTGGTACACTAATAATCACCTCCTGTGATTTTCCATTGAGTATGCCATCTATTTTATAAGCTAGTTTTTTTGAAATTCGGTGTTGTGTGTCATTTGCGATTTTCCGCCATTCCTCCTTTTACGATTTTGGGCGATTTCCCGCCATTTCTCGTTTTAGGATTTTCCGTCATTCCACCCTTCCATCATTCCATGTTTTAGGGTCATTGCTTTAGCAATTCTCTATCCATGAGGCTCTGCACGTGTAACGCCTTGTCCTTTGTGGCCGATCCATTTCATGATGACGAAGGAAGAAACAATAATAACATAACAGGCACGTAGCGTGGTCATTTTTTCAAGTACGCACAAGTACATATGATCTAGAAACCTAAGTAAACTAAGCGAAAAATACTGCGTTCTTTATTTCTTGTTCGAAAAAGTTGTGTGAATACAAGCAAAGAACAAAGCGTCTCGCCCTTATTTTGAGCAACCTTGGCGCAAACAAAACATTGTTTTGGTTGCGCTAGCTTGACTGGAATTGCCAACAACGTTCTCAGAACGTCGCTCCTTTGTCAAGAACGTTCTTGGAACGTCGCTCCTTTGCAACTTCGCCTTTTTGTTGCACGCTGACCAAACAACACTGCATTGCTTGGTGTAAACAAAAGTACAATGCAAAACTAGGTGAGAACATGGTATAGCTTTTGTTTTAGTTTTTAGAATTTAATCGAAGTGGTGTTTTCATAAGGAAATCTTGGTTGCGTACAAGTAAAAGTTAAAAGTAGAAACAATTGCTTAAAATTTCAAAATTTTCTGGTAACTTCAAGTACGCACGTGCGTATTTGCGTATAGGACGCTACGCGCCTGCATAATCTAGTTTCTCACAATGTACATGTGGTATTATTGTACAAAACGACGTTTGAAGCTGACACCAATGAGAATTAGTTGCACAGGATGTGTGACGACTACAAGCCGTGGGACCAGTCTCACAACCGCCCCTGTTAATCAACGCTGTGGCACGCTAGAGAACCCACCGCACTGTTCCTGAACATTGATGCTTATCTCAGAGAATTGTAAACCGCCATGAAACTCAGTTAACTGTATGTTATACGTGCGGTATACAAATACACTACCATTACGTAACATGAAGAACACGGCACCAGTCCCAAAACTCCTTGCGTACAACCTTCGAGTTTGGGGAAATTTAAGATAGACAAAACAGTCCGAAAATTGGCACTTATCTTCGAGTTATGGAAAATCGCTTATATCATTGACAACACGTTGTCGTATCTTCTGTCCTTTCAGAAACTTATTTTGGCACATTAATGCACCCCTAATTAATTAGCGCTATGTTAACGAAATACTACTTCCCGCAACTTAATCAGCATTCATGGCACGGAGATGTCGAATCAATAAACGTTTAACAGTTCAATTCTAAATATTGGCAAACTTTCAATAAAGGGGTCACAGTATACACATTGTAAGCCTGTGTAAACAAGCTCATACGTTAGAGAACTGGAATTTGTGCTTCTGAAGGAAATGAACGTTTAAGAGAATGAAAGAAAATTACCGGAGGAAAAACGAATGCCTTTATAACACCCCATTGACGCTCATACCTTAAACGGAGAAGAAAAACATGTAAATATAATTCATTATTTCCAAAATTAATAAAATTCAATGTGTTGAATTTTTATTCTTCACCAGTCATTGCACCTATTTAATTCCCTTGCCGCATTGCCTTTGCTCATATTTCGCTCGTCGAACTTTCATACTTAAATTTAAGACAATGGATTGATGTTGTTTCCGATTGCAAAATTATTCAATGGCACTTGAATAAAAAAGGAAATTTCTCCCTCACAACTTGATTGTTCCCTTTCAGTTCAAACTGAGGTTGATTTCTTTTATTTGAAGAACGGTTATTTAACTATTGAATTGTGTATTGAAATTGTGCAAATATCCTGCCGGTGGATTTGGTCGGAAATACAATATTCTTTTGAAGATGCTTACTTGTTTTGTGAGCTGATGACTAAAAACTTCAAAATTCAGCGCTAGCCTTTTTTAAACATCATAAGTTAAAGTACCGATAAGTAACTAAAAGAGTCAGTAACTCACCAGAATCATGATTGGGACCGCGAAAGCCTTTTATTCTTTCATGATTACTTACATACACCAACAAAAATGTAGACGTATTTCGCAATCTAAAACGTTTAAGTTCAGGTGTTACGACCTTCGAGTTGCAGGTACCAAAATACTGAGTTGTAGAATTTCCATTTGATTATTTATTCAAACAACATTTTTCACCAAACGTAAATTAGTTTCTTCCCTAAAGTTTTGAGAGCACAACATTAGCATACGCCACCGACCTCGTCGACGAAGAAATTAAACGAGGTGAAGGCTCCGCCTTCTGAATATAGGAGGTACCGTGGACATCACCGTGACATCATTTCTTCGTAACGTTTAACTGTGTTGTTGAAGGAAAGCAGGGTTTGACGCTGGGCATCAAGAAGCTCCTCGAAGATCTCCGGTTTACCGAACGCTTTGAAGTGTCAGGTACCATTTATGTATTGATTAAAGGTTTCATCATTTACTCATTCTTTTGCGGGCCTTTCAGATAAAAAAAGAACGAATCTCGTCAGGTCAGTTTTTTAGACCCCTCTCTATTTAATATGATGAAATCTGGAGTATCTGTCTGAAAAAGGAGCCTTCGGGTTACCTTCTATTTCGGTCGGCCTCTCGTCTTTTCTTGTATACTCTATATGAGATTCTTGCCTTATTTGAAGTGTTAATGTTCCCTAATATATTATACTAGAAATGTTGCTTGCAAGAAAGGAAAAATTATTTGACGAGGAAAGAATATTTTTGATCTTGTTATGTTGTTTATCCTAAGGCAAACCGAATGTCAGGCATAATGATTTTCAGACAAGAAAGGAAGCCGCTAAACTTAGCTACAGTGGTTTTTTTTGTAACAATGAACGATTTCTATTCACTGTAAAAGCAGAAAAAAAAAGGTAGTGTTCGAAAGTTCCGGGTACGATTTGTCGGCCGGTTTTGTCGGGCGGATAAATCGTACCGTGTAAGTTGTGTAAAACGTGTAATTTTTCCTCAAAAGATATTCCAGTCCGCCATTTTGAACTGTTAATTTTTTAAGTATTTATGCTCGTTACCCACTTGCATACCCTTTGATTGACATGGTGGTTTCTCTTGGAGTGTAGGTCCGACTTAAAAAATCTGTTGCGCTGCAACAGACTTTTTGAATCGGACCTATTTTCATTTCCATGGATTGGGCGTTCATTGGCTGTCAAATACACGCAAGATTTGCGCTCCGACGCCGTCAGACCGATAAGTCGTACCGTGTAAACCGGCCTTAATGAGGCTTCTGTGAGTCCGACACATTCAGGTCACACACGTCAGAAAAAAAATCTTGATTCTGCGGTAACTCCATGCTTACCGGTAAATTGAAACACTTTGTTTTGCCTCAGCTTTTGCATTCCATATAGCAGAAGAGCAATATATGACGCTCCTAAAATATTTTCGTTCGGCTAAACTTTAAAACATCGAAGGAACATGAACAATGTTGTCTTGGTCGTAAGACTAAAATTTAGATTGAAATACTACTTGCCTCAGTTGTAAGGTGCTATTTGGAATTTTTCCAAAAGACCCAGAGATAAACTTAGAGGCCTTGTAGTCTATGACCAAAGGAGAATTTTGTAAATTTAATTATTGTTATTTTTACACCTTATTTTATTACTCTTCATGATATAGTTTTCTTATTTAAAACTGGCATTATTTTAATCGCGGCTTCAACAAAATGTTTTTAATTTCCATTTCGTACTAAAATTGTTTATATTTCTTCACAAAACAACATCGTCAATATGCTGCTGGAAACATGGATCGCAATTTTCCATAGATCTCCTCAACGCTTTGAAACAATCCCACCGTTAAATGAAGGTTGAGAACGAGAAAATCGGAGAGGAACTGGCACAAGCTTGTAGTCGTTCTCGTTGACAGCTGCATATTTCTTCCATTGTTTTTCCCACGCACTGTTTTAGCTGCTTATTGTTTCAGCTTCCCATCAAAATAGTCATGGAAGTATATGGGCACCGTTTAAGGTTCTTAAGCTAACTTTATTCTGTGAGAATATAAGCAGAATTTTCTAAATATGGTTTATTTTCAGCTGCTTGGTGTTAGTTTATACGAAGATCACTTTCAGTGACAGATGGTGGCGTTTTGGGAAACAGTCTTGAATTTTTTCTCTCTCCTTTTTATTAGAACATTATTTTGCATATAGCAACACGCAGATAGTACGCAAATGTTCAGTTACCAAGTTACGGTGTAAATTTGTAAACACTTATAAATTTGCGGTGAAACTAGATTTTAGAGCTTGGTGGAAACCAGTGGCCGGTTAGACTCAACTGATAATCACCATAAAGAAAAACGATTAACAACAGGTCTGCTTTCAATATAACCCACCCTCGATCAGTATATCAATATTGAGACATGACATCGAGGCGGCTTTTGAAGCAACTCTGCTCTAATATGCCTTAAAAATTACGACTCAAGGAAAACTAGACTGAGCTTTGGCATACGTTTCAGTTTTGGATTCTAATTTCAAACGGATACCAAAAAAAGAACGAATCTCGTCAGTTTTTTAGACCCCTCTCTATTTAATATGATGAAATCTGGAGTATCTGTCTGAAAAGGGAGCCTTCGGGTTACCTTCTATTTCGGTCGGCCTCTCGTCTTTTCTTGTATACTCTATATGAGATTCTTGCCTTATTAGAAATGTTAATGTTCCCTAATATATTATACTAGAAATGTTGCTTGCAAGAAAGGAAAAATTATTTGACGAGGAAAGAATATTTTTGATCTTGTTATGTTGTTTATCCTAAGGCAAACCGAATGTCAGGCATAATGATTTTCAGACAAGAAAGGAAGCCGCTAAACTTAGCTACAGTGGTTTTTTTTGTAACAATGAACGATTTCTATTCACTGTAAAAGCAGAAAAAAAAAAGTAGTGTTCGAAAGTTCCGGGTACGATTTGTCGGCCGGTTTTGTCGGGCCGATAAATCGTACCGTGTAAATTGTGTAAAACGTATAATTTTTCCTCAAAAGATATTCCAGTCCGCCATTTTGAACTGTTAATTTTTTAAGTATTTATGCTCGTTACCCACTTGCATACCCTTTGATTGACATGGTGGTTTCTCTTGGAGTGTAGGTCCGACTTAAAAAATCTGTTGCGCTGCAACAGACTTTTTGAATCGGACCTATTTTCATTTCCATGGATTGAAGGAATGAATTTGGATTCTAATTTCAAACGGATACCACTATGTGAGGAACAGTTTGGTGTTGGAGGAAAGATAAGTTTTCGGAATTCCGGCTTACAAGGATAGCTGGAAGCCGCAGAATTATTCCTAAATATTGGTATATTACGCTATTTTTCTATCCGAGCACAAAATCAATTCTTATTGCCGAATCGAATTTCTTTGAGTACCTTTGATGTGAGCATCCCTTAGAGCTTTATTCTGAGCTAAGTAATTGTTTTGAGTGAATTTTATTTGGTCGAGACCTTTTCGGAATGTGTTGTTTTCCTTCATGGCTGCGTGCATACTTGGTTGTGTACAAGCCGTTTTGCGTAAAGGTAGCACTGCTTCTGGACGAAAGCATTGAGAATGCAGTTAGCGATCGCGCAGTAAAGAGAATGGATCATCACTGTCAGGCACTAAATCTACCACTTGTGCTATACTTTTGTTCGATCACTTTATTTTCAGACTTCTTACACATGTGATTCCTTTCAAATCCTTTGCGCTTGAATTTTAGCTTATAATGAGTGATTGTTTCCTGTAATAGACCGAGAAGAGAGCGGTTTTGAAGCAACCGTTGTCAAAGCACATTTACGGCTCGCTACGTAGATTCCAATCGCAGTTCTTTTTTAAACTTAATTATCTTTGATCCATGAACAAAACATCCTTCCTTGAGTTGAAAGTACCTTGGAAATTTCTCAGTCTTGCTCATCATTCGGAAGAGAACGTGAAAATGTGCATAGTGTTAATTTTTTCCTTTTTACTTAATAATTCCTTTATTCCTTAAGATGATTTTCTTTTTTTATCCTTTACATGCAAATTTTTTGCCGTGCTTATTGTCTTAAAACAGATGTTGCTGTCAATTACGACAATGACATGCAATGTAAAGTTCGGCTAAATACATATATGCAGAATGAACCATCAGAAAAAGTGATTATGAAAACAAAGCTATTAGGATCAGTTCTTCCGCTGACGAGTTTCCTTCTTCTGAAACTTTGAATTGCCTCGTAGTGCGCCACAACCAGTGTCCAAATTACGATAAACAGCATTTGAAAGCAAAATCTGCCCTTCTGCACACTATCGTGTTCGCCGTTTTCAGTTGTAGGGACGAAAAGACCATTTTGTAAGTACTGTACTTAACACTGTCTTTTTCATTTTCTTTGGTTGTTGCCGGACTTTCTTGTGTAATGATTCGCTCAATGAAGGAAACTGTTTCTGCAACTCTCCTAAAAGTGCTGACACTCCAATTCGTCTTATCCAAGATGGCTAACAGGTGTAAATGATTAAATGGAATTGCTATAAATGAGTTTTTGAACGGAAGCAACCTATATTCTATTCGATAGAAAGGGTTTTTTTTTTCGAAAGGCCGAATCCACATCTATATCACTTGCTTTTCAGTCCTTTTTTTCATAACTAAGATGTTTTCTTTACAAATTTATTTGGGTCCTCTATAATAAAATATAAATTTGAGTAAGCAAAGACTCAAACCTTCCTTAATGACGAATAACTTAAACGTCAAGAAAAATCAGATTTAGTATTGACTCAGGTCTACATGAAGAAAGATACTCTAAATTAAAAGCCTGACCGAAATTTGGAGCTTAAGTTGTTAGGATGATTAAAGCACATTGGTGAAATTATAACGAAATCGTTAAGCATCATGCAGAGTTGCACATCTTTCAACATGGTTGTGCGACACAATTTATACTGAGAAACTTTCCCCTTAGGCGTTATGTTACTATTTATTATTGACATTGCTGTATTTTAGCATAAACCTATTAGTAGGACCTTCTTGTCAAAGGGGTTTAATCACATTTTCCTGGTGAAACAGTGGGATCTACTGCAGCCCAATTTTCAAGAAAGAGTCAAGTATGTTACAAATACAGCCTGATGGGTTTAACCGGCACAAAAAAGATAACATCATTTAACTTCCGAAATTGCCAATCTTCAGGAAACACTCTAACCCATATCATGTTGTCTTGACAAGTTACCACGAATTCCCCTGTCAGATGGCTTAAGTCCTTCTCGATATAGTCACGTTTTTATTGCGTAATCGTAATAACCACAAATTCAGATTCATAAATTCCCATTCATAAATGTGACGACGACAACAACAACAACACAACAACTTTGTTTACCCTTAGATATACAAGAAAGAAATTTGCAGGTATTGCAGTTAAATAAAGAAAAGAGACATTGCCGGGCTTCCTAAAATAACTACTACATAAAATAGATTATATTATGATTTGTGTTTCCATTTGACTCAGTGAAACGTGCTGCTGAATTGCCTGACTGTTTTACCATTGGTTAACTCCAAGTGACAAATTTTACAGATTTTTTGCCTTTGGTCTCAACTTTTTCACCGTCATGCAGCTTCTATTGTTATTGCTATTGGTATTGCAATCGTTATTGTTGTCATTATGACCGAAACAAAAGTATCTTGAGTTTTTTTTGGCCTTTTTTGTGACTGCTCAAAGTTTCTGAATTCTCTCAAATTCTTTCCGCAAGTCCGAGTTTCATATATATGTATATTTATAAGAGGTTCGGAGGGAATGATTGATAAATTGGCTTAGGCCCCGTTTATATTGAGAAAAGTTGTCAATGTTAAAAGGGTCACCCGCCTCCCCGATAATTAAGAGCATGCGCGAGCGCTGTCTTCCCAGTCTCTCCGCGTGATCGAAATTGAGACGGGCAGCTCTTCGCTCGGGGAAAGGGTCATGCAGTTCTTTTCTTATATAAACGCTCGCTAAAGTTGACTCGGCTGGAAAGGTGACCTTCTTACCCGGGCCAACTTTTCTCCATATAAACGGGCCCGTGAACAGGGACCGCGCAGGGGGTGGGGCTGGTCGGGCTTTCCCACTTTTTTGGCTGATTAAATCACTATTTTAAAAATTAACTTCACTTTTGGCAGTTTTAGATCCATTTCTAGCCATTTCAGAAGACTTCAGTTTCAAATTTTCCCATCTTAACTTGATTCTCTCCGCAGTTCAAATATATATGGATTTCATGTATTAACTTTCGTCAATGATGAGTGAAGTTGGAATATACTTTACGCGTAGTCAGGTGATTATACTTCAGAACAGTCGCCTCACATAACAATGTGTGAACATCTTAATAATATACATGAAAAAAATACTCGATTCTGATTGGGTGAGAGCAGTGCAGTTCAAGTGTAACACAGTGCAAAAAAATGTAATACACCAGTGTAAAAAGTGTTATACCAGTGCAAATTACACATCGAAATTCTGGATCATGATTGGCTAATAAACAATAGGGTTTGGTCAGATTAAGGTGATTCCTCAGTATTGCAATGCGCATCCTGTATTGCGCATACGGTGTGTCAATATTTACAAATTGGTCAAATTCGTAACATTGTAAATATGGCGTAAGTCGATCATACACGCTGAAACAGTTCTCAAAATACGCGAGAGAAGTTGTGAATGACCATAATTCTTTGCGAATAAGCGTGCGCATTCCGAGAACATGGCGAATTTTGTTGTTTCGATCTACGATAATTGAGATAGACAGGTACGATGGTGGTTTACTCTTAAACGAGCACGATGACCTATATTTTTTATTTCATAATTTTGGTGTAAATTAGGTAAAATTATCGGAAGGAAAAAAAGATATAGCTAAAAACGTACACAAAGCCCCTTCCTTAACCAGGGATGTAAATTATGATCTTGAAAACAACGACTCCAGAAACGTATTGAATCGACATCGTTCTAAGTTGAGTGATTTTGCCATTAACTATATAAGACAGTGTTCCAAATACTCTAGACTTTCTACCTATATGGTCCTTTAAAAACCCTCTCGTTTAGCTACCGCAAACTGAGCCGATGAAATAACGTGCGTGATTAGTATCAGTAAAGGCATCAATGGGGTAAGATTGGCCCTGGCCATTTAAGCAAGCACGGTGACATGTCTTTTTTATTGTAGTTTTCAAAACAGGGATTAGTAGGGAACATTCAGGGAAAGTTTCAAGAAAATCGTTCGACAACTTTTTTCCCGAGGATACACCTTAACCATCTCATTTTTTTTCATGTATATTATTAATAGGTAATCACATGATTTTTCTCATGCAATTTGGAATAAATAAGCACTTGTACATTTTTTCAAAGACTACACTGAATTGGTCGTCTTTGAAAAAATTTACTCGTGCTTATTTATTCCAAATTGCACTCGAAATCATGTGATTACCTAAGTATACTTATTTCGCTCTAAAACTCAAATAATTACAGCGCATTAAAAGCGAACTTGCATGATTAAGGGTGCGTTCGATTGACCCTATTCCGGAATAAGAATACGTGGAGTGATGATTTAAAACCGTATGTTTGTCGTTTTGAAGCAACAAGGATAATAAAGATATGTTTAAAATAGCATTTTAGCGGGTGTTTGACAATTTTAATGTGAATCTCCGTAAAAGCGAAGGATTTCTAACTTCTATTCCATGTATTCCTATTCCGGAATACGGTCAATTGAACGCGCCCTAAAATAACATCAACCCATAAGGCACTGCGCCGAGTCACTCCCGCTCTAAACGAAGCGACTTCACGTGGTGAAGAAAATCCTCCTGTTGGTGATGCCATCCTGCTTCAAGAGGCTGAAGCAACTCGCGAGAAAGGTAACACGCATCCTGTTTCTCTAGTTCAGCAAATTTTTAAAGACCCTGAGGGGATAAATTTGCTTCAACAAGCACTTCGTCCATCCAACGAAGATGGGGTCTATGCCGGAGCGCTCAAGGCTCACACGACTGACGAAACATACGCCGCGGCGACTAAAAGGCCGAAAGGCGCTGCTTGCCTCTCAGACGAGGTAGTTATTATCGAGCCCGGTGTTTCAGACCCGGGGGCTTCTCAGCCGGCAGGGGATGACGAGGAAGACGATGAACTCTGTCATATTGCACGCTGGCAAGCAAGTGAAGAACTATCTTCATTCTTAGGAACTTTACACAAGCCGTTGTCTGCCTTTTGGAGGAAAGCAATCACTAGAAAGTACCCTCGTCCAAATGTTGATTCTGGTTACACACCCATCTTGGATAACTATCTTCCAAGTCTCTTGCTCGGCATTAAAACTGTCGACAAGACCAATAAATTTTTACAAGACCGTGTGTTGGACACTCTGGGCATAGTAGCTATGTTATTTGAACATATTTACGGCTTCCTTGTTTAATTAAAACCAATCGAAAATGTGCTCCTCAGTTATGAGCAGATGAAGGATCTTGATGCAATCATATCTGGTGCTATACGTCTGCAGGGCAATGCCTCTGCACTAGTGCCGAAGGAGAAACGCAAGGCTGTCCTTAACAAGAATAATTCTAAGGGAACTCGGTCATCCCTTGCATTGGAAGAGTTTCCACACGCTGGCAAAGATTTGATTGGAGATGGATTTGAGGCCAGAATTAAGACCAGATCAGAAACAGCAAAAACTCTGCTGTTTTTTCAAGGCCGCACCACCCCTTTCAAAAGATTAGGGATCTACTGGGGTGGTGCCAGTTGTGGCTCATTCAGGGACAGAGCAAGGAATACCAGAGGGACCCTGCATCAAATCCCAGCAGCCACCCAGACGAAAGATCTTTCCACTTACTTCCAGGTATAATGTTACATCTAAATCCATTAGTAGTAAGTCGCCTTCCCCTTGTATGAAACATTGCTTTTCAAACTGGGCTGTAATAAGCAACGATCCTTGGGTTTTGGAAACTGTTCATGGATATCACCTGGATTTCTTGGGTACTCCACATTAATTTATCTATTCCCCTAACGTTTTCTCACTCAAACAAGGACCCAGACAAAATCAGAAAAGTAAGGAAAGAATATCAGAACTTGATAGACTCCCCTCGAGTATTGGTGAGGGAATTGCCCATGTTGCCTGGTCACCTTACCTCTACAATTCAAGCTGTCTTTCCAGGACCCCTTCCACTTCCGCCACTTACAAAGCAAGAAAAACAGGGTTTTCAGATACTCTCAAACTTAAGGATCCTCAACTCCACTTTCCCTTCACGCCAAAGAGGAGTTGGTTTGGTGGAGGGACAACCTAGAAGCTTGGAATGGGAAAGCCCTTGTTTCGGGTTCTCCAGACTTGATAATAGAGACGGATGCTTCTCGACAAGGGTGGGGGACATTTTGCAACGGGATGCCCGTGGGGGGGGGGGGGGGGGGAGAGTCCAGAGTATTTTTAGTCCAACACGACAGGAAACTGGACCCATTGATTTTTACAAAACTAAATAATCTTATAATCTGAGACCTCCCCTACCTAGCTATTCTAGGGCCTGGGATGTCAATCTTGTTGTTTCATTTATTCACAGTTCAGGGACCAATGAGTCTCTATCTCTTAAGGCTTTATCCCAGAAGCTATTTTCCTCCTGGCTCTTACTGCGATGAAACGAGTATCTGAAATAGTTTCTCATGACTTTAGGTACAGGCTCTATATCCCTGAAGGGGTCACCTTTCACCTCCCAGATTTAAGAAAGAAATCAAGGGTGGGCCAGAATTTGAAAGCTTCGTTTCATACTAGTTTTCAGGCAAATTCAAACCTTTGTGTGGTAAAGTGATTTTGTAGCCGTTTGAGGCCCCCCTGTGGAAAAAAAGTTTGAAAGAGTATGAACATTGCACCTCCGAATTTCGTCCTTTGGACTAATCGAAACCCAACAAGCTTTTATGGTCATACATTCGTCCTCACAAACCCATTACAGGTACTTCACGCCGCGCACCGGTGGCTCAGTTGGTTGAGCACCGGGCTGCCATGTGGGAGGTCGTGAGTTCGACTCCGGCCGGACCAACACTCAGGGTCTTAAAATAACTGAGGAGAAAGTGCTGCCTTTGTAATTACATCCGCAAATGGTTGAGACTTTCAAGTCTTCTCGGATAAAGACTATAAACCGTAGTCCCAGTCTCACAACCCTTCCATTACTTCCCACAGTAGGTGGTTGAAGGACATTATCTCTCGGGCAGGTATTGATATAAGTATCTTTAAAGCGCAATCTGTAAGAGGAGCTTCCTATTCAGCTGCCTGTGATCTGGGCGTTTCTCTGCAGGATATTTTAAATCTTGCTGATTAGTGACTGACTCCACGTTCAGACGTTTTTATTACCAGTCTAGACACAATACTAGCGTTGCAAGGACTGTACACATGGGCAAACTTCGCCGAGCCAATGCGCATGACCCACTTTAAAACCACATTGTTATATGAGGCGACTGTTCTGAAGTATAATCGCAGATTATGCCAGGGCCGCTTGCGGCCTGCTGTATAAGATGGATTATACGAAGATAAAGGAGACGAATATATCAATATCCGTCCCTCCCTTCTCTCCCTTCTCTGCCAACGTGTGCCTTGGGTCATTTTCATTTTAGGTATTGTTTATGTTTTTAATTCATTGTCCTCTTCTTTTATTTGCAGGTTTTTCTGGTTACCGAATCATTCTGTTGGTTGCTGTGTTCTCGCTATGTTCAAGTTAGAATACTTTTCCCGCTGTCATCTCTCTTGTTGACGCTCAATAAAATGGCGACGGGAGTGACTCGACACAATGCCTTATGGGTTGATGTTGTTTTAATCTTGCTAATTATAAAAGTTTGCTTTTAATGCGATGTAATTATTTGAGTTTTAGAGCGAGAAATAAAGATGGTTACACATTGTTATATTCGTCTCTTTCATCTTCGTACAATCCATCTTATTATTCAACACATTGTGACAATGTGCAAATATGCCGGGCCATAGCGCGCTCAATATTCGTCACGCGTACTCATTTTAACCAACTCAGCCTACGGCCTCGTCGGCTAATTATCAGGCGATATTCCGCGCGATTTCGCAGGATAATTGTTAATTATACTGCAGGCCGCAAGCGGCCCTGGCATAATCTGTGATTTTCTAATGCAAACATGTGCAAAATGATGGGTTCTATGGAAATGAACATGACTGGCTTTTCACCCCTGAAATTCGATATTTTTTTCTTTCCGTCACATTGGTTAAATTAGCATTGCAGGGTACCGTGACAAACTGATAATGAAAAAAAAACGACTTTGCAAATGTCATTAATTTGTATGACATGTGCAAGATATCGAGACCCTCATTAATATTTGTTGTGGTGGTCAAAGGTGAAAGCTTTGCTTTTTATCTTCCTGTACATGGCATGAAAAAGAGTAGTCTCAATAGCGAATATTTGGTCAGCAATTTTAATTATACGCAGCTACAAGCGTATTTATCAAATAAAGCTAACAAATTTACGTTTTGTGAATTAGCGTCAAGAGTTAGGTACTAAATGCTTTCCGTTCCCTTCATTCAAGGCAAGATTGAAGTCAAATTCAAGGCGAGATGAAAGATTAAGGTCACAATAGCCAAAGTTCTGCTGATCGTAAGTTTGAAAATCCTTCTTTCAGAGTTAAAAATGGTGAATTAATCTCTTGGAATATGCCGAAATTAATTACGGCAGTGGGGAATATATAGATGTGTGCGCTTTTCAGATCGCAGGTTGGTAAATGACATAAATATTTATGTTGCAATCTTGAAAATCGGGCACGGTGAAAAAGGTCTGAAAATATGTACTTGTACTTGGGGTGGCCAGCGATCAGACGTCCTGTTTTTTCTCGAGAAGATGGAAAAACGACGATTCATACAATTTCTTAACGAGTCGTTCGCCTGTTGCCACAATGTGGATTTTATTCTGATTGGTTGGAAAACAAAAAGAGAGTAGGATTGGTTAGAATTGCAAATCATACTCCAGGTGAAACATCGTTCAACATCCGAAACCATTACGGCTCCCAAAGTGGATTTGACCAGAATGTTTATCGCTTCTTTTACTTCGTCTCTTCATTTTTTTTTTTTAACCCTGGCTGGACGAGGATTGGGAGTGCATCTAAAAAAAACGGGAAGGTTCTGGAAGTAACGCCTTCGCACACTTGCCGAATCGTTACTTCGATCTTGTTTTTAATTTTAAAAAAAGGAAAGTTTTTAAAAATTGATGATAGACTTGCTACCACAAAATTAATGTTTATTCCAATACATTTTGTCACCTTCTGTAAGGTAAAGGAGTCAGGCTAAAGTTCTACCGTTTATTTTTATCGATTTCTTGATGGTTAGTCGGCATTTTCACCGATGACAGAAATTGCTTGACTCGAGATAAAATGTTTTTTTGATAGATGAGCGACATATGTGTCGTGAAATAAATGTATCAGTCGTTTTTCTTCTCGCGAAAATCGTTGCGAAAATATAAAAGAAGGCGCTTAAACAGAGGCAGATTAAACTTGAGGAAGTCGTTAGCTTTTTTGAGGAGCGGCAAAAAACTAATGCGTGGTTGTGTAAACTTAAACGAAAAATGGCGAAACCTTTTTGATCGCTGTGTCTCGAAAACTGCTTGATTTGAATATCGATATTTACCACTGAGCCACTGTAGAAGAAAGGTACGACTAAAACGTAACTTGGTTGTTTGGTACAACTTAAGAAAACTTCCCCTATAATTTACCCGGAAAGATATGCTAATATTTCATGAAAACTTTCTGTGTTGGCATATTTGCCTATGCAGAAGCGAATGTGTGCTGAACGACACTGTATGTTCAACTTCAATGCAAATCGTCGTTTTTTTCCTCAAATAATATTGTTTTCCAATACTGATTAACTTGTAAAACGAAATTGTGAAAACGTATTTCATAAGACAACTTTTAACACATGACCCCATAAGCTTTATAGCTTTAAACATTATCGTGTTTAAATAAAGGTATATCTATCTATCTATCTATCTATCTATCTATCTATCTATCTATCTATCTATCTATCTATCTATCTATCTATCTATCTATCTATCTATCTATCTAACTGGCAGAGGCGGATCTAGGGGGAAGCTCAAGGAGGTCCTGACCTCCCACCACCACAAACATTACAACTGTTGGTTTTTCATTACTTCTTTTGAACCAAAATTCTTGCAAGGACGGGATCGCGTTTTGCTGTTCAACTGGCTGATTTTTTTCTTCTCTAATTTCGTACTCAAACATTTTCTTGAGAGCAAACATTGTCCTGTTGCATGGTAAACAACGGAGGACTCCGGCTCCAAGCTTTACTATATAGAAATAACTTTATTTAGAATCTCAAGGACATAGAAGTTTTTCAGCCTCTAGTGAAATGCGTTGATGGAAAATAGCATGCAGTGGAGGTGAAAATTTAATTGACAGATTGTTGAAATAGTTACTTTACATTAGATGACATATTGTCATATTTGGGCAGTGTGTTTGCATTTTGTATTTAACGATGCCATTTTAATCCATTTGCTTCAATCAATTCGAGACATTCTTTGCTTGGTTGAGTGTAATTTCCCTGGTGAATGGTTTGCTATACTCACCTCGTTTGATTTATCTTGTTAATCGGTTTTGTTTGCACATTTTGCTAGGCATATGTATGATTTATTTCATGTCAGCCTGCCAGCTTTATCATCACAAGAATACAATCCCATGTCAACGCAAAATTTTATATATCAATACAAGTCATTTTGTCAAATGTGAGGGTCATATGCAGGGTATGCTATTTCGGTCATGGTTGCATGTAATTATGACCAGTTCTAGTTTATTTTGATTTACTCTTAGAACGCGGTAAAAAAAGACTGTTCGAAGTGCTTTTGTAATTTGTTTTTCATAACCTACGTGATTACACAATCAGTCTTAGATTATTAAGTGATAGAGCGACTTTAAAACGACCTTGAAAAATAAACGTAAAAACAGAGCGTAAACAAAAATGCAAGACGTTTAATTAATTAGCTTATCGAACAAAAACAAATGAGCGCGAATTTTCATTGGCTTAGTGGATTCAAACAACGTCCTCTCTCCATGGAGCTTTTGGAAAGCGATCGGCATTTCGCTTTGACGTCATTTAAGTTAGCAAGTAATGTGATTGGGCAATCAACTGTTTACTGCCCATATTAGGAGTTTCCTTGGCGGGAATAAGGAGAAGCTTTGTTTTAATCTTGCCAAACATTGGTCCGTGAAACAAATTGCGAACACTTTCTCAAGTTCTCAAGCTTTGCATCGTGATGAAAACAATTTCTTTTCTTGAAAAAATCCCGTTCCGTCCTTATTTGCTCTGTTCTAAACCGGTCAAACCGGGACGCTACAGTGTGTTACCGTCCCATATTTTGCGCTTTCTCTTGACCAAATATGGTAAAAAGGCGTAATAGTGGAATAATAACTTGCTGTATCGGTTTCATGGATGTGTCGGGTCCGCTGAAGTTTACCTCACGCTGTTGCGGTAACCCAGCCGTATTCATTTACCGCGAAGCTAATATAGTATACTAGAATAACAGAAGGATATAAAATTGCTGTGGTTTGTATGTTCGCTATAGAACGAAGACTGTAATATTACTGGGTAAAAATAGGGGAATTTGCGGCGAAGGGTAATTCTATTGCGCAACTTTTAAATATCTGTTTGCTTGTCTAAAACATGAACAATTTAGGAGCTTCCAGTATCTAAACTGTAAAACGGGCCGTCGGTGCCATGTCAGTGTTCGTAAAATAGCGAATTTATGAAAAAAGAATGAAAATTTACACCGTCCAAGTGGAGAAATTACGTTAAGAAAGAAGATAAGCTCGTCAATGAAATTTATGTGAAAGTGAGCCATGGGTGGGATGCCCACAATTTCTAACAAGCGGATCTCATGCTTGACCGGAAAAGTTGTCAGGAGTACAAAGCGCTTATCAGTCAGATGGATATATATTTTCTCTCCAAGAAACCCTTTGTAAATTTCCAAGATTATAGCATGAGATTTTAAGCACGACAGTTTTAAGGCAAATGATTGTACATAGCCATGCAGTTCTGCCGTTTTTTATAAATCACTTGGTTTGTTTTTTATAAGAATTTTCTGTGACACAAGTCCATCCAGTGAATTTCCTTTCACCTGCAGGGATGGCGCAGTGGTGAGAGCGCTCGCCTCCCACCAATGTGGCCCCGGGTTCGATTCCCAGACTCGGCGTCATATGTGGGTTGAATTTGTTGGTTCTCTACTCTGCAGTGCGAGGTTTTTCTCCGGTTACTTCGGCTTTCCCCTCTCCTCAAAAACCAACATTTGACTTGATTTGCGTTAATTGTTGATTTCAGTTTACTGTGTCCCCAATTAGTGCTCCAGTGCGAGAACGAATGGACACTTAAAAACGTGAAACTTAAAAAGCTTTATTTTAACAGGATAAGATTTAAAGCGCACAAGCTTGTGGGGTCTTGTAACTTAAAGAAAGTTCCTTTCCTTTCCTTTCTCTCAAATTAGATTCTTTCGTCCCCTTTTGACAACTTGAGAATTTTGTTATCTGTGGTCAACGGATGGTGACAGCTAGACTATTAAGTCCCCTCCCTTTGGCGGAAGTTGACATGTGGACTTCTAGTATGACGCGAAGGAGGCGCCGTGTTTTCCTTTGTACTTTCGAGATTTTGGACCACTGACTTATCGATTAACGATCGCTTACCTATAACTTGTCAAACTTTTTCTGTAGAGCTTAGTGTCTACACCGTGGCCTCAAAAAACAACCAGCAATAGGTCTCACTAAATCTGCCCCCGCCTTTAGAAAAAGTGACATTTATTGCTGGAATTCAAAGTTGTGGGATTGATTGATACTTTTGTTCTTGCCAATAATTTCGCGTTGAAATGTTTTTTTTCTCTTCTTTGAAATAATCACCTGTGTATTTATACTAATACAATTATTCGCCTCAGGCTCAGTGATTATCGGTGAATATTCACCTCCACTTCGTCTCGGTGAATATTCACCGATAATCACTTCGCCATCGGCGAATAATTGTTAATTATGGATGTAACGTACTGGAACACGTGTGGAGCAACAAAAGAATCTTTAATAGTTACCATGTGGAAATTTTGCGTAGAACAATGTAGTTTATGAAAGCCGTATGATTATATCGAGACTACAGCGGATGGAGAACGATCCAACACTACGCTTCCTTTTCTTCGGGAAGACCTCGTGGCTGACGTGGTAAACAAAGCCGTCTAAACATGTATCAAGATTACCCCATACCAACTTGCGGCCTGGTGACAACTGAAAAAAATTACCCGATACGACCATGTGCGCCTGGTTTCTTGAAAATAGAAAGATCGGGATCATTCCGCCCTATAGTGTGTGATCGACATATCTTTTCTCTTTTCTTTTATTCAAATCGATATAGATATATATCTACGCGGGAACTCCTATTCTGCCTCCCTGGTTTTAATCTCTGGGCCAAAACCCTGCGGAGGCAATTATATGGTGCAAAAATAAGGTAACTTAGAAAGCATAAAAACGTTCAGAACTGCGGTAATACATCAAATGGCTTGTAAATGCCGCTGATGCTGTCGTATTAGAAGAACCTCTTTGGAGAACAATAATAAAGTATGAATGTATTAGACTAGAGGACGTGAGAGCGTGTGGAAAGGTCTGGAATACTTCCGACTATAAAATTGACGTTGTTTCAAGGTCATGGTCACGACTTTTCCAGCGTTTTTACGACGGGAAAATAACGCTAACGTTTGTACAACATTTGTCAAGGATTTTAAAAGTAAAGGTAGGATTTCTTTTGTTAGTGCGTGAAAAGGACTTTAGGACTTTCGTTCAAAAGAAATCCTCCGTATACCACAGAAGTAGTAAGTACTGCATATAACTTGCCTAACGAAATCGGCTGAAGAAATCTTAAATTTCCCCATTTTCCCCGTTGCTTTGGTTCATTGACTGACCTAATTTAAAACAAGACTTTTGTTTGGTCATTTGTTAATTTCAAAATGAGCTCCTTTTACTAATTAGGCCTGTGATGCAGTTGAAAGCTTCGATTTCGGGATTTTTAAAAAAAATGTAACTCAGAGAAACTTGTTTGATTTCACTTCAGCATTTCTTGCCTGTAAACTTCACCTATAGAAGCAAGTTCTCAAACAAAGGGAAAGTTAGATTAAAACCGTAGAATTTCCACTGTGTTGCATTGCTTTCAACAGAAGCACGCTAAGGCGGCGATTTTCTCTCTCTCGATCAGCTTCGATCAGTCTGTTTATAGTAATAAACGAGCAGGAGTGTTTAATGGGATAAAACACGATATTCGAGGTAGACAGCTATTCGTAGAGTTAGAATTAACTCTAACTCTACGACATAACTCTATGAAAATAACTCTACTGCTAGTCAACCTCACATTCGAGTTTATTGAACTGCTTCAAAAACATTTCACAAAACCGGGCGTGCCCCTCTGGAGTCCAGACAATAATTATACAAAATGTAACAGGAAGATATTAGCATACAAGAAAAACATGCCGGGCCACCTTACATAAAGAATTCTAATGAGGATTGTTTTATAGGGTTTAAAGCTCAAACATGGCCTGTTTAGCTCATGTATTATTAATACCTTTTTATAGTGCTTATTAACCATTTCTCGTTTATGCAAATCACCCTAATACCACGATTGTAGTTAGAAAACGCTGATACGCATTACGATTTTCTTTCCGTTTCCCAAAAAACTAAGAATAAAAACTTTTAAAGAAATTTGAGAAGATAATAGCTTTGCTCCTTGCTTACTCCTTTCAAAGGTCATGGCGCCGTTTAGACGGCGGAGTCCGCTTCAAATTACATCATTTAAATGCAAAAATATATTTCTTAATATAGTTTTAATTTCAAGGGATTGATAAAGTCTTGCACTAAATTAATATTCTTCGAACAAATAAAATACCCTCGTTATGTGAAATATACCGATCGTAATCATTGTGGAGTAAATTTTGAGATATGACCAGATATCGATAATACGCGAGCTGCGGATTGCTCAGTAGCTTTTCGTCTTTCGTTGTCTGTTAGGCATATTAAACTCGCAAACAAAAGTGAAACAGGTGTTTTCAGCCTGGTTATGAAAGTCATCGGTTTGTTTTCTAAATTAAAAACTGTTGGTGAATTGTAAATTTTGGAAAACATTCTTATTTCTAACCGTCGGCTCTGCAGTTTATTTTCTAACGTTGTCAATTGAATAATCAATATTAGGAGTTCATCAGGATGATGATTCTTAAACTTCGTTTCGTGACCATTCCCTCCCATTCGAATCTGTCAACTTGCCAGTAAAGCAGCCGTTTTTGCATGGAAGATAATTAAATAAGTGTTTGCCCCTGTGGCTACTTAAATGCGCATAAAGCCGACATTAAAGGAAGAAGTTTAAACCGGCGGAAAAAACAGATTTGTTCGAATTTTTTTCAAAAAAGTCTTTGTATCAGGAAAAATGAATTTTAGAGTCGCTTGAGTATTTCCACTTCCAAATTTCTTGGGTGCAGCTATCTTTAAAGATTGTGAATGTGTTCTGACACAAATAGCTTTTGTATAATAACAAAGTGGCCACGGCCGGAAAATTATGGAAACAAAAATAAATTGGCTAAAACTGACTCATTTATTTCGGATAAAAACGCTTCGTTTGAAAAAGGTTTCAAACAAATTTGAATGTACAGGTGATTTCCTTGACATCATGATGTTTTTTTTTGTTGGAGTGGAGGTAACCTTAAAGACGCACGGCTGGCAAGGTTTTTTTTTCCAAAACCGCTCGCCATTGCACAGGCCGCCCAGACTCAGAGGGTGAAAAAATTAGAAGGATATGGATGGGAATCTCGATAACAAACTGAAAAAGATATTTACCGGCAAAAGTTCTCAATAAAAAAGCTGTACTTTCTTGTAGTTTTTTTATTGAGAACTTTTGCCGGTAAATATCTTTTTCAGTTTGTTATCGAGATTCCCATACAAACTGGCCTTATAATTTTTTTACCCTCCGAGTCTGGGTTGCCTGTGGTTATTGTAGCTCTCAGATAGTACGCACGCTATGATCGGCTAATTTAGCTGGCCATATTCTACAGTACGGTCCGCTGTGTCGCTCGGTAAATTTGAAATTCAAGTTTTTCGTCTTGTTTATATGAAAAAAAAAACTTGTGAAAATGTTTGACAAGTATTTCAAAAGCCCGATAAGATTGATTCGTTTTTCACATTTTCAAGCATTCCGATCATTTGTGGCACTTGAACTTTCTGCTTGACTTCAACTAGTTTCCTTTCCAGCGAGCCTTATCACGACCTCAAAGATATAACAAATATCTCACTCGTTTATGGCGCGCAGACCTCCCTCTTCGAGCCACAAATAAAAGAAAAAACAACTCGGTTAGCAAGAGGTATACACAGTATGTGACGAAGCGTTTGAGACAACCATTCGCCCATCTGTTGTGTCCGCCGGGTTTCAGATAAACGAAAAAGCAGCTGAAAACTGTGAATTACTCCGACGTTTACAGGACACTGCGGTCCACTTTACCTGGAGACCAAAACGAATGATAAAAAGATTTAGGTAGTTAGTAAGGTGTTTTTACAATTTTCATAAATGTGAACCTTTCCTTCGTCCTTGGAAGTTGCATTTGAAAAACACAGCTATAAATTTGGCCGTCTCCATGCATAATCAGTTTCAAAGAGTCACAGCCACCCTTCCATCCATGAAGAGAAAGGTAAAGCAATAGGGTAAATTAAAAAAGATGTCCGAAGAGGCAAAATAATTCCCGTCTTATAAATTACTGAATAGAACCGTTTTTCTGTTCAGTATCAATGCAAGAAACGCGTGGTATTTTGGGCATTTATCGTTGGTGTTCCCCGTTATCTCTCCCACATTTGACATTCATCATTGCTCTTGTCACCGTCTAAAAGAATCATTGTGTGTTATGTTAAACGGAGAGATCATTGACAAAATCGATGAAAACTTTCTCTTGCTCCCAGCCCTCTAAAAGCACCCCTGCAAAAACAAACTACCATGTTGACATTTTGTTCTAAGGGACTGTGCATAATTATCTGGAGAGGGAGCTCTAAATCTAATTGGTCGGGGAAGGAAGCTAAAGTTAAATTACAGTGTAGGATGGAGGGCTTAACTTCACTTTAATGCCCACTTTTTTTCATTTTAGAACCCCTTCCCCCTTTCCAGATGATTACTGCACAGTCCTTCAGAATCACTTTGTACACGTTTACTATTGATTTCCTAAAGTACATTCGGACACGCCACCCGTTCTCATCAAGAAAAATAACAGGCTCATTTTCTCGAAGAAAAAGAACGAAATTAGAGATCGAAAGTTTACTTTTAATTTACCAGTCACGTATTCTAAAAACCCAGATTTGTAAAGTATATCATCAATGTTGTACCCAAGATTCTTTGTGTATTGTATTCCCTTGTCCCCGAAATTACTTTCAAACTTGTTCCCAGCTTTTTGATCCCTAAAATTGTTCATCTTCCCTTGTTCACGAAGATATTAATTTTATCATTGTTTCCCTGTTCCCCAATTCAAATTAGCCAGGTTTCTTGTTCCCCAAAACCCCTGGGAGGGGCTCGTCTATTGAAGAGATAGTAATTTTTTTCAATCGTGACACGGGGATATTCACGCCTTGGAAAAATCCGAGTGCTCCTTTGCAGGAATCGAACCTACGACCTTCCCATGCTCTACCGCTGAGCTATAGGAGACTCGTGGGAGCTAGGAATCGGGGATACTCGGAAAAAAATCCGAGTGCTCCTTTGCAGGAATCGAACCTACGACCTTCCGATTATTAGTCTGGATGCTCTACGTATACCACTGAGCAATAGGAGGCTTGTGGGAGCTAGGCCATTAAACTAGCTTAGGATGACAATTTGTCTCGCCACACTGCCAGAACTGAAACTGTTGAAACGGTGCGTGCATTCTCGCTATTGAAACAAAGGCCTGAGGTGGATAGACATCGTTAAACCCGACAGAAATGAAGAGATGATGTAGATTAAAAGATTACATAGGAAGAAGCAAAATAATTTCTAAAGGAAGTGCGTGTAGTACATGAAATATGTCCGAAGTGTTCCAAGGCTTTCTTCTGAGAAACGACGACGCGGCGACGACAACAAAACGTAATTGTCATTCCATACTTAAATTCATGTACCTCTTTAGTTATCATTGGGAAATAAAGATTCACAGAATTTGGCCAAGTGTTTCCGTCGG
>OX421447.1:3073907-3081407 GCA_949126865.1 Montipora capitata
ATCAGTTACCAATTGTTTCATTTTGTCATTACTAACAACATTTTGTCATTACCCAAAGAGAACAATAACAATGTCTGTTCATTTATCACAGGTATTTTATTGTTATAAAATATGTTAATGTATATATATATTGTTCATGTTGAGGCTGGCTAATTTGGGAGTCAATTGTTGGATACATCAGATCCTCGGAACTTAATATATTAGGGCTTACACTAATTTGTAAAATGAAACAAAAAGAACAGAAATACAGAAAGAATCCTAAACATTCTTTAAGCTAAGCTTAGGTCTGAACAAACGTTTTTAGGCCTAATATTAGCGTTGGTAAATGGTTAGGGTTGTACCTGCCCGGAAATTTTTGATCCATTTAAGATTTTGCAAAATAGTAATCTGACCAAAATTACTATTTTGCAAAGCGGATCGAAATTTTCCAGGCAGGTACAACCCTAGTAAGTGTAAGCCCTTTCTAGAATAATATATATAGAGGATATTACACGGTGGCGAGAAGATATGAATTTTATGTTCGAATGGCAAGAACAATATCTCACAAGTGAGAGACTAAATATTGAATATTTCCGATTTTATTGTGTTTCAAAGTAGTCAAGTTTTACAAATACGGCTGGGCTTTATAAAAAAAGGCGGGGGAAAAAAGGCGGGAATCGTGACGTCATTGAACGATACGACACTCACAAAGGTGACATACGGAAAATACGCCACTCGGGTCCCGGATGTAGTGGCGTATGGAATCTACGAGTGGTTTAGTTCCCAGTAAAACACTCTCCTCCATATAATAAATAAAAGTTCTTTCCTGTTCTGGAAAAAAGCTAATCAATTTCATGTCCATGAAATTAAGATAAATTTATATTTAAAAAAGATAAATTTGTTATTTATAATATTACTAGTATAATAAATTGAATAAATGTATGATGGAGTAAGCTATTTTACAATGATATTAAATTTCATTTCATTATATTGTCTTGATCAGAGTGATTGATTATAAAACCATATTTCCGAAATTAAATAGATTTTCACACTGGAAAATGATGTGGGTTGGTGTCTTTGATCCCATTCATGGGTTAAGTAAAATCCAAATGGCCCCTTCCATTCTAGCCTGTGCACAGCTGCCCACTCTCCGAAAAAAAAAACTGAGAGGAGCGTCACTCTGTGATTTACCGTCGATAATCGTGTTCAATACCGCGTGATTTTTCCTGGAATGTATGGAAAATGATTTGATTGGGTATTACCCCTCGACCATTACATCATTGAAACAACCAGTTTTGATTGGCCTTCATTTTTATTTCTGTCCATCAACACCGTGAGAGATTTCACGATGAGTTTGTGTGTACTTTGTGCATGGTAAAAACGAATAAAATACGAATAAAAATCTTTTTGATGGTCAAAGAGGTTTTTCTTTTAAAGTACGAGCGGAATTGTTATCTATGGAGTGTAAAGTGGAAATCGATTCTACATACATTTGTAGGAATTGTTTGTCAGCGCTGAAGGAACGAAAGCGCTCCTGACGAATCTTCACGAGGTGAATATTGCACGATTAAAAGTACGAGCGGAATTGTTATCTATGGAGTGTAAAGTGGAAATCGATTCTACATACATTTGTAGGAATTGTTTGTCAGCGCTGAAGGAACGAAAGCGCTCCTGACGAATCTTCACGAGGTGAATATTGCACGATTAAAAATATTGCTCACTTGAAAACGTCCCCGGCTATCCCCTTACCAGTCAATATAATCTCAATGCCTTGCTCGGACCAGCCTAGCCATTCTCAAGAACAATCTGTAAAGCGTGTTGCCCTGGAAGATTTGAGATGTGTACATATCGAGGTTGCTCTGAAGATCAGAGCCGTACCCGGTTGGAAGACTTGCAAAGGCATCCTTTCCTTTAAAGAGTACTTCTGTGCTGTAAAGCCAAGGAATTTTAAAACTATCAGACGCTCATCAATGCACTTTTGGATTCTGCCTCATTTACCACCGTTTTGAAAATTTAGCTCCAAAGAAATATGATTTGGTCACCGTCGATCGCTCATTAATTTTTGCAAAATTATTCCGAAATACGATTACTAACGGTAAATTCGGAGAGTGGGCGTCTGTACACCGCCTACTTCCATTCTTCCCAGGAGCGCATAACATTTTATTTAAAGTTCAAGTAATTTTCTATTAGTGTGGAAGAAAAGTGAAGCAAATTAGCCGAAATCGTCTTTACTAAGGCTAAAAAGCTCATTAACATGCTTTGAGACACTTTTCAGCAAAAACGCAAAAAAAAAAAAAAAAAAAGTAAATTTACAAAAATAGGGGTCAGGTCCATGGACCCGGTCTAAGAGAGGGGGGTCCTTTCCCCCTGATGAATTTATTTGCAATTGTAAACATTAAGCGATGTTCACCGGTACATTATCCGCGTTATTGTAAATGAGCAACTGGCTGCAGAAATATTTACTTGTTTTGTTCCGTACTTGCCAAATTAAAAAACTACTTCCACCAAAATGTATCACCCTACTTCTGCGCCATATGGTATTCCGAGTAAACGCTTAAGGAAGCCTCTTGTTTCTACGGGTGTGACGGTGTTAGCTATGTCCCGAAACGTTTGAAAGAGGGGGAGAAGACAGTGGAGGTCATGTTTCAGTTCTCACCGCTCCGAAAATGCTTAGTCACAAGTTAACACTTTATTTTGGTAAGAAGGTTTATACAGATGTAAACAAAGTCGAAGGTATTTTTCCTCATTTTTTTCTTTGCATGATTCTCTGTTATCTTGAGCTTCGGTAGCGACAACAGCACCACCTGTCCTCTTTAAGATATTTAGTCCGCTGATATAACGCGCGAAACATTGAATACCTGCATTGAGGAGTTAGCCCTCTGTAACAAGTCACGCACTGAGAATATTGGAATAATATTACCGCACATCCTTAACCTACAAAACACGAACTGATTCGTGGACCACATGCAATTTTTTCGATTGTAAAATTGACTTTCCTTATGTTTCATTACTTAACATTTCAAAAAGCTAGCTCCTAGTGAGCTATAAGTAATTTGGAAAAAAAATTATGCCCTCATCCTGACAAGAGCGAAGCCTTGACTAATATTTGTTGACACTGTCTTAAACAAGTTGTTTCTCATGGCTGAAAATAACTTTTGCTGAGTCATTGTCTTGATATCCGTATAAATAGGTGTTGCTGGGATATTTGTTTACGATAAATGCTCACATTGTAAACTTTCTGTTTACAGATTTTCCTTGTATCAACTAACTCTATTCAGGACTTGCAATAGACTAGATATTTGTGACTTTATGTTACTGTATTATGATAGATACGACTGTACAATTTTAACTCTTAGGCTTACCCTCCTAGCCGGGTACCTCGGTCAGCGGGGGCACTCTCTCTCTCCATGTAAACAAGCCCTAAGGCACCAGTAATATAGTCACACTACGTGAGGCCATATTGGATTTCACAATTTTCCAGAAACTCTAGGAAAATCTTTACATCTAGTATAGCAGTGGCGGATCCAGACCTTGAGAGTGTACACCCAAAAAACATTTTTAGCGGGGGAGTCATGGGCGATTTCCTGTATTCTTGAGACTTTCGTGAGAAAGTGTTAGTAAAGTCAAGATGCTTACCTCCGAACGCAACTGTAGAATTATCTTCCTACGTTAATATTCTCTCTAAACGGATTTGTTGGGTCATGGGTCCTTCCTGTTCCTGAGATGACTCAAAGAAAACACATGTATAATTAACTAGTCGTGTTTCAAGATAAAAATGCACTATTTCCGGGCTCACACTATATGCCCCTTAGTACTTACTCCTAATCATAACAGAACAGTAAGTATTGTAAACAATTTATACCATTTTGTAACTTTTCCAGAACGGATTTTCTGTCATTGAATCCAGTAAAGTCCGAGAAGCCTGCTACCCACCAAACACACAATTTTGCAACTCGAACTATGTTTGCTGTGATAATTAAGGTAGAGAGTTTGCCTATTGCTGCAGTCCTTTAAAACAAAATTATAGACCTGATTTTCACTTAGGACACCAGCACAAAACGGAACGTGATGCATGCAAATAAACAAGATAGGACAAGGGTAAAAAAAAATCCCTTTTCCTAGAGCTTGGTAATTACTGCTAATGTCGCGATACAGTTCTAAGAGAACGAATGAATGTGTTTGTTCTTCTAAGTTTAAGCAGTTCATTCTACTAGTGTTAACGCATTAGCTTAGGCTTCTTGATTGCTGCCATTTTCACTGGAAGAATCACAATTCTAGGCTTGTTTGTCCATTTGTTTCGCTATTACATATCACGCTGTAATCCAGAGGAGACGCAAGGCTACTACACAGTCGAACGAAGTGCTACCCTACTTAGACTAATCACCTTCTAGAGGGTTTAACAGCAGCATTCTTTTTGGGTGCTCCCTTGCATAGATGCCAATTATGTGATCTAGGTCCAATGTGATGTCTGTGTGGACATGCAAAAGAATCAGTGAGGACAAGCGGTCTGATCCTGTACTGCTTCGTTTGTTAGAGTTTAATCTCCTTCAAAGCGGAATGAGCTCTTTCCACGGTTGCTGCCGACACTGGCAAAATCAGCGCCAAGCGGAGAATTTGTGCCATGTTGCAATTGGGGTAGAAAGACACACTCATTTCGGTTAGGGTGTTTTCGATGGTTGATGGTGGACTTGTTACCCCTTGCCATTCTCAGTCTTTTCCAGAGAATAAGTTCCTGTTTAAAGCTGTATGGTGATGGCAGGTCTCCGCTGAAGAAATTTTTAATGACCACCTCATCCTCCTTTTGAAGGTGTTGAACGTGGCAGGGTAGCAAATGAAGGGTCTTCATCGCTATGGATGTTGCGTGAGAAAATCTTGAGCTTAGATCCATGATTAGATGATCTAGGTAAGGGATAAAAACTGATCACATGAAATATTCAGACGCAGAACCAGCCACTACGTTATTTCTGTGGGTCTGTTTGCCACATTTTCGAGAAACTGATAGTTCTACGTCAACGCTATTTGCCATTGCTGTGGCTTTTGTCCAGATGTCTTGGAATGCTGTTTCGGATGTCTTGACTTTCTCGTGCTTTTCAGTTCCTGCACAACAAGCGACACTCTGTTGTAGGCGGTGATCACGTCTTGGCTTGGCCCTTGTAGTAATAAGCTCAAACCTCTCAAAAAGTTTTAAAAGTAAAGGTTAACATGAAACGCAACAATCCACCTACTGCTACAAAGTTGCGTCAGAAGGCCATGAGCTTCAGTGACAGACTTCGAATCCCAGTTTCCGTTCCCTGAAGATATGGATGCAAGGCTATCAACAAGAAATTCATGAAGTAGGGCGATGCCTTGAAGTGCGACGTGTCGGTCAACCCATCTTGTGTCGCATAACATTTTCACTTTCTTGATTCTTCTTTCAGGTACTTCGCCTCCTGTCTGATTCTTTTCACGACTTACAGCTGAGATACACTCCTCTAGTTTTCTCTGCTTTTTGGGTGAATACTTGTAGAAAATCCCTACCTGTCTGACTGTATCGAGCATTACTTGCATTTGATGCAGTTTGCAGGATTTAGTAACTGCAAGATTGAGAGATCATGGTTCATGCAGTAGTAGTATTTAGCCTTGGGGTAGACTTGCTTGATTCTTGCAGCACAGCCTTTGTTAGCCCCTGCCATGTTACCCGCACCATCATGAGACTGATATCTACAGTTTTTCATGTCAAGTCCAACCTGGTCGATTTTCTGTACAGTTTTTCTGGCCAGAGCCTCGTCTGTGACATCTTTACAGTCAATAAAATCGATTAACCTTTCCACAGGCTTATCGTTCTCCAGGTATCAAAGAACAACTCCGATCTCCTCTTTGTTGCTAACATCAGTCACCTCATTGGCTTGAACTCCAAATAGAGGACCATGTTGTTGCGCCTTGACTTTATCAATTATTTTGCCTTGAATATATCTTTTTATACAGAGCAAGAGGTCGTTCTGGGTTGTTTTAGACGTGTATTTTGCGTTCTTTGCACAGATTTCCAGGTGCTGCTTTAAGACGTGATCTCCAGACTGACAGCAAAGCGAAAGTAGTGATTTCAGGTTTCCTAGAGACTTGTCAGCATCAGTGCTTGTCTCATCGTCCTGATGACCACGAAGGGCAATCTCTTGGCGGCCACAAAATTCTAAACACCTGAATATAGATCGTAAAACCTCTCTGTTTCTTTCCAATTGCTCTTTAGCTTTCTTGTCCAACATGAGATCAACTCGAGATGCTTTGTTGTCCATAGTTACAACAAAATTCCTCATTAAATCTGCAGAGGCTTTATGATAGCTGCATACAATACTGTTTCAATTCACTGGTGGCATCCTCCCAGATACTGTACACCTGCGTGATGAGAGTTTTTGCACGCCCACCAGGTGTACTTTTAACTGGAAGGAGAGAAAAGCTAGGCAGAACACACCATCTTCTTTTTCATCATAGCAAATAAACTCAAACTGGGTACTGGTAAAGGTAAAGGTAAAGGTACACCTTATTTAACGTCGGAAGTTCCTTTACTCTCTAGAGAGTATTCTCCCAGGAAGCCGACGGTAAACCACTGATGCTGGCAACAGCATGAGTGGAAAGCTAAATGATTCTGGAGAGACTCTGTTTTTGATCAAAAGGGAAAAGCTTTCCTGTGAAATATTATGCACTTCTGAGCTAAATGGCTTTGATGGTTCAGCATCGTTCGTTTACCGTGAAATGATTCATACCTTCATGTTTAGACGAAGAAGTATTGAGGTTTCCTATTTTCGTCTCTTGAATATGTCATTTAACTTTGATTGTTTAGACTTTTGTGTCTTCTCAGGTGCTTGCGAAACTTCCCCCTCTTCAGTAACAGTACGTTTGGGGGTCCGGTGATGTTGTTCTTGAGCGGGAGTTTCACATTTAAATGGCGAACTTGGCATTGATGCTTTTTCTCCATCCATGCTTTGTCTCTGTGGTAGATTTTCGTTAAATTTATTTGTCAAGAAAACCAAGTGATTGGGTTGAAAAGGAGCCTTTGGGGTATTGTCTAGGCATCCATCCCTAGACGAGAGAACATAAAATGTCCGGCATCTTCCCGCTTGTCGATACCCTTGGTGAGATGTAACCATTCAAAAGTGTCCCTATTCCTTTGTTACAGTCTGAGTAAGCCACATAGATTCTTCTCTGAAGGGCGGAGGAGAGGGCCGTTACATTTAGCAGTGTGCATGCTCCATCGCCCACTAGGATATGCCAAAAGAGCTTCTTTTTCCACTGCCTTCTTTCTGTCTTTGGTCTGGTATAAAATGTTTTCGCCTTCATCCGATAACAACAAAGAAAATAATGTGTTGCCGTTTTGAGAAAACAGCGTTATGGTTGAATCATTCCTACACTGTGCCAACTTCGGGTGTGTAGTATAGAAATCAGCTTGACTATACAACTCACAAGCTGTTATCAATCGAAGCGGTATTGCAAGGTTTTCGTTTCCTGAAAGATGGAAAAAGGAAAAACCTACGTTTACAAAAAACGTAT
>OX421447.1:3098907-3103907 GCA_949126865.1 Montipora capitata
GTAATTAGGCCTAGTTAGGCCTGAAGAAAAGTATCCTAAACATTCATAAAAGGTAACCTTGGGCCTAATTAGGCCTAAAGAAACGTTTTTAAGCCTAAGGTTAGCTATTGTGAATGTTTAGGATGCTTTCTGTATAAGTAAAACAATGACCTGTGACCTTGGACCTGTAAAAGAAACCTGCCACACTTCGAGTACTCACCCAGAAATACTTTGTCCAATGACTGAGCCTTTGGGCAATATTGAATGAAAGCGAGTAGTCCAATGACAGCAAACAGCGGCTCTAGTCTCAAAACTTTGTTTAATAACAGTATTTTAGTTGTAAGATCTGTTAAATTCACCCTCTTACTTGGTTTCGTCAGCCATTTTGAAGTGTTTTGCGGATTACCGCTGTGAACTCGTTCCCAGACTCCGGTTCCCCGGTTTCCCGGTTTCCTTTTAACTCCCTTAACTCTTAGTAACATTCGTTCCCAACGATAAAACAGTAAACTGGAGATCAATATCAAACTACCACTTTAATCTGTCCAAACAACGAACGAAAACAGCTGACTCACTCCGACGAAGACAACCTAAATCCTCTTCACACGAAAAAAATTCTTGTTTCCACGAGCACACACAGTAAGTTGCAGAAACCCTAGTGAAAACACTCGTGACTGAAGATATCTGTAAATCTGTATCATTATCTTCTGGACAGGTTACCTATATAAGAACTACACAGGAAGTGTTCGATGACCCATTTGGAATCACATTTGCGCGAATACCGGAGTCATTTAATGAAGCTAAAATCAAATTGGTGGAGTATTTTAATTGGACCAGGGTTGCTGTTGTGTACGATTTCTCAACTGACGCTGGCCGTTATGTTAAGGTGTGTTTTGTTGTTGTTTGGTGCCCATTCGATAACTTGAAAAGTCCCCAACAAAATACATGAATCTTACACTAGCGTTGTCGGAATGCAAGCAGAGGCAATGAGACCTAAAGTGAGTATGGATTTTCACTCTTACAGTCGACGTCGCTGCTGTATATTTCAAAAGAAAAGAATTTAACCCTTACAGTTATGCATTATTTCTATGTTCCTTGTCTGAACGAAAATACTAGCTTTTCTTTGACCAAGGAACTTTTTCTTCTTTGACTAAAAAGTAGCTCACATAGCTTATTTCACCTTTGCCATCAGGTTGTGAACCATCTTTCTCTACGGAAAAAAAAGTTCGACATTGTCGCATACGAAGCCATTAACTCGCAGTTAACTACATATGATAATAAATTACATGACTCTCTCCAAGGACAACTTAAGAAGCTAAAGGTAACGCGACTTGTTCTTTACTCGTACAAATTAAATTCGAACCGCAAATGCATGTCTGCCGATTAGCGTTCTCAGTATAGGAATGGTCTGCTCAGAAAGGACACATCGGTGATTATAGAGATTCTTGCGTTCTGACTGGCTACAGATGTGACATCAGGCTCCCCCTAATTCGGGACCTGTGCACGCAGATTACGATTGCCGGCTTTACAACAAGCATTGTAAATCTCTGGTTTGTTTCAAAAGCTTGCATTAACTTTTGATTGATTTTACCCCAGTCATGAGCGATGGTCAATTACTTGTCTAACGAGCGAACAGACGCAGTGTCTTGTAATCGCCACAACTTTAGTTTGGATTTGCTATATGAGAATTGTAACCATTCTTAATTTAACTAAAAGACCCACTTGAGCGCCCACGCATGCGTTGTGTATAGTTGCTGTTGGCGAGCCAATCTCGTCCCCAGACTCCGCTTTTCTTTTGGTCAGCACCAAGAACACCGACTCTGGTCACTTCCAAGGCAGGAAGTCCGCAATTCACGAACTTCCAGCTCATCTAAGCACGCTCAGAAATTTGAAGCAACAATGAGTGTCAACGGTTACAAAAATGGACCTTCACTACGACTGCGCATAAATTGGAAGTGGCCAGACTCCGTGTTCTTGGTGCTAACCAAAAGAAAAGCCGACTCTGGGGATTGCTGGCGTGCTTAAGTCGTCTCCAAGAAAGAGCCGAAAAGGTGAACTGAGAAGAATTGATCTTTACCATACTCTCTAATTTGTAAAAGTCATTTGATTTACATGGAATTTTTCTGTTAATATTTATCCAAAGGATCAGGACCTCAAAATATTTCTTGGGGAATTTGGTCCCAAAGCAGCAACCCTGATATTTTGCGAGGTAAGGCTGAATGATCGATTTATTGATCGGTCGACTGAAGAATTTCATCTCCACAGTTTTAGCCTCTTTAGTAGAAAACATTTCAGAGATAAAGTACTACCTAATGAGACTAAATTTTTTGGGTGCTGTTTTTGCTGATATTGCGGTTGATTTTCGATCAACAAAAAGATCGGATCCAAAAAAACAACCTCAAACGTTTACTCGACGGTACTGGAGCAATCATTAGGTCATTCGATCGGCCAAAAAAACAGCACTCTACTGTTATTAAGTGGCACGAAATATTTTTCGGGTCGGCAACTTGATTTTTCCCTTTTTTGTGAATGGAACAGACCCTTCTTTCAGAAAGTTTTCGTCGAATCTTACCTCAGTTTTCGTTTTGTAGTTGAGTACATGCAATCGAAATACAGAGCAACTAAGTAAAGCCCTTCCTCCGTAATTTAAGCACAAAGACACCTAATCAGTTTTATTTCTTTTAAATCGCAGCTATACAGGATAGGAATGTATGGACCAGAATACGTGTGGATCTTGAACCCCGACGCTGACAACATTGATGAATGGGTCCGCTTAGCTAATTTGGAAGCTCAAAAAAATCAATCAGGAGTTCCAACCTGTAACAGGGAGCAGTTCGAAGTGGTTGTGAACAGAACTTTTTTACTTGCTAAGACTGGCTTAAGAAGGGATGATAACACAAAAACTGATTCTGGCTTAGTAAGGAATTTTTTTTGATTAGAATTTAAGCACAGACTTCAGGATTAGTATCAGTCACGTGCTCTTCACCCAGATACAGCTGATTGATTGATTGATTGATTGATTGATCAGTTTATTTACCCCTCTTGCAGCTACAGCTGAATTACAAGGGCACCAGCAACTATATTATTGATATTTATAAGTACAAAAATTGTTCATCCGTTCAGTCCTGGCAACTACTTTAACACTGCTATTTACAACAGAGCCCGAGCGAAGAGAATACCCATGGTGGGTTTCAGTGGGAATGGGTATTATGTTTGAAAGAAGACCTTTATCTCGGAAATTCTGGATTAACTTTTGGCATGATTTTTCCCGCCTTTGACTGAGGGGCAGCAAGCCTGAACGGCTAAGGGCTACATCATATGGCAGCCCAGGGAAAATAATGTTAAATGCCCTCTTTTGTATCAATTCTAAGGTTTTGCTCAGATAAACCGGAAGGTCTGCCCAGACGGGTGCTGCATATTCAATAACTGATCTAACCAGGCTACAGTATACTTGAACCAAATCCTGGCAGGCCACGCCACATTTCCTTAACACTCTCAATGCGTATCAACGCTTATTAGCTTTTGCAAGGACATATTCACAGTGCTTATTCCAGGAAAGGTCACTAGAAATAAATACACCTAACAACTTATAGTGACCAACCCTCTCAATTACACGGCCAGATAAACACAGGGGAGTTGCCGGGAAGGGTTGATATTGCAGGAAACTAAATATGATCTCTTTACATTTCTTTGCATTGAGGCGCATACCGTGGTCTGATGCATACTGTGCTATTTCGTTCGCGATGTAGGGCATGTAGCTAGGAGAACACCTAGGGATGCACTCCAAAACAGATAGGTCATCTACATATTTCACCTGTGTATACCAACCTGCTACCAATTTGTTAACTAACACAGCAAACACAATATTGGTGCAAGTTTGGTCCCTTGAGGGATGCCACCATTAGCCGGGGAAAACACAGGGGGAAATAGCGTCACCAATTTTTACCCGTTGTGACCTGCTGTACTCAGCTATCATAGTAAGATTGCTGGTCATGATAGCAGGTATATGAAATTCATATATTGAAACAATGAACAAATCGCTAATCTACATTTTGAAAGAACAGGGATATCTGCAACGATGTATATCATCATATGTTGTCCAAACCGTATTCCACCAACCTTGACTGATTTAGGGGAAGACGACAACAACTGCGATGATGTTCAGCTTTTCGTAGTTCAGACAAGTGTTACGGACAAACAGGCGATTGAATATAGTTTAAGAAGAAACATTTTCCTTATCAATGGGACGCTTATGATAATACTTAGCAACTGCCGTTGCCTTCTTCTCTCCTTGACTATTTTCCAGAACAGCATTAAAAAGAACTCGTCTATGTCTGGCCACCATAATTCCAGAACGATAGTGGTTTTAACGAGGGCTCAAATGTATAGTGTCACCTTTAAATTCGTCTAATCAATTCGTCTAGTAGGTAATAGAGAGCTTTAGATTCTAGGAGAACGACTACGAGTACGAGATTTTTTAATAGAACAACAGCGAGCGCGCGCAAACCAGCGTCATTTTGGCGGGAAAAACGTGATACCGTCGTCATTTTAGAACGAGGTTTTGCAAAAGTGTCGTCGTTTCAGAACAAGTCAATAGGGATCTTTAAATTCTGGGACCAGGACGAGAGCGAGTACGAGATTTGACTGCCCGTTTTTAGCGAAAATACTTAGAAGATTCATAATAATACGGACGATTAATCTTACTCTTTGTTAGCAGTGTAGGTTGCTCAGTTATTCCAGAGTTATTAGCTATGGTTATTCTTATTGCTGGTAACTTAGCCTTTTAGCTGATCGAAAAATGCCAAAACTGCTACCTTGTTGTTGACTTGTTTTGAAAGGCCAACCTTCTTGCAAAACCTCGTACTAAAATGACCACGGTATCACGTTTTTCCTGCCAAAATGACGCTGGTTTGCGCGCGCTCACTTTTGTTCTGTGAGAAAATCTCGTACTCGTAGTCGTTATCGTTCGAGAATCTAAAGCTCTCTAATGACACGATAGCAGTTTTGGAATTTTTGATGAGCAA
>OX421447.1:3108907-3118907 GCA_949126865.1 Montipora capitata
TCTGGTTGTGAATAAAATTTAGAACAATATACAATACTGTAGACACAAAACCAGACAGGCAAATACCAACACAACACAGAAAAACACGAGCGCACTGGGGTAAGCATGGCAGACAGTACACACATTGTCACTGCAACAAGTTGCAATACCCCTATGCTGCAAAATATATATGTTAAGTGGCAGACATATTGAAAACAACCTGTGGCTGGCGTTGCAACAACACACACGTGCTCATGACCGCACGTAACTCCCATAAGAGGAGAGAAAAACCACCATGACTGGCAATGCTACAGCCGATGGTGTAAATCAACAATGACAATGATTTTAATGCAGAAACACATTGGAAACAAAACAAAGATCAATGATATAAAAAGGTACTCAGTGGAAAAGCATCAACAAAGGAACTAGTAAACAAGCAATGCAAATTGAAAGAAAAATAGAACCGACAAATGAGGGAAAACAAAGGGACACAATTATCACACAGGATGATGATTATAGTAGTAATGCAGAAACTCAAAGAAACAAAACAAAGATCAATTATATAAAATGGCACTGTCAAAAACATCTAAGAAAATACTGTTGACAAATGAGGGAAAATGAAGGGAAATATAACATGGAATAATATGAATTGTTACAGTATTCATGCAGAAACACTTAGGAACAAAACAAATATCAATGATATAAAATTGATACGGCAAAAGGTACATGTATCATTGAAGAAAATACTGTTGACAAATGAGTGAAAATGAAGGGAAATATAACACAGGACAATAATATTACAGTAATAATGCAAAAACACATACAACTGTAGGAATGAAATAAATATCAATGACATAAAATTGAAAGGTCAAAAGCATCAAAAAAAAAACCTTCACTGGTAAAAAAGCCATGCAAATTGAAAGAAAATACAATCAGAAAATGAGCAAAAATGAAGGGAAATATCACACGGGATCCATGTGTTGCCACCTGAATGCAATAATAGTGCTGAAGGCCTGAAGGACTGATGGTGATAAAGGCATGGCATCTGGAACAAACTCAATGGACGCCGGACATGGTCTGGTGTTGAGAGGTGACAGCTGAGGTGGAGCACGCCGACACTTGGGTGCATCACAAGCAAGAAGAAACAAGAACTGTAATAGCACGAAGGGCAGACCCAACAGACCACAGTAATGCTGCATCTGCCACGGTACCAGTACTAGAAGTTGCACATGGAGAGGCAATGAGTGCAGAAGTTCCTCCCAAAGATGAACTTGTATCTGACACAGGTTGGTTAAGTGATGGCGATCCGGGAGACAGGAGTGAACTGAACAGACGCTGAAATTGAACTGTGATTGCACGAGAGACTTGTGAAGCCAGCTGGGTAACAAGCGTGGCAGGTTAGGGCAGGCAAGGCCAGAATGCGATGGCAGTGGCTGAAGTGGAGGCTGGTACATCAGGTTCTGTGATTGGTGGTAGGGAGTCTGCGAAGGCCTCCGTGGCAACAGGTAAGGAAGGCATCCGGAGCGAATTCAATAGGTGGTGGACGTAGTCTGGTGTTGTGACATGGCCGCTGCTGCTCAGAACGCTTATGCTTGGGCGGCATCAGAATAAAAAACAAAGAAGAACTGAAAAGACACTGGGAAAATTGTTAGTATCCAAAAGCCTGGTTGTGAGTACAACTCAGGACATAAACACCAGACCAGACAACCAACACAAACACATAACACAGAAAAACAGGAGCGCAGCGGGGTAAGCATGGCAGACAAGACACACATTGTTGCCACAAAAAGTTGCAATACCCCTATGCTGCTAAATATATGATAAATGGCAGACATGGAAAAACAACCTGCGGTTGGCGCTGGGACAACACACAAGTGTTCATGACTGCACAGAAAAACTCCAATAAGAGGAGAAAGTCCACCAAGACTGGCATTATGGGCAACAGCCAATGGTGTAATAAATAATGATAACAATTATTGAAATAATGTAAATACAAACACATAACACAGAAAAAAACAGAAACGCAGCAGGGTAAGCATGGCTGACAGTACACACATTGTTGCCGCAACAAGTTGCAATACCCCTTATGCTGTAAAAATATGATAAATGGCAGACATATTGAAAACAACTTGTGGTTGGCACTGCAACAACACACAAGTGCTCATGACTGCACGTAACAACTCCAATAAGAGGAGAAAAATGCCACCAAGAATGGCACAATAGGCAACAGCCAATGGTGTAATAAATAGTGATAACAATAATTATTATTAAAATAATGTAAATACAAACACATAACACAGAAAAACAGAAACGCAGCAGGGTAAGCATGGCTGACAGTACACACATTGTCGCCGCAACAAGTTGCAATACCCCTTATGCTGTAAAAATATGATAAATGGCAGACATATTGAAAACAACTTGTGGTTGGCACTGCAACAACACACAAGTGCTCATGACTGCACGTAACAACTCCAATAAGAGGAGAAAAATGCCACCAAGACTGGCACAATAGGCAACAGCCAATGGTGTAATAAATAGTGATAACAATTATAGCATTATAATGCAAATACAACATCAATCACACAAATTGTACTATCGGAACATCATCAAAGAAACTGGAGAGCAAACCAGCTAATTACGGGATTACTATAATTTAAATAAAAGAAGTAAAAAAGGCCATGAAAAATGACAGAAAAGACTATCACAAAATGAGCGAAGTGAAGGGAAAACTAGTCAAAGCATGCGAAGGCCACGCAGAATGACACCTCTATATCTATAACTGCGGTATAAAGCATACTGCCCAGAAGGGTTCCAGGAGAGTTCGCTTAGCACGACTGAGACATAACGATGAACAAAGCAGCTTCCCCGTTGAAATTCGTATTGGGAAAGTCAGAACTTGGAAGCTGACGAAGGATAACCTAGCAGACCCCGATAACTGACACTTGAAAATGATCGCAGATAAAAAACAACCAAATCAGAGATCTTCACTCCAATAACTTCAGGACGAGCTGGGAAAATATCATTAGTGCCTATTTCTAAGATAACAAGGGTAGGAACAAGGTGGGAAATAACAAAAACGATCTTTTCCTTTCAGTTATGAAACGGTCCGGGAGCCAAAGCCGTGCAAATGAACGACGGCTGAATTGCCAAGATTAAAATCGAGCTGAGTTCTGTGGTCAAAACCTGACTGCAGGTCACGATGTAATCGCTTGACAAACGAAACATCAGGAATAAGGATATTGGGAAAATAGCCGTTATGCTATATGCTACGTGATTAAACGTACCTTGAAAAACTTTGACAACCAGATCAGTCGAGCTTGAAAAGCGAATGAATATTTACCGCGCTTTCTCGGAATGCAACAAATTCCCTATAGGGGATACATAATAATTGCCCCTCCCCAGGAATGACCGCGTCACACTTTGCTGAGTGCATAATTATGCACGCATTATAAATTTTAATTATTGAGATGCATAAAACTTTTATTGGCAAGCCAATAACACCTTTATTTCGCTATCGAGTTTAGTTTGAGCGAAATCTCTTACGTTTTGTATGCGCACGTGCTCATGTGCGCGCGCTAATGACGCGAAAATCGTGCGCAGTAGGGATGCGCAATGCAATACTAAGGAATTACCTTAAATATTTGCGGGTCCTATGGGTATAATCCCCATTCGCACCAAACTGTTCACGTGACACAACCGTACATTTATTTATTATTATTTTTATCTTTTTGTGTTTCTTACCTTGGGGATTATACCCATAGGACCGCAAATATTTAATGTATTTTTTTCAAATATTATATATTCATTTTACACCTTGCACTTTTTTACTTTTTAACTTGATAATGACGTAACGTAGCGCCGAAACGTCGTTCACTTTTAGAATGTGTTTTAAAAATCTTTTAGAGTTTAACTTTTTAATCAATTCTATTATTATTATTATTATTATTATTATTATTATTATTATTATTATTATTATTATTATTATTGATCTTTGAACACGTAAATGCTAAAACACCAGCTCTGTAGCAAATACAGTTGTCGCATAAAACGAATTGGCCAAATTTCCTCGTCTACGCGAGCAAATAAAAATTGTCATATAAAAATTGCTCGTGTAGGCGGGGCTTTCACTCATTACTTTTGTTAAGTTACTCATTTGTTTTAATTTAAAATTTTATAGCCGGCGTGCCTTTCCTTTTGCGGCACGTTATCTTTGGAACAGCTTGCCAGAAGACATCAAGAATTCTAATTTGTAGACATTTTTAATTAAACTTGCATTTTGTAAATAGGGTTACCATTTTCTAGACTAAATCTAAAGTCATTGTTTTGATTTCGAATTCTATTGTACATAATATTTCGAATTAAAATGGTCCTCATTATGCCATTATTACTCATATTGTGATTCTTCCACACTGAGTGTTGGGTTAGCGCGGTTTTGTTCTTGGCAGCTTCTCAAACAAACGGTCGCATTTCACTTATAGGGTCCCATGTCTTTTGATGCTGGCAAAGTTATACAACGAACAACTATTCTGCAACAATACCAAGGTATGATCAAAAACACGAAAATTTTGTGTTATCCAACAAGTTTACAAAACGACGCGCTAACGCACAAAAAGACAGCTCGCAAATCTGTCGAGCCACGTTTTCCTGTTTCTACGGTGTCTCATAAGGGACACATCGATTTTCTCGTCGCAATTACTAACTTGCGAACGCAACTTATAACTTGCGATCGCGACATATAACTTGCGATCGCAACTTATGACTTGCGATCGCGACTTTTATCTTGCGATCGCAACCTACAATTTGCGAACGCAACTTATAACTTGCGATCGCATTTTATAACTTGCAAGTTAGTTTCAATATCAAAAATTTGGTTTTATCAATGGAGTTGATAACGTAAAATGACCACCGTACAGGGATTCTAAAAGCTGACGTTGGGTTGTGTGTAGTTTTTATAGTAGAGTAGGAGCTACGCTATTGGTGGTAACATGGCAACGTGAAAAATAAGAGAACATTAGTGACATTAGTTAAGTTCGTTAATACCGTGGGGATTAAGGGTGCCGATTTGGAAGATGAATTTTTGTTCCAGATTCTTGCGGCTTTCCGTCGTACCGGGATGTAGGGAAGGCCGCAGATAGCCATGTGTTGTTTGGCGTGGTTAGGGAGGTTAAAATGACGAGCGACTGCCTTAGATGCATCTTTGTCGTTCTTCTCAACATCGCGAAGGTGTTCACGGAATCGGTCGCCTAGTCGTCTACCTGTCTCGCCAATGTATAATTTATTACATAATACAGGTTATGCAATAAATGACATTTGCGGAGATACATGTGAAACGATCGGTAATCTTAACAGATCGCTTAGGTCCCGATATTTTGCTAGTGTTAAGAGTGAAAGGACAAATTTTGTATCGTGAGCGCGCGCATTTGAAAGTGCCGGGTTTTCGTGATAGTTGTGACAGAAGGAACAATTTGTGTCTTGTTTTATTTTAATTTTTGTTAGAAAAAGGTTCGTCGGTAAAATTCTGTGCAGGAGTCTGTATTGAAAGTTTATAAGTTTAGTGCTTTTAGTGCATTTTGCTGCCAGACAATAAGCGCTTTTCCAATCGGCAGTACACCCTTCATAAAGAACAATCCTCTCATAGCCTGTGTACAGCCGCCCGCTCTCCGAAAAAAAAAATCGGAGAGGAGCGTCTGTGATTTAGCGTCAGTAATCGTGTTCCGGAATAATTTTGCACACATTATTAAGTGATCTACGCTGACCAAAACTTGCGTTGCTCATATTTCGTTGGAGCTAGGTAGATTTCAAACGTGCATTGAAGAGCGTCTCCGATAGTTTTAAGATACCTTGTCTTTATAGCATAGAAGCACTCTTTAAAGGAAAGGATGTATTTGCAAGCCTTCCAACCGGGTACGGCTTTGATCTTCAGAGCAGCACAAATCGTTGCCGATGAGCTGTTATTTTCCTCGATGTGTTCACATCTCAAATCTTCCAGGGCATTACGCTTTGTAGATTGTGCTTGAGAATGGCTAGGCTGGTCCGAGCAAGGCGCTGGGATTACATTGACTGGTAAGGAATAGCGGGAGACGTTTTCGAGTGGACAATCTTTTGAATAGTGCTATATTCACCTCGTGAAGAGCGCTTTCGTTTCTTTTGCGCTGACAACAATTCCTACAAATGTACGTCGAATCGATTTCCACTTTACACTCCATAGATGACAATTCCGCTCGTACTTTAAAAGAAAAACCGCTTTGACAATCAAAAAGATTTTTATTCGTATTTTGTACAGTGCTCAAAGTACACACGAACTCATCGTAAAATCTCTTACGGTGGTTCTCACGCTGTTGATGTGGAGAAATAAAAATAAAATCCAATCGAAACTCGTTGTTTCAATGATGTAATGATCGATGGGTAATAACCAATCAAATCATTTTCCACACATTCCAGGAAAAATCACGTGGTATGGAACACGATTATCAACGGTAAGTCACAAGACGCTCCTCTCCGAGTTTTTTTTCCGGAGAGCGGGCGGCTGTACACAGGCTAGTTGCCCTGCTGGTTGAATCGACATTGTTTTAATCCTTTAGCACAGAACACCCACTGTAAATTGTGGAAATTCTTTTGACAAAGTAAAATCCGCCATTTATTGTCCCTTTCACTCCCAATATCTGAATGTTAATTCTCCTTACTGACTGACATAGAATACTTTTATGTCAGTTTAGAGAATTTGAAGATGGCGGTAAAACGTTTAAAACTGTTATGCCTCTTTGACCAGGTACCTCACATAGTATAACATACTTGCATGAGATTTTGCGCCGGCATCATGCAAACGAATACGGAGATATAACAGATACCCGGAAAGAACTCTTACCAGAACACGGCGAAATTCGTGCCATTATCACCTAATCACCAATTCGGTCAACAAGCTTCTCAGCGGAAATCTATTGCGGAAAAAAGTTGTCAAATTACTAAAAATTGTCTTACATCAAATTTTCTTTGCTATTTCTTTGCAGACGGTGGAGAAAATCTGGTGGACGTTGGAAGACATCAGAGCAAAAACAGTGGAGGAGGATTTATAAATTTTTTTAACGGCAGCGAAAAGACCTTATGGAAAGGTAAGGAACATAAATAACTATCTAAACTCTATGCTCGATAGCAAAAACCTTGAATTTAAGGTACATTGTATTTTTGCACTCACCTTATTTTTTCTGTCAATTCACCTTTGCCGTATTTTGGGCCTTACCCTACTGTGCAACCTGCAATTTTTGTCGAACTCATTCTATCAGTCTTTGCTACCCTCGTTTTCGGTGGTGGGGTCTTGTTCTCGGCTTGTTGGACAATTTAAGACCAGCTGTTTCCAGTTGGGGGCTTGGGAGGAGCTGGTTTGTCTTGGAATGGATTTGTGCATCGCTCTTTTGTCACTTGTAAAAAGCTAAGCCGTTTTAAAATGTGTTTTCTACTTAGATAATCGCGTACCATCGGATCACACAAGAATAAAGACGAAAATGTCCGATATCCCTGACTACCTTTTCGTGGTATTCTCATCAGCAGCGAGCTTTGGCATTGTCATGGGGATTGTTTTTCTGGTGTTTAACCGATACTATCGCAAATTCAAGTGAGCTTTCACATTTATAAATCCTTGGTTTTGTAAGTGATATAATCATCATCATCATCAATGATCATCATTATCACTTCATTTAACTCTCAAGGTTATTTAGCCGAGCGGGAGTGCTCTACTAATTGGGAAGACTACAAATCAACTGAAATCAGAACAAATCAAATTAAATGCTGGGTTTTGAGGAGAGGGGAAGACATCTCGGAGCAGAGTAGAGAACCAACAAACTATATTTACAATATTAGCGACAGTGTTATATTTTATTCACAATCTCTTAGCTTCACTTCGAGTTTGCAAAAGTTAGAAACTATATATAAAAGACATGCAAATTTGAACTGCGGAAAAAAAGCATGTGAACATTTTTAGATTATCGCTGATAGAAAGCAGTAACAAAAAGAAAGAAAGAAAGAAAGAAAGAAAGAAAGAAAGAAAGAAAGAAAGAAAGAAAGAAAGAAAGAAAGAAAGAAAGAAAGAAAGAAAACCCCGAAAAGTCAGGCTTAAATGGAATTTGATTGAGTCGTAGCTTCCATGGCGAAGTGGTAAAAACATCGTCATCATCATCATCATCATCATTATCAAAATCATCATTGCCGGTACCTTTGGAGAAACGCACCAACTCACAATGTCAGGTCTACGAGAGCTTTACCAACGGTTGTGCCAAAGATTACAGTACCAGCGAGGCGAGAGCTGCCGATGATGTGGCAAAGGAGTGGAGAGTGTGGAAAATGTACTTGCACATGTCACATGTATAAAATAAGTCACCGAAAGCATTGAAATTATGGGTTTTTTAAATTTCGTTTTAAATGTCTTAATTAAGGATTTTTTTCCTTTTTACAATGGACGATTCAATTATCTCCAGCTACAAGTGAACACAGCTTTCTTCGTAAAAGCAAAGCGCAATTTATAGGTTGATTTTCGCTCTTACATAATCTCTTTTATAAAGTCGCAAGTTTGCGTAGCACAATTGCTTTGATAATTGGGGGACTGACTATAGATCAAATTACATCTGATCGAAGGGGGCCAAATAGAATGGTGTTGTTTGATGCACTTATGTCCAGAAATGCACACGATGACAAAAATGGCAGATTTGGCGAAAGAGCTGCACGATTGACAATCTTGGCAAAATTAGCGATTTTGGCGATATTTTGCCGATTTTGTCAAATTAGTTCATCCACTGGTATTGATACCACATGGGTGAACATTGGCAATTTTGGCGAATTTGACAAATTCGGCAATTTTGGCGATATTCTGCCAATTTCGTCAAATTAGTTCATCCATTGCTATTGACACCAAATGGTTGAATTGTGGCGATATTGGCGATTTTGGCGATTTTGACAAATTCGGCAATTTTGGCGATATTCTGCCAATTTCGTCAAATTATTTCATCCATTGCTATTGACACCAAATGGGTGAACATTGACGATTTTGGCGATTTTGGCGAATTTGACAAATTCGGCAAGTTTGGCGATATTCTGCCAATTTCGTCAAATTGGTTCATCCATTGGTATTGACACCACGTGGGTGAACATTGACGATTTTGGGGATTTTGGCGAATTTGACAAATTCGGCAATTTTGGCGATATTTTGCCAATTTCGTCAAATTAGCTCAGCCATTGGTTTTGACAAGTCATGGGTGAACTGTGGCGATATTGGTGGTTTTGGCGAATTTGACAACATCGGCAATTTCGGCGTTATTTTGCCAATTTCGTCAAATTAGTTCATCCATTGGTTTTGACACCACATGGGTGAACTTTGGTGATTTTGGCGAATTTGAGAAATTCGACAATTTTTTGCGATATTTTGCCAGTCCAATTCGTTCATCCATTGGTATTTACACCATTTGGGTGAACATTGACAAAATCGGTAATTATCCCGATATTTCAAAAGTGTACGCGCTCGTTTCAGTGATTAGGCCGTGCACTATTGTAAAATTTCAGCTTTTATTTTACGGTTCCGTTCACAAGATCCTCTTGCCCTTGAACAATTATCATTCATGGACTACGGGAATGCGGACCGCGGTGGCACTTCATTATACTGCTTGCCCTTTGACAATTTCATTCACCAGCGTCACAAATTCTTGATGATTTTGGGGCTCATTTGTCGAAATTCAAGCACGCTTCCAACAGACCTGTTTACTTTCGCGTTTCACCCAGTCATTTTCCGGTGCGACTGTTAAATGACATGAAGATTTGAAAAGGCTTTTCCGCTTTGTTTTCCCTCTCATCTAACACACTGGCGGCTCCCCCTTCTTAACTTTACATCCGCTTTAAAAGCGGAGTGAAAAAAAGAAAAAAACGTGAATAACGTACAGGAGAAGAAAGAGGCTATCTGTGAAATGAACAGACACAGACTAGCCGATATAATCTAGATATTGGTAATCAGCAAAATTAAATTGTTGAAGCAGTGTTGCGG
>OX421447.1:3123907-3133907 GCA_949126865.1 Montipora capitata
TTGATCAGTGGTACCAGAGGTTTGTGATCTGTCAAGAGCTGGAAACTTGGAAGCCCCACTAGATAACCTGATAGTCTCTCACATGTCCACACTGCTGCCAGGCACTCTTCCTCAATTTGAGCATATCTGACTTCAGTCTCTGTGAGTGTTCTACTACAAAAACCAACTGGGCGGAGTTGGTCACTGGGACCTTGCATCAGAACCCCGCCAATCCCATAACTACTAGCATCTGCACAAACAACAGTGGGTATCTTAGGATCATAGAATGCTAACACTGTATCGCTTGAAATGATTTCTTTGACCTTGGTAAATGCAGTTTGCTGGAGAGGTCCCCAAGTCCAAGCGGTATGTGACTTTAGTAGTTCGCTCATTGGACGCATTACTGAAGCAAGGTTGGGAATAAACAAACAACAGTGGGAATAAACAAACAACAGTGGGTATCTTAGGATCATAGAATGCTAACACTGTATCGCTTGAAATGATTTCTTTGACCTTGGTAAATGCAGTTTGCTGGAGAGGTCCCCAAGTCCAAGCGGTATGTGACTTTAGTAGTTCGCTCATTGGACGCATTACTGAAGCAAGGTTGGGAATAAACCTCCCAAGGTAGTTAATCATGCCAATCAGTCTGCGTAGTTCTGGAACATTGTTTGTCGCTTCGAGCTCCGTAATCGCCTTCACCTTCTCTGGGTCTGGACTTACACCCTCGGCACTGAGAACATGTCCAAAGTATGTTAGCTTGTTTTTCTTGATCTCGCACTTCTCTTTGTTCAGTTTCAGTCCTGACTCCTTAATGACTTGAAACGTGTTCTGTAAGTTCTCATCATGTTCTTCGGCAGACTTTCCATACACAATAATGTCATCCATAATTGCTTCACAGCCTTCTCTGTTCTTTAACAGATTACTCATTACAGACAGGAAAATTTCTTGGGCAGACATGTACCTGATTTCCGAATGGAAGTCTTTTAAAACGGAACCTACCAAACGGAGTCATAAACGTGGTCAACTTGCCACTATCTGGATGTAGAGGGATCTGCCAAAATCCACTGGACGCGTCAAGTTTCGAAAAGTACTGGGCACCAGCAAGTTTGGGCGCGATATCTTCCAAGGTAGGAAGTACGATTCTTGAGCGCTTCACTGCACTGTTCAGCCTTCTTAGATCGACACAGATCCTGAGCTTACCATTACTTTTCTGTACTGGTACCATGGGTGCACACCATTCTGTCGGCTCTGTTACTCTTTCGATGATACCAGCTTCTTCCATCCGCTTGAGTTCCTCTTCTACTTTTGGCATTAAGGGAAAAGCTATTCTTCTTGCTGTGTTGATACAGTAGTGTTGGGCATTCTCATCCAGTTGGATCTTAACTGGCTCACACTTGAACAAGCCTATATCTTCAAACAACTCAGCATCCACCTCTTCTAATCTCTCAACTAAACCCATTTCACAAGCTGCCTCTCGACCCAGCAAGTTACTTGCATGTTCTCCACTGATTACAAAAACATTGAGTTGGTACTTCTTGTTGCAATGTGTCACGGTTGTTGTAAACTGCCCAGCGCACTGCAACTTGCCTCCTGGACTGAAAAGGGCTATCTTCGATGCATGTAACTTGGGCTGATTTTGGTAAACTATCAAAGGTAGACTTTGAAATGGCGGTAATATCTGCACCTGTATCAATTTTAAACACCACAGGCTTACCACTGACCTTAAGCTGGACCTTCCATTTGTCATCCTGATGTAAATTACTTGACAACACACCTAAGAACCAACGACCAGCACTGCTATCATTTGAAGCACTACCACCACCACTACTATTCACTTCACTCACCGACTTGGACCAACAAACAGCTGCAAAGTGACCCACCTTTTTACATTTCAAACATCGTTTGTCAGTTTTGCTAAACAGTTTTCGGGCTTTGAGTGGTGAAGACCGCATCTGCCACATTTTTTTTTTTTTTGACCCTGTTTTTGGGATGGATCCTCTTTCTTTCCTTTTCCCTTTTTCCAACGAGGATTAGACACTTTCTTCTTACTGTGCACCTCCTCAACAACTTTCGATGCGAGGGAATTCTGATCAGTAACCTGAGACTCGACCATTTCTGACTGGCGAGCCATTTGAATCGCGACTTCCAGCGTTAAATCCGACTTAACTGCAATTTCTGCGACACACCTTTATCCAGAATTCCAATGACGATTCTGTCCCGTATTTGCTGATCGTGGCTGTCCCCAAAGTTACAGTGTTCGGCTAATTCGTAAACACTTCGTACGAACGATTCGACTGTCTCCCCTTGCTGTTGGATCCTTTGGTGAAAACGTGCCCGCTCGTGAATTATGTTCCGTTTCGGCACGAAATGTTCATCAAATTTCGCCAAAATCACGTCGAATTTTGCATCATCTCCTTCAGCCAAGGTAAAGGACTTATACACATGCTCTGCTTCTCTTTCCATTGTGTAAATGAGAGCACTGACTTGCACGACGCCTTCCTCTTTGTGAAGTTTCGTCGCGAGTCGAAATCGCAGGAAATTCTGCTTCCAATCTGGCCAGTCGAGCGGTTTGGAAAAGTCAAATTTCTCTGGAGGGCTTAATTTCAGCATTTTACTTGTCCCACCGCTGTCACCTTGTCTTGAAATCTCAACGGAATTTATTTATACCAACAAACAAACTTGATGTACAACGTCAACCATTTGGCAAGAGCACATGGCGAGCCTATATCCTTAATGCGCATGTCGCTAGCGTTACTAAGCAACCATGAAATATCGACACAGCCGCTTTCGCCAACTTTTATGGGCCCCCTTCACTACTTTGTGTTTTTCCTCGGCGATTGTGGCAAAATTGTCATTTTCGCCATATTTACCAAATTCGCCGCTCTCGCCAACTTTTATGGGCCCCCTTCACTGCTTTGTGCTTTGCCTCGTTGGCGATTGTGGTAAAATTGTCATTTTCGCCATAGTTACCAAATTCGCCACTCTCGCCAACTTTTATGGGCCCCCTTCACTCCTTTGTGCTTTGCCTCATTGGCGATTGTGGCAAAATTGTCATTTTTGCCATATTTGCCAAATTCGCCGCTTTCGCCAACTTTTATGGGCCCCCTTCACTGCTTTGTGCTTTGCCTCGTTGGCGATTGTGGTAAAATTGTCATTTTCGCCATAGTTACCAAATTCGCCACTCTCGCCAACTTTTATGGGCCCCCTTCACTCCTTTGTGCTTTGCCTCATTGGCGATTGTGGCAAAATTGTCATTTTTGCCATATTTGCCAAATTCGCCGCTTTCGCCAACTTTTATGGGCCCCCTTCACTACTTTGTGTTTTTCCTCGTTGGCGATTGTGGCAAAATTGTCATTTTCGCCATATTTGCCAAATTCGCCGCTTTCGCCAACTTTTATGAGCCCCCTTCACTGCTTTGTGCTTTGCCTCGTTGGCGATTGTGGCAAAATTGTCATTTTAGCCATATTTGCCAAATTTGCCGCTTTCGTCAACTTTTATGGGTCCCCTTCACTGCTTTGTGTTTTTCCTCGTTCGCGATTGTGGCAAAATTGTCATTTTCGCCATATTTGCCAAATTCGCCAACATTTTCTCATTTTTGCCATTTTTGTTGTTGTGTGCATTTCTGGACATATCTCGTGTGATGAAACATGGAAATTAGCGGAGTCCCAGGAGAGAAACTTCTCGAGCAGAGAAGGTAAGAAACCAATTTAAGCTACGTGTGAAGGCCATTCCAGGAATCATAGGCCATGGCAAACCCTGCTCTTAAGTACGTTCGCGCGAAAATCTTCCGGCATTTAAATTTGTTTCATTTCTCGCCTGAAGTTAGGTCATAAATTACTTATTCCAAAAAAAAAAAAAAAAAAAAAACTGGGGGGTCACCGACTTTGTTTCTTAGTAAAAGGCAAGGGAGAAATGCCCTGATTTCAAAACATGCATTTATTTTGAACTAAGAAGTTCGTAACGTAATAAAAACATTTTTAGAAACCAACCCCATTAAATTTACGCAACGTCGCTGACTATTAAAAACTACCCTTCCTCGAGCTTTCAAAACTTTTAACCACTACTGGATTAGCAGCCTCTCGGTCCTTTCTCTTTAACGTTTAAATAAATGTGCCATTCTTTAGCCGACCTGAAAATTTTTCCCCGGCGTTTTTGTCGCCATAAGATTTTAACTAATGCCTGAAGTAATGCGTGACATATTACAGTCGCGTTACCAGCGCAGTAAAAGTTACGCACAAACAATTAGCGCGAACGTCCTTAAGGTTGATTTTTTGCTCTACAGACAGGTTTGTCTTGTTCAACAGGTTCATTAAGTTATCCGCACCGTTGTTTAACGATATCATGGTGCTGGGATGCATCGCCTGCTTGGCTACAGTGTTTTTGTTCGGGATGCGAGTGTTCGAAGATCCCAAGAAAACTTTCCCGCTTGTTTGTAAGGTAACTGTAATTTTCTTTTTTGGGGGTATCGTTGTTTTTCTTTAAGGCAATTGCACCTTTTTTATTCCACCATATTGTTGGAAATACATATTCCTGAAATAGTTTAGTGCATCCATATTGGATCCCTTTTCTTTGCAGACCCGCGCATGGATCTTGAACATAGGTTTTTCATTGGCGTTTGGTGCTATGTTCATTAAGACGTGGAGAATTTATAAGATTTGCACGAACAAGCGTCTTAAAGTGCGGGTAATTACTTCTCTCATTGTTCAGAACGACAGGTTCCCTGCTGCGGAGGTCTTCTTTTTTTTCCCGTTCGCTGGATTGACCATTGCGGGAAAAAGACCTCTGCCATGGGTCGAAACTGGACGGCGCTGTTCAAAACACATGCCCCATGATATGTCTGCTGACTCTAAGGATTCGGTCACTAAGTAACCACCGCGCATGCTCAACACAGTGACTTTCGACCCATGGCAGAGGTCTCTTTTCCCATACTCGTCAGCATAGTGAACGCAAAAGAAAATAGACCCCTGCCAGCAGGAAAATGACAAGAAGCAAGTAGACAGAAAGCATATCTTTTTCTTACATACCCTTAGAATCAGGAAAAAGATAGCGGAAAATGGGAGAAATCATGGGGAACTACGTATTAATGTCTACGGTTATGCTCTTAAATATGCTAAAAGCACAAAAATAGTCTGGACATAGTGCCAGGTAAAGACGTTCGTAAAAGTTTTCAATGACTTTATCCTTGAAGGAAAAAAGTATTCGTTTCGACCGACAAGCAAACTGATATGATGAGTAAGCAACCCAATGTGTCTGTAAGAAATGAGCTGATTGCTTTCCTGCCTTGTTTAATAAAATTCAGAAGGAATTAGGCATTACTGTCCACTGCGATCAACATTCACCTTTCTGATTTGATGATGTTCATAGTTAAACTTTATTTACCCTCGGATTTTAGAGTAGGTTGGTGTAGCTAATATCTTTGAGCATTTACCCTCCCGACCATGACACACCACAGAAGACAGACCACATGACCGGGAACTACATGTTTTGGTTCTTTTACGTCCCCTACGGTTTATCGTCCTTATCCGAGAGGACTTGAAAGTCTAACCATTTGCACAGCTCATTACAAGGCAGCAGTTTCTCCTCAGGTATTTAAAGACCCTGAGTGTCCCGGCCGGAGTTAAACTCACGATCTCCCGCATGGCAGCCCGGTGCTCAAACAACTGAGCCACCGGTGCGCGGTCTATTGTTAAATGGAATATTTTCGATTCATCGATTCTCCCTTTTTAACATAGCGTACTTTTGAAATCCTTTAGCTGGGACCTTTATCTGATTGGTCGATGCTTGCCATGGTGGGTGGAATTGTTTTGATTGACGTTGTAACCTTGTTGGCATGGGAACTAGCTGATCCGCTACAACACAATCAAACCACAATAAGAACAGAGGTAGGATGTAACTTGTGTTTTGTTAGTTGACGCAAAAAAAAATACAGCAAAAATAATGAAGCAACACGTCCGATCGACTAGCCTGCGTAGCAAGCGTTTTCGTGCGGGGAACATGGAAGATTTTTTATGTTTTTACCGCGCGAAAAAGGGGCGAAACGGGAAGGAGAGGGAGGGAAACGCTTGCAGACAAACTCGTGCGTGCATTCGAAAAAAAACCGCCCACTTGACCTGTCATGCCTGAATGCGCAAAGCAGGATTTGATGCTGTCATCGGCTGTCTTAAATTGACCAATTAAATGTTTGGTCTCCGTAGCGGAAATGAACTTAAACACAGGTAAAGCGGGAAAATCTCAGTGAATCTTAGCGACCCAGGCAGGTTCAATTTCAACGAAAAATCTTTTAATCCGTCGAAAAGACGGCAGAGGTCTGCCTGAAAATTGGATTTGAGGTGGTAAAATGTCAAAAGTATTCAAGTCGTATTTGAAACCTTGTGCATGCAAGATTCGAAATCATGGATCACTGTATAGTATTCGTGTGCCCAGGAATCAATACAAAGTAAAATTAGCAAGTCAACTCCACTAAAGAGGGTTTGCTGGACACGCCTAAGGGAAGAAGTCCGATCCCTAAATCGAGTGTTTTCTCCAGTGACAAAAACAAAGAACGGAAAGTCTTCTCGGAAAAGGAAAATAATGATAATCTTGACCAATGTTAAAAAAAATTGACTTCCAGTCAACTATGAAGCCGTAAATTCCCTGCGACGGTAAGATTTTAATGATTGGTAAGGCACGTATGTGACTATAACTGGCTTGTGACAGCTAATGCTGTGAACACAAATTCCTCTCAATGAAATGCCAGAGTACCTGAAATTCGAAAGCATGTTGTTGTCTGACAATCCCGTCGAAATCACTGTATATGTTTTCCAACACAATACTCTTAAAGAAAGTGCGAATTTTCTGTTCCGTGGTGTATGACCTTGTTCTTACCGCATGTGGTATTATATTCTTGATGTTAAATTTAAAGGAACAGCTACGAATACAAATAGTGGCGCACTTGCTTTTGCAATATCCCAAAGCGTCGGCATTACACGACAGGATTTCAACAGCATTGTTCCACAGTGGTGCAAAATACAAGGATCTCGTAAAATTAAATCCTTTAGGAGTCTGTTTACGAGCCAGCCGAAACCCCATTGAATTGATCGTTCGCAATACCTTTCAGCGGACAACACAGTCTTGAATTCTTTGGCAAGTGCTAAAACTTGAAAGATCGGAATTTTCCTAAATCCTGAGGGGAACAAAGCAAATAGAGTTCTTGTGAAGAGCTATTTCACAGACGACTTTTGTTCTTGTCGCAACTCATGACTAAATCCCCGTTAGAAGAGAAAATTTAAAGGTTTGGGTTTTAACTTGCTTTGATCACGTCTTCCGCTTTAGCCATGTCATACCTTTGCTCGACAATTGTCAATAATATGCGACTTAGCCAAGCCAATTACGAGCTCCGTTTGTGTGCGAACGGGAGTTTTTCAAAATTGAGGGGTTTGTCCGCAAGTGTTTCCTCTCCTCTCTTCCCGCCCTCCAATTTTGCTTTGTTTGCCCTATTCCTCACGGGGCCAGAAAAATTAATTTACCTACCCTTGCCACGCAGGCTACCGATCGACCGACTGACCAAATGACTGAGCCAATCACTTACCTATCCACCCAGGGACCTACTTAGTCACTAACGGACTCAAATAGAAATGAATGTTGTGGTTGGAGGAGAATTTTGTAATGAATGCCGACTCGTCCTCATTGCTTTTTTTTTCTTGTGCATTTTGACCCTGAAAGATCGAAAGGATCACAGGTAGCCGAAGCTCGATATATGTGTATCTGTACTATACTATATTATGCAAGAGTAGAAATATAAGAATTTGTATGGGAAAAGGGTTTTACTCAAAATTCAAAAAGAATATTTACGATTTAAAATTGTAAAAAAAGCTTACCTTTCTTCAGTCTTGTGTTTCTTTGTCTCTGGTATTGTTTCTGGGTCGATTAAGCTACTGTATCAGAGACAAAGAAACACAAGACTGAAGCAAGATAAACAATTTTTTTTATTTTAAATGGTAAATATTTTTTTGGAAATTTGAGAAAAACCGTTTTCCTTTACAAAAACTTATATTTCTACTCTTGCATAACGTAGTACAGTACAGAGACACATATATCGAGCTTGGGCTACCTGTGAAAGGATGGATAGGTTCCAAATCAAAGAACATAATTTATCAATTACTGATCTACGTCTGACACACTAACTGACTGACTTACTGTCTCACTGAAAGGTCTAATGAATAACTAACTGGCTGACTGATCGACCGAATAATCTTTTTTTTGTGGTTGGAGGAGAATCTTGAAATGAGAGTCGACTTGTGCCAATTCTTACGCATTTTGTTGCAGCGAAATCCAAATAACCCGTTCGAGATCATCGAACATAAACTGAATATCTGCAAGGCAACTAAGTTACCGCTGTGGTTGACTCTGATCTTTGTGTACAAAGGAATACTATTGCTTTATGGCCTGTTTCTCGCTTACGAGACAAGGAATGTCGTTTACGCCCACCTGAACGACTCACGTGTCATTGGTATTTGTGTGTACAACGTGGTTGTCTTATCCACGATTGGTGCTTTCTTATCCGTCATTTTGGATGATACGCAATACAAAGAATTGTACGCTGTGCTCAGCGTGTGCATAATATTCCCTGCTACGACAACGATATCTTTAATCTTTTTGCCAAAGGTAAGAACACACGAATCTAACTAGGAGGGGTACATTTTTTCAAACTTTGGCCAAGTAGCACTTATATTTCAACAGAAATGTCTCTCACTTAGAGTCAGTAATAATAAACGAGTGAGAAATTATCCTCTCGCTAATTGGGAACACTAATTGGGGACATGGTTCAGAACTAATCAACTCATGGCTTGCTTTTGAGGAGAGAGGAAAACCGGAGTACCCGGAGAAAAGCCTCCCGGAGCAGAGTAGAGAACCAACAAACTCGACCCACTCATGACGCCAAGTCTGGGAATCGAGCTCGGGCCACATTGGTGGGAGGCGAGTGCTCTCACCATTGCGGCATCTCTGCTCCATAAACATTAAATTGGAGTGTACCTTTGAGTGCTATTCCTATAATACATCATAGAGTTAGCCCTGGAAAGGGAAATGGCCCACACAAGGACAGAGAAAAACTCTGACCAAGGTGAGGATTGGAATCAATTCTCAGAAGGAATCAGTTCCCACCCTGGTCCAGCTCAAGTTGAGCAAGGAAAACAGTTTAAACCACGCCCGACTTAAAATACGCGTCAGTGGCTACTACCCCAACTGTTTAACTTTTTTTAAATTTATATAAAGAGGATAGTGTTTCTTGGGTTTAGAGCCAGGCCACATTGGTTATTACTTCCATAGTAATAATATACATGACAAAATTACTCAGTTCTGATTGGTTCAGAGAAGTGCAGTTTCCTCGGGTAAAACAGAACATCGGTAATTCAGTGGAAACAGAGGTAAAAAACCAAGCATTCTGATTGGTCAATGATCAAAGAACGTCACAGATAGCCAACCAAATGCGGGGCCTGGATGGCGTAATTTTCAAATGATTGCGTGACGCGTGCGTTGCTTCTGCTTATTTAAGACAAAGTCATCTCGAGATTTTTTTCAAGAATATTATTAATAAGGAATCAAAGGATTTTTCTCGTACAATTTGGAATGAATAAGCACTCGTAATTTCTTTTTCAAAAACTTCGCCCTACGGGCTCGTTCAATTATGTTCGTCTTTGAAAAAATTTACTCGTGCTTATTTATTCCAAATTGCACTCGAAATCATGTGATTACCTATACTAATGGTCTGATAAATTTTTGCCTGTTGAAAAAGTTGATCAACCAACCTGCCTGGAACAGTCTTTATTTTAATGCACACAAAAGAAATCAGGCTCTTCAACTAAGCGGCTCAATTACTTGATCCCCATGCACAGAGTGCTACAATTCTGAATTTAAACTGGTCAAAAAACTAATTAATTTTGAAATAATTGGTTTTTTTTTTCAGTTGGTGCATCGTTTAAAGGCGGATTCTCTAGATGACGAGACTGGTGAAACAACCATGCGAGCATCCATTGATATTCCA
>OX421447.1:3143907-3151407 GCA_949126865.1 Montipora capitata
TGGAAAAATGAGGATTGATTCGACGTTTTATTTGGCGCATATATATTTATTAAAAGAAAAGGGGTGTCCTGAATTATTGCTTCTACGATCAGATACCTGCCTTCATTGTCAACACGCGATGATATAAGCTTGAAGTCCAACGACTTATGAACAAGGATAGCCACCCCACAGCTATGATTAGAACCATGCCAAAAGAAAAACTCACCGGGCCATTGTTTTCTCCAATGATTAGCAATTTCAACCGTGCTATACGTTTCCTGTAGAAAAGAAATATCTGCGCTCTGATTAATCAACCAATTAAGTATAGACTTTCTTTTTTCGAATGCACGAATACCTCGAACGTTAAGCGAGATGGCTTTGAACTTTAAGTTGTTGCGATCCATGATTGCAATTTGCGGTATTTAAAACTGGTTCCATGGAAGACAAAAGCTATCACTCCCCAACAGGACAGTTGAAATCAGGTGAACCGAAAGGTGCGAATATATAAGAGCACTCACGAGCACAAGACGCTTAATTATAAGAAATTTAAACGTAGCCAGTAAAAAAAGACTGTTGAATGCTACGCTAGATTGGGTCGACCTCACTCGAGAAAGAAAAACATTCGTTAACAATAAGTATAAAACATAAAGTAAGTTACGAATACGAAAAACCATTACTCGATATGACGCTGGCCAGGTCATTTTTGTAGGTGTTTGTATTTTCAAACGCTGTGAAAGTGTTGAAATGGATTCTAACGCCATTAAGACACTGAATTTGCATATAGGGAAAAAATGGGAAATTGTAATACGATGTGAAAGGGTTCCAAAAAGGCATATTCGAGTGTTATAGTGTTTTAGAAATTAAGTAAATTATGGATATTGGATTATTTTAGATATTCAGGTACATTTTCGAAACTAAAACGTTCACCGTTGATGTACAAGTAACGACCTTTGACTTTTGCCTGAGTCATATTATGCTCATTGCGAGCCTTCATCATCGCCTTACTTAAGACTTGGCGTTCCTTTTGAATGGTCCTCGCGTAATCTTCTGTAATATATGCGTCTCTGTGTACACTCGATTCCTTAATCTTACCTCTCTTTGACCAGACCTTGTCTCGATCTTCACGACAGACAAACCTTGCTATAATGGGCCTGCATCTAACTCCATCTCTCTTACCTATTCGGTGAACTGCGTGAAATCTTAATTGGGAGATATCTAAACCAAGGTCTCTTCCAATGGTGTCATAAATAACCTTTTTGCAATCTTCACCTTCATGTTCCTTTATATTATTAAATCTCAGGTTCTCTCTTCTAGTGTACTGTTCAAGGGTTATATTCTGTTCCACTGCTTCTTTCAGGGACTTTTCCAAAATAGTTATTTTCGCCGTTAAAAGTTCCATTTCCGAACAGCGTTCTTCTGTTTCCTTCTTGAGTTGTTCCTTAAAGGTATCAACTTCGTCTTGCGTGAAATTCAAACTCTTTTCGAGGTCTTTTATATAGTACAGCTCATTTCTTTAATATCCGATTTGAATTCGCTTCGTAGTATGTCTAGATCACCATGTAACCTGGCAAGACCCTCAGTGACCAATCTTTTTAGGCATTCGATTGACTCTTTCAGTTCTCTATAGAGATCGTTTTCTGTACCAAGATCCTGACCAGCCATTTTTTCTTCGTTTGCCGATGAACTCGAGCCAGGTTTTGAGCGTTTTTTTCCCATATAAACTTGAAATACTGCGTTAAATTACTGACGATGCATTTGCTAATACTTCTATAAAATAATAAAACTACTTAGCATCCTCACAGTATAGTTCTTTTGGCTTAGAAATCCATTTCTTAAGCGAGCGCTAAGAACCGCGTGTGAACGCCATGACAGTCGGCCCAATCTCAATTATCATTCAATCTACAACCAGAAAAAAACCGTGAGGCGAGAAAAAGAAATTTTCAGCACAGTTCACTTTTACTTAACCCCGATAAGTACCGCACTGGGCATGGTTTTGAGAGCAAAAATTTATCACAATGATACTAACAGCGACTCTTTAAACCAAATTTAAAAAGTACAACAATATTAACATTTGCTTACCTAAGCAAAGAGACACCGGGAGACTTGGCTTTAAAGCCTGGTTTCCATATGATCTGCAACGGTCTGCGATCGGTCTGCGACACGATCACCGATAAGTCTACGCCACGTCGAAGACATATGGAAACATCTGTCCCCGGCGTCTGCGGCGATCTGCGGCACACGGTCTGGATGATCGGGAAAGTTGAATCTAGTTCTACTTTCCAGACCATTACGACGCTTCCGACTAAGACAATTTTTAATGGAAACGTGTATCTGAGATGATCTGTGTCCTATCGGCGACACTATTGTTCGACACCCCGCACCGGTGGCTCAGTTGGTTGAGTTCAACTCCGGCCGGACCAACACTCAGGGTCTTTAAATAACTGAGGAGAAAGTGCTGCCTTTGTAATTACATCTGCAAATGGTTAGCCTCTCTAGTCTTCTCGGATAAGGACGATAAGCCGGAGGTCCCGTCTCACAACCCTTGTTCATTAACTCTGTGGGACGTTAAAGATCCAACACACTATTCGAAAAGAGTAGGGGACAGTGTTCCCGGTGTTGTGGTCTGACCTTTCCAGCATGTGGTCGGCTTGGCAGGATTAGCTAGAAGGGCTTCTGTGTGAATGAGACCACAATTGTGTATAACAGCCAGAAGTCAGGCTACTTAGCCAAGTGCTGGAGCCTCACTCGAGAGCCAGGAGCCTCACTCAAGAGCCTTGAAACACGCCCAATCAGACCTTAAGAAAGTGCACTCCTTTTTCTCCTTGCTTTGTCTGCGATCGCTTCAGATTTAAATGAAAACTTTTGCCTGCTAAGAAATAAGTATAATTGTTCTCTGGTAAAAAGTTTAAAAAGGCTATGAGCTTTCGACAGACTGAACTGCTGTCTTCGACGGATAAAAACGTGGTAACGGTTCTTCAATATTTGCCTGCTGTTACGTTCGTCTGCGATAAGACCCACGCAGACAGCTTCCGATGGTCGCAGACCGTTGCAGATCATATGGAAACCAGGCTTTAGTTACCAATCTCCGGGCCCCGGTTGTTCAAAAGGTGGATAGCGCTATCCACTGGATAACTCCATTGGTTTTGATAGTGTTCATCGGCTGGATAGTGATTTATCCGTTGGATAGCGCTATCCACCTTTTGAACAACCAAGGCCAGACCCCAGTTGTTCAAACGATAGATATCTGCCGGATAAATCACTATCCAGTGGATAAGCAATAGCGAAACCAATTGCGCGAATCCAATGGATAGTGATTTATCCGGTGGATAGCGTTATCCACCTTTTGAAAAACCCGAGGCCAGGTGTTTTAATGGTAGACACCGGCATCCTCTGAATAAATTACTACCCCAGGTGTTGTGGAACTGATTCAGTATTGTGTAGACTGATCTTTGTGTACAATTGTGTACAACTTTGATGCTTTGTTCGATTGAATGGGTCCTTGATTGCATTGTTACCCCTGTATTCCTTTATATTGCTTTTGATCGCGATACTGTAAAGGAATGCGCGGGACACAGCTGGCGCAAGTAACAGTGAGCAAACATAACATGGGGCATCCGAGTATTCAAGCATGGTAGTCCGCTGCTCAACCAACTGAGCCGTCGGCCCTTGATGCGACCCACAGGAACACCCACTGGCAAAGGGTAAAACAGACCGAATCAATCGGGTTTGTCTTGTTCAACAGGTTCATCAGGTGTTCTGCACCATTTTTTAACGATGTCACGGTGCTGGGATGTATTTCCTGTTTGTTGACAGTGGTTTTGTTCGGTTTGAGAGTGTTTGAAGATCCTGCGGAAACTTTCTCACGCATCTGTAAGGTGATTTTTTGTCCCTATCGCAATTTCTTTTCAAGGAAAAAGCAACGCTGTTTTTGAGACGACAAGATTAATAGTTGCTCCTAAAATGAAGAATTCCAATTGCCTGTTCATCCTAACTTCAAAAAAATACGAGTAGAATTTGATGGTGGTAAAAACTATTTTGCAGCCTGATATTTTCACAAATTTAGACGTTTAAATAGCTTTTAAAAGGAGGAGACAAACCCGCTCAGTTGCATGCGCTAGTCGCTTGCATTTGTCCTGCAACAAATACAATATTTTCGGATGCAAATCCCGCACGAATTGCTCGGAGGTAAATAGCAAAGGATATTTGGAGTTTGAGTAGCCAATCAGAGCGCGGCATCTTCAACTATCCACTGTTTTAGTATATACTAATATGAATTTATTTATTTATTTATTTATTTGACTAGGATGAAAATAGATGAAGGAAATTTAACTTATTGGATAACCCTTCCCAGTTTAACCTCGCTGTCATTACAGGTGGAAGCGTGGATTCTTAACATAGGATTTTCACTCGCGTTTGGTTCCATGTTTACCAAGACATGGAGAGTTCATAAGATTTACACAAACAAGAGTTTCAGAAGATTCAGAACGCCTACAAGCAAGCGTTCAAAATTTCGTGTAAGTCCTTCTCTTGAAACGCTGATAAGGAAGCCAATAAAAAGACAGTTTTTCCGTATGGCTGGAACTTGATGCAACTGCCTTCGAACGAAGTACAGCAGGATACATATATTGATTGTTTGCATCTCACGTCACAGCGGCCATGTTGGTGTAGAAAACAATGCAGTAAAATGTCTTTTGGGAATCTGACTATTATTATTCAAATATGGGGCTTTTTCTATTGTTTTGTACAGCAACATGGGCGTCTTATCACGTGGATGTTAACCAAGGGGGGGAGGGGGAGGGGGGAATATATATATATATATATATATATATATATATATATATATATATATATATACTGCAGACAGTACTGTTTCGGCCTTCTGGGCCTCATCAGTGCAGTGCTGATGTCTGGGATGGAGGTTAAGCTTATAAAGCCACCCCAAATGTCCCACATATGTGGTACATCTAAGCCATGCCAGGGTGCTCAAACTAGCCAGCTAGTGAGCATGCGCAATTGCTAGCGGCAATGACTCATCCCAGTAGAGTGCTCAATTTGGACATGAAAGCAAAAGCTTTGTAATGCCAAAGAGCTATATCTAACTGCAGACAGTACTATTATAAAACCTTACTCAAGAGAATAAAAATATTTACAACATACATTACTAAGCAAAACTAGATAATCAGGAATTACAAGCTAGAGCGAAATTTACAAGCAGCTAGAAAAGGAAAAGAAGATTATCATTATCTCGGAAATGGCAAATTGCAGGATGGACCCACAGAGAGCGAAACTTATTCGGGGAAAACCGGTGTTTGTCGATAAGGATTCTACCCTTTACAGATGCTGTAATATACTTGATTATGGCTCTGGAGTTTTCTCTACCGTTGTGAAATACAGCCTTATTTCGAAATTTCCAAACACCATATAAAATAGACTTGATCAAGTATAAGATAAGGCAGAGGTTCTTTGCATGAGGAGTGGGGAACTCATAAAAGAAGACAAAAGCGCAATTCGGCCTAAAAGGCGAAGTCAGGAGACTAGTTAGGAGGGGTAAGAAGTAGAACCAAACCAATTTAACACGCGGGCAGTGTAAAAAACAATGGTCAATAGTTTCATCCCTAGGGCAAGACGCACAGCGGGAGGATCCTATATAACCCCAATCACGAGGGGAGCGACGCACTTTAATCGCACGAAGAGTAATTAACCAGGCTAAGTCGTTTTTGAAGTTTTCGGTGAAATCATCACGGACTAAACGCCAATGACGAGACAGGGAAAAACGCACAAACACGAAGGGAGACCAAAAAGCTGGAAGAATCGGAATGGTGTAAGCCTTCTTTAGAAAAAGCGGATAAAGGGACTTCGCCGAAAAAAGAAAGGTGCGGGGGATATTCACAGACTGAAGGGAGCTCAAAACCGAAACGTAAAAACTAGTGGGCTGGGCAGCGCTGGGCGTCAGATTGTCGCGCAACGTTGACCACTCAGGCCGCAGGGGCGCCAAGCGGGCACCGCAAAAATACTTAGCCATATAAAAGCACTTGTGACACGACTCGCCAAGAGCGTTAACTAAGGCTACGAGGCGTAAAGCCTTTCCCTGACATACAAAGTCTTTCAAACCCAAACCTCCCTCAGACGTAGGGCAAACAATAGTCTTACGGGCCACAGTTTCTAACCTGGCGCCCCACAAAAAAGGCCAAATCAAACGGTTTAACTTGTCATAGACCCATCTGGGGGGATGCAAAACACGACTAACATAGAGAAGTTTGCTTAAACCAAGAATGTTCAAGATCAGAACTTTTCCAATCAAGGATAGAGACCGCGCCTTCCACAGGGATAAGGACTTGTCAAGTTTTGACAAACGAGGTTCCCAATTATCACGATTCACATCAACTGTACCGAAGACAATCCCGAGAATTTTCATTTTTTGCACCCATTTGAGGCCAAGCGGCTTGTCCTGGCGGTCTTTCCAAGCACCAAGCCACATGGCCTCAGTCTTAGAGACATTCAACTTTGCTCCGGTGCCTCTCTCATATAAGGATATTGCACGGAAGAGCGAAACAAGAGACCGGTCATTCTTGACAATTGCTGTCGTATCATCCGCATATTGCCCGACCTTAAACTGGATCCCCCCAGCCCCAGGCAGGAGAAAGCCATCGATGTCAGGAGAATCTCTAACCTTACAAGCTAAAACCTCCACACACAGGATGTACAGCATAGGCGACAAAGCGTCGCCCTGCCGTACACCACGATGCAAAGGGACAGGATTCGAAAGAAAATCGTTAACGAGAATGCGCATGTAAGCACCATTATAAAGCGTACGAATGCAATTGCAAAAGGAAAGACCAAAGCCATAATGCTCAAGAAGAGTCATCAGAAAAGACCTATTAACCCGATCGAAGGCTTTCTCCTGGTCCAAAGAAACTAGAATCCCCGTTTCCCCAGTGCGGTCAATGTAATCTAAAGTATCACGCAATAAAGCTAAATTAGAAGCGATAGACCTTCCTGGAACAGAGCAAGTTTGGTCAGGCTGATAATAGAACTCAAAACCCTAGCTAACCGTAAAGAGAAAGCCTTAGAGCAAATTTTATAATCTACATTAAGGAGGGAGATTGGACGCCAGTTCTTCAAGTCCTTACGATCATCCCTCTTGTATACTAGGCGAGTAACACTAGATTTCATAGATTCGCACAGTTCGCCATCACTTAAACTTTCATTGAAAACGTCGACTAAAAGGGGGCCAAGCCCCGACCAAAACTTTGAATAAAATTCAACTGTCAAACCGTCTGATCCAGGAGTCTTATTCCTATTAGAGAGGCTAAGGGCCTGTGTAGCTTTATCTAAGGAAAGGAGGCCCTCACAAGATTCTCGATCGGAATCCGACAAACGGCTCGAAACGTGAGAAAGAAGCTCATGTTGAACATCAAGATCAATCTCCTCCTCAGCGAAGAGGGCAGAATAAAAGCGCTCATGAGCCTCCGTCATCTCAGGAAGAGATGAGACCTCATCCCCCTTTGGGGTCAAAACTGA
>OX421447.1:3158907-3166407 GCA_949126865.1 Montipora capitata
ACTATGAACGGGTTAAAAAACATTAGGGATGTTGACTGAAGTCTAATCAGAACAATACGTGTTGAAAGGGCGTTACCACTCCAGCACTCACTCAAAAAGAGATCTCAAACACCGAGCACCAGAAACAAACTGAGCCCTTTTTACTTAATTGATAATACGTCAACTTGTGTTAATACTTCTTGAATACATTTTCTCTCAGCGAAATCCAGATAAACCTTTCGACATCATCGAACATGATTTGAATATCTGCACGGCAACCAAATTACCGCTGTGGTTGGCTCTGATCTTTGGGTGCAAAGGAATTCTGTTGCTTTATGGCCTGTTTATAGCTCACGAGACAAGGAATGTCGTTTACGCCCACCTGAACGACTCGAGTGTTATTGGTATTTGTGTGTACAACGTGGTTGTCTCATCCACGATTGGTGCTTTCTCATCCGTCATTTTGGATGATAAGCAATACAGAGAAATGTACGCTGTGCTCGGCTTGTGCATAATATTCCCTGCCACGACAACGATCGCTTTTATCTTTGTGCCAAAGGTAAGAACACACAAATGTAACTTGGAGGGGTATGTTTTTTTAAAACGTTGGCCGAGTAGCACTTACATTTCAACAGAAATGTAACCCACTTAGAGTAATAATAAACGCGCGGAGAACTGATCCTCTCGCTAATTGGGAACATGGTTCCAAGTAATCTCATTGGCTCATAGCTCGCCTTTAAGGAAAGAGGAAAACCGGAGTACCCGGAGAAAAGCCTCCCGGAGCAGAATAGAGAACCAACAAACTCGACCCTCATGTGACGCCAAGTCTGGGAATCGAGCTCGGGCCACGTTGGTGAGAGGCGAGTGCTCTCACCATTGCGCCATCTCTGCTCCATAAACATTGGATCGGAGTATACTTTTGAGTGCTATTCCTATAATACATCATAGAGTTAGCCCTGGAAAGGGAAATGGCCTACACAAGGACAGAGAAAAACTCAGACCAAGTTGAGAATTGGAATCAATTCTCAGAAGGAATCAGTTCCCACACTGGTCCAGCTCAAGTTGAGCAAGGAAAACAGTTTAAACCAGGCCCGCCTTCAAAAAAGCGACAGCGGGTACTACCAATGCCTTTATAACTGTTTTTAAATTTACATAAAGAGGATAATGTAAACAGCCTATCGCAGGTTTTCCAACTTACCATTAAATTATCTGAAATCGTATCTTTTGAAATGAGGAGAAAAGCCGTCATCTTGGGTTTGAATCCAGGCCATATTGGTTGAAGGCGAGTGCACTCTGTTTACTTCCCTAATAATAATAATAATAATAATAATAATAATAATAATAATAATAATAATAATAATAATAATAATAATAATAATAATAATAATAATGATGATAATGATATACATGAAAAAATAACTCAATTCTGATTGTGAGAAATACAAATGGGAACTCGGAAAAATCGGAGCCCCAGATGGGATTTGAACCCACGACCCTCGTGATTTACCGTAGTCGGATGCTGTAACCACTGAGCTACTGGAGACTCTATGGTGAACACATTTCACCCTTGCTTACCACATAGTCTCTAGTAGCTCAGTGGTTACAGCATCCGACTTCGGTGGATCACGGAGGGTCGTGGGTTTAACTGCCCACCCGGGGCTGGGATTTTTCCGAGTTCCCATTTGACAATGAATAATATCTTTCATGTATTTCTCACATTACTCGCTTTTGCAAGTCTGATTGGTCCCGAGAAATGCAGTTTAATAACTGAATTTTTTTGCAGTAATTTCACGAGAGTTTTTGGCTTTCAGATTGTCAAATTCGTGTCAGACTGTGTTATGCGGATGCATACTAACTAAGGCTCTGTTTACAAGCAGGTAGGGTAACTCTATTGCTAGGATTACCTTAGCAGGAGGGCCAAAGATAGCCCGGGTTTACAAGCAAAATTTCACAGATAGGGTTACCCTACCACCCGGCACAACTTTGCGTGCTTGGTAACCGCCAGCATTGCAAACACAATGGAAACCGCTAAAAAGTTGTCGCGGGTAGGCGAGTTGTCCCTAGCAGAGCGTTTACAAGGCAGCTAGGGTTACCCTAGCGCCAGGGTAACCCTAGCTGCCTTGTAAACACGTCGATGAAAAAAAGAAGAAATGTGTGAGTGCCAGGGTAACCCTCTTGCTAGGGTAACCCTAGCACTAGGCTTACCCTACCTGCTTGTAAACAGAGCCTAAGCCGCATTCACACACTGCATTTTTAAGCGAGTGAGTAAATGAAAATTTTCGCCTGTTGAGCATTCAACGCAAGTACTTTCCAAATGTGAAGATCAACGAGAACTGATTTTTTTGTCATCGTAGTAGCACTTTTAAAAGTCTCGAGGTTATTTAGCCGAGCACGAGTGCTCTACTAATTGGGGAGACTTCAAATTAACTGAAATCAGAACAAGTCAAATCAAATGTTGGTTTTTGAGGAGAGGGGAAAATCGGAGTACCGGCCGGGGAAAAACCTCCCGGAGCAGAGTAGAGAAGCGACGAACTCAACGTACATTTGTCGTCGAATCCGGGAATCGATCCCGGGCCACATTGGTGGAAGGCGAGTGCTCTCAAGGGAATTTTCCTCTGTGTTTTTCGTAAGGTATGAGTACGTATGCTCGTGAATAAGACGACATTTGAAAGAAAGTGGCTGTTCTCTAGAGTAACATCATGTGGTCTGAAATGGGGAAACAAAACAAACAAGCTAAATAGCTCTATTCATCTTCCTCTCAGCTCTTCCTTACCGCGCCATAGTTGCCCGGCTGCCTCTTCTCCTCACCTCCTTTTGGTTGAAGTAGAGAAGGATTTGGAATTCGTCCAAGCTACGAGCCGTGAATAATTTGAGTTTACAATTGCAAAGTAGACGTTTTCTTTTTTCTTTTTTTTTTTTTTTCATGTATACTCCGCCCCATCCTAAAAACCTTGTGGTATAGAATTTCAAGCTATACTGACCCAATTTGTTTATTTTCTCAGTTAAAGCATCGTTTAAGGATGAAATCCGTGGACAACAGGAATGGCCCTGCAGACAAGGATATCATGATGACTATTCCTCCGAAAATAGTAACTGAAGGGTGACTGTGTCCGTCAAGGGGCTCGAATACGTTACGATACGATATAAGTGATATTTTTAATTTTTTTTGCTTGACATAAGTAATGTAGGATATGACATAACTACGAACATGACAAATATAGGATATCATAAGATTCCTTCCATTTTTCCTCATTTAAGTGTCAGTCCGTAAACTTTGGGTGGACTAAGGAGCAAGGATGGCACATTCGGTTAGTGCGCGACCTTGGTACAAGAGGTCCTGAGTTGGAATCCCAGATCTCGCATCCTTGTTTCGACTTCTTTCCGTTCTGTGTAGCTTTAGTAGCTTTAAATACCCGTAAAACGGAACACTGATGGCGAACAATGATTGCCAACAGATCTATTTTTAATTAATTTTTGCCAACTGTCCAAATTTGAAATGAATTGGATAGTTTTTTACTTCAGCGTTGAACAAACTGTGCAGTTTGAGAAAAATCTGGATACTTTCCATCAACCAATCAAATGTCAAGATAAATGAAAGACCCGAGTATTGGCCAATCAGGTTGCAGCTATTAGGGAACTTAAGCAGCTTTGTGGTTTCTCTCAGACTTTTAAACAAATCGTCCCTAACAGTGAGAAGAAACCGTTTTTGGAAGCTATATAATTAATTAGAATTTACAAAATGCTAATTTTTCCAATTAACCTCGAAACTAGCTTATTTGTATTTAATCACTTTATCTGTTAAACGAGTATACACTTTAGGAGAGTACAATAAAGTTGTTGTCCTCATTGCATTCAAAGTTTGCTGGAAAAGTATCGGGCCTTGAAAAAAAAGGCACTCCGATGGCTCGTTTTTCGTACGTCCGAACAAATCTGATAAATCTTGGGCCCCAACTAACAACACTTGTTCATGATCTCTGTGGAGCGAGGCTGACAGGTTAAAGGGTTAGTACACAGGGTCGTAGCTACCGTACGCAAGGTCACACGAACGTACCCCCAAGAAATCAAAAACAAAAAATATTACTGATTTCAAGAAATCGAAAACAAAAAATATTACTGATTTTTAAAACTAAAATGAAAGAAAAAAGCGAATAAATACATAAGCCAGTTAGTTGTATTTGCGAGTAAAAAAGTTCTGTTTGCAACCGATTGCTTCTAACCGAGGATCTCGGTCTGGCGGTCTGTTCCGCGTTCCACATTCCTTGTGTTGCTTTCTAAAACACCCAAAACGGGTTTTCTAGCGTTGGGAGAAATTTTTGTACACGTAGCACCCTTAAGCGAAACTCACACTGTCAGATGAGGGTTTTGTTTAGACCGTCAAAAGACAATAATAAGCTCTCTTCCGCAGATTGGGCTTGTTCTTTCAACTGCAAGCAACATTTCATCGACAACCACAGTTCCATCTCAAGCCCCCGTTACACGTTGAAACTTTCAACTGAAACTTATATGCAACGGCACTGCAAAAAAAAGTTCAGAAGGCGTTGCGCCGTGTAACATAAAAAGGCCGAAACTAGTTCGGGAACATTGAAACTGGTCGCGAAATGTTGTTTACATGGCTTAAGCCGATACGCAGCGAAGTGGATAGTGATTTATCCTGTGGATAGCGCTATCCATCGTTTGAACAACTGGGGCCTGAAGCTTGTTTCACAAAATGACTGCTAAAGTCAAATATGTATGGCTTAACGACCTGTTTAGTGATAAGAAGGAACCGAGCTACGCCGGAAAGAAAGGGATCTGTCACACGGTCCAGCTCTGGCAAGGCGTCCAGAGGTTCCGCTACCGCTTCCAATTTTTAACCTGTATTTTATGCATTTGGTCTGCGCATGCACACGTTTCTTAGACCGCTACTGCTTGCTTTACCATTCTCGTCACCAGAGCCACGGATCGACCCAAGGCTCTGCATGGGAAACTGTATGTAGGTGAACATGCGCCGTAGGGTTCTCATAGCGAAAATTTGGCTATTTGAACGTTACGGCGCCTACTCACTCCTCGTGCTAACATGAATGCACCAATCAGAGACGCTTTTGATTGTTCTTCACGAAAACCAATGAGAAGACACTTTATTTCAGGGTACCCCGGAGCTCTTCTCTCCCTCAGTCAAGAGAAGAGCTCTGGGGTCGAGATTGCTTGCTTTACGTGAGACACAATGGCCTTAATTCCTGACTTGCCTGCGCGTGATAATAATGTCCTTAGCGGGTAATTAAGATAATAATTTAAGTGTGAGAGTGTTTTAACCTGGAATCTGTTCCTTTGTGTTTGCACAATTTGAAACCACCCTATTGCCTTTGGCTCCATTGAATCCTGATGACAACAACATCAACACTGTTATTTATCGACAGTGTATAAAACTGATAACACGATATTAATTGCTTTCCCTGCAAATTAATAACTACAAAGCTACTGGTAACAATGGTCGGGCAAGGCAAAAGTAACGACCCAACTTGCCCAAAAGGAAATAAATAAATAAAATTACAATACAAAAAAAACGTCCACCAATGATGTAGGCATGTCAGCCAACATCAACTTGGGGTGAATGTGAATAAAATTAAAATTTTAGAATCCAACCTAAGGCAAATGGTCTGCAGGAAAGCTAAAAGTCCAGGCCCCAGTTGTTCAAAAGATGGATAGCGCTCTCTGCCGAATAAAACTCTATACAGTAAATTGAACCAGGGACTACCTGGAAAAAATTCAATTCCGCACGGCCACATTTGACTTAATCCAGGAATTGCACCCATCTCACTTCACTCAAGTTACATGAGCTAATCGACCATCACAACAATCATCGAAAGCTAACTTTTTTAAAATGGTTGCTTAGCCTTAAATAATGTTGATCAGCGCCGTTTAAAATGGGTGTTTAGGCTTAAGGACTGCTTGAGACGCTGCGTTCTCGTAGACCAATAAGTACTCATCTGAGTTCGAAATAGTATTTTTAGGGTATTCCATCGCGGTAATCAATCAGGACTCAGTGTTTTGTCCACCACCCAGAAATTGAAACAAAAATGCTAAGCCAGAGCAAAGTTAAACCCACCGCAACATGGAAACGTTTCACTGATGGCGTTTTCTCACTATGGGACGTAGATAAACAAGAAATCAATCTGTTCGGCATTGCACAAGCTAACAACTTCAACCTAACTATAAAGTTAACTGCTTAAATTTCAGAAAAGGATATCACTTTCCTAGATCGACAACAGTATGCAAAGGAAAACGATTCGAAAAAGAATCTATTCCCCATACCAAAACATATCACCAGCCGACTGAAACCTTCCAATACAATGACAGAAGCATTTTACCTCTTGTTACTTACCCGCCCGGTGTCAAGAAGGGTTTTATCAACTGAGAGGCTAGTAGGCTTCTCCGAACAAACTCTTCGAAAAAGCGTTGAAGAAAACTGTAAAATAAAGGTTTCATAATTATCTGAAACAACAAACCCACAAAAGGGAGACCGTGCAGGTCTGTCACATCCTTTCAAATTTTTGTTAATAGCCTGACAGAGGGAGACTGACCTCGTTGAATTCAGCAGAGGCACTTGGCTAAGTAGCCTGACTTCTGGCTGTTATACACAATTGTGGTCTCATTCACACAGACGCCCTCCAAGCTAAGCCTGCCAAGTCGACCACATGCTGGAATACCCTACTCTTTTCGAATAGTGTGTGGGATCTTTAACGTCCCACAAAGTTAATGAACAAGGGCTGTGAGACGGGACCTCCGGCTTATCGTCCTTATCCGAGAAGACTTGAAAGTCTAACCGTTTGCAGATGTAGTTACGGCAGCACTTTCTCCTCAGTTATTTAAAGAGCCTGAGTGTTGGTCCGGGCGGAGTTGAACTTACGACCTCCCGGTGACGGCCCGGTGCTCAACCATCTGAGCCAGCCCACCGGTACCGGTGCGCGGTGATACAGATCTCCCTCCTTTGTTATGTTGACGATGTGTTTCTCATGCTAATTAGTTGGAGTTTACATAGGAAAAGCAGTTAGGTTTCTATCAAAACAAGAGGCTTCGGGTAGCCTACACTTTTTTCGAAGGATTTTTAGCCGACTTCCTTTAGGATCACGGTATTTCAGTGGGGTTGGTTTTTTTAATGTTACAATGTATTGGTAAATATCCAGTTAAATTCCGTAATCTGTAGTCCACAGTCCACATTTCGTGACCCAATGATAGAGTTAGTTGCGATCCTAGATATTTGTTTGCATTTGAAACTGTTGTTAACGGCATTGATTCCAATCAAAACAAGAAAGCAGATGCTTTGCAAGTCTCTAAGATGCTATTTGAAAGTCATACGATAACCGGATATTACATTGCGTGCAACGAAAACACGAAAACTCCTTTCCGGTTACGCACACAATTCTTTAATACATATTTCCCCATTAATCCCTAGTAGTCTTCCGTGGTTTCGTGATCATCGCGATTGTCTCTGAAGGAAGGGATACTGAGTCCGAATCCCGCTTGAAACGCCTTCTACGAGTC
>OX421447.1:3178907-3203907 GCA_949126865.1 Montipora capitata
ACCCCCGTAAGGGTGGACAGGCTTGAATGCCTCTTACACTGTTATGAGCAAAACAAAAAGCATTTTCTTGTCGATGGTTTCCGTTGTGGATTTCGTGTTAATTTTGTTGGTGATCGGCTTCCTTTTCAATCTCCTAATCTCAAAAGTGTCCTCGCCCAACCGGAAATTGCTAGAATGAAATTGCGCAAGGAATGCGACGCAGGCCGAATTGTGGGTCCTTTTAAAACTCCCCCTTTTGCGAACTTTCGTACGTCTCCCTTGGGCGTTGTACCCAAGAAAGACCCGTCTGAATTTCGTTTGATTCATCATTTATCCTATCCCAAAGGAAATTCGGTTAATGATGCTATTCCTGACTATTGTTCCTCTGTCAAATACGCATCCGTTAGTGATGCGATCACAGCCATTAAAGCCACCGGGGAAGGTTGTTTTTTGGCTAAAACCGACATCAAGTCGGCTTTTCGTATTATACCCATTCATCCTGCCGACTATTCCTTGCTAGGCATGATGTTCGATAACTTGTATTACTTTGACCGGTGCCTCCCCATGGGTCTTTCTTCTTCATGCAACATTTTTGAAGCTTTTAGTACCGCATTGGAGTGGTTGTCTTTTCATCGCCTGGGTGCCTCATCTGTTTTGCACATATTAGACGATTTTTTGTTTATTGCTAAAACCAAAGACCGGTGCGAGGCCGACTTGGGCAAGTTTATTTCTTTATGCCATCATCTAGGAGTACCTCTTGCTCCGGAAAAAACCGTAGGCCCTGACACAGTATTGCAATTTGCAGGCATTACCCTTGATTCGGTGAGAAGAGAAGCGCGTCTACCTAATGAAAAGCTTCAAAAATGCCGCATGCTCTTGCACAATTTTTATAAACGTCGCACAGTGAAGCTAAAAGAACTTCAATCTTTAATAGGCTTACTAAATTTCACTTGTCAAGTTATTGTCCCGGGCCGTGCTTTCCTTCGTCGCCCTCAAAAGGAAACTCTACTCAAGTATCAGGCCCTTCACAGCCCGCCAGTAACCCCCGTAAGGGTGGACAGGCTTGAATGCCTCTTACACTGTTATGAGCAAAACAAAAAGCATTTTCTTGTCGATGGTTTCCGTTGTGGATTTCGTGTTAATTTTGTTGGTGATCGGCTTCCTTTTCAATCTCCTAATCTCAAAAGTGTCCTCGCCCAACCGGAAATTGCTAGAATGAAATTGCGCAAGGAATGCGACGCAGGCCGAATTGTGGGTCCTTTTAAAACTCCCCCTTTTGCGAACTTTCGTACGTCTCCCTTGGGCGTTGTACCCAAGAAAGACCCGTCTGAATTTCGTTTGATTCATCATTTATCCTATCCCAAAGGAAATTCGGTTAATGATGCTATTCCTGACTATTGTTCCTCTGTCAAATACGCATCCGTTAGTGATGCGATCACAGCCATTAAAGCCACCGGGGAAGGTTGTTTTTTGGCTAAAACCGACATCAAGTCGGCTTTTCGTATTATACCCATTCATCCTGCCGACTATTCCTTGCTAGGTATGATGTTCGATAACTTGTATTACTTTGACCGGTGCCTCCCCATGGGTCTTTCTTCTTCATACAACATTTTTGAAGCTTTTAGTACCGCATTGGAGTGGTTGTCTTTTCATCGCCTGGGTGCCTCATCTGTTTTGCACATATTAGACGATTTTTTGTTTATTGCTAAAACCAAAGACCGGTGCGAGGCCGACTTGGGCAAGTTTATTTCTTTATGCCATCATCTAGGAGTACCTCTTGCTCCGGAAAAAACCGTAGGCCCTGACACAGTATTGCAATTTGCAGGCATTACCCTTGATTCGGTGAGAAGAGAAGCGCGTCTACCTAATGAAAAGCTTCAAAAATGCCGCATGCTCTTGCACAATTTTTATAAACGTCGCACAGTGAAGCTAAAAGAACTTCAATCTTTAATAGGCTTACTAAATTTCACTTGTCAAGTTATTGTCCCGGGCCGTGCTTTCCTTCGTCGCCTGATCGATCTTACCAAGGGCGTCCGACAGCCACACCACCATATTCGTTTATGTAAAGGCTCGAAACAGGATCTCCTTTTGTGGATGCGGTTTTTAGACGAGTTCAACGGTAAATCATTTTTCCTCGAAGATACATGGGAAACGTCGCATACCCTTGAGCTTTATACCGATGCAGCGGGCTCAATAGGCTTCGGGGCTGTCTTTGGTAAGCACTGGTTCGGCGGCGAATGGCCGGTTACGTGGAAATCTTATAACATTGCAGTTTTAGAGTTATTTCCTATTGTCCTCGCGATACACATTTGGGGACATTTAATGGCTGATAAGTGTGTAATATTCTTTACTGATAACGCTGCCGTTGTTGACATTATCAATAAGCAGACGTCCAAACATCAGAGTATTATGGTGTTGATCAGGGATTTAGTGCTAAGTTGCCTCAGACACAATGTATTATTTCACGCAAAACACATTCCCGGGTTTTACAATACTCGCGCCGATTACATTTCACGTTGTCAGGTAGCAAAGTTCAAGGAACTCTCACCAGATGTAGACCAGAATCCAACTACAGTGCCCGACAACCTACTGCCCAAGAGTTGGTCTCTAACTTGAGTGGCTTGTTGAGCTCAGCATTAACTAAAGGATCCCAGAGATCGTATCAACGCGCGTGGGCCGTCTTTCGTCAATTTTATGCTCAATTTTACGGGTCCCCTAACCCCACGTTGCCATTATCTCCTGTCTGTCTCCCCCTTTATATTTCATATCTTTCTTTCCGAAAATTGGCTTATTCTACGATAACTTTACATCTTTCTGCCATTTCTTACGCTCACAAACTCGGAGGATTTTGTGATCCAACCAAATCGTTTTTGATACAAAAATTATTGACAGCCTTAAGTCGTCAAAGACATTTAGATATTCGTTTGCCCATCACAAGACCAGTGTTGCATGAGCTCGTCCGGTCCCTCGAATACACTAACTCTTCGGCTTTTCAACGCACTCTATTTTCGGCCATGTTTCTTACTGCTTTTTATGGACTTTTCCGAATTGGCGAGCTTTCGACCAAGAGCACCCGTTTTGCGTGTTTAGTTGTCCAATACCGAGATCTGCAAATTTTATTGCGTGATGGCGACCCATGCACGGCTAAGATCACTATCACTGATTATAAACATAATCCTGACCACCGGCCATTTGATATCCTAATTACTCGGGATGATTCTGTCATCTTTTGCCCGGTTAAAAGCCTTCTTAAGTACTGCGAGGTGCGAGGTACTCGACCTGGCCCTCTTTTTTGTAATTCTGATCAGACACCTATTACTGTCTATCAATTTAATACCGAGCTTCAGCGTTGTCTCCATTATTGCGGTTTAGACCTTAGTCGGTACAAAAATCACAGTTTTCGCATCGGGGGCGCGTGTCACGCTGCCGACAAGGGTTTTTCTGATGCGCAAATTAGGGCTCTTGGTCGATGGAAATCCGACGCCTTTAAGGTTTACCTTAGATCTGAAAGTATCAATGCCAATTGACTTAAGTTTGAAAGTCCTTCTCCTGTATTTCGTACGTCCTGACAGCTCCGTAGGTCAGACAAGGGCTGCTATGTTGCTGTCCTTTCCCGTGTGGCCACTAAAGTAGGACAGTCAGGGGCTGCTACTTTGCGGTCCACTTTTTAACTTTGCCATATATAGCCAGTTATCAAACTACATCGAAAACTATAAAGGACTTGCTATAATATTGCTTTTCTCATTTGTAATATTTCATAACTGGAGGTTTACTGAAGTCGGTCAGACAGGAGCTGCGACTTCACTTTCCTCCGTTCATCCTTATGTCACCCTTTAAATATCGATGTTTATTTTGTCTGAGCCTTCGGCTGACGGTGTCATCGGTCAGGCGGGGGCTGCGGCTTTACTATCTCCCTTAGGTCCTTAAACTAAGTACTTTAACTTCTTTGGTTTCTTAACTCGTTGCACGTGCTCTTCGATTTTTTATTGAAGCCGGTCAGGCAAGGGCTGCGGTTTCACGCTTGCCTGTTAAGACTACACAGGCCTGTCGCTAGCAATTTCTATATATTATTAGCCACAGCATAATTCTCATAATTCTCGTGTTATCCGACTTCTTTCGCCACGCTAACTCTGCTTTTGCTTGGTGGGGCTGCCACAATCGGTGGCATGTGGCGTCTTTTTCGCCCCACCTTTGCTGAACAATGGTAATCCTGTAAACCACAATTAAGTGTCCTGGATCAAATTAAACACGCCACATGTGTGGCCAAATTCATCCAATTAATGTGTTTAGCTTTATTGCGCATTTTTCAGCAAACTAGTGCGACTTCAAGCAGAGTTAGCGTTTCGTAGAGTCATGCCTCGATATAAAACCAAACATTCTGTGCACGCATAATGTTATTTATGTCGAGCCATGACGGTCAAGCATTAATCCGTAAGCCTGGTATGTGTCAAGTATCACCACTGGAAATAAAGGGGGGCGTTCCCTAGAGGATAAAAGATATTTCTCTGGAGCAATTCGCCCTTCTTCCCTTGGCCCTCGTACCGTTGGTATCTCGCGAAGAAAACATTTTCCCGCTCCCCCCATCCCCAGTCACCGGACATCGGATTAATTGCGTACATTTAGTAATGTGGGCGCGTCTTTTTCGCCCCACCTTTGCTAAACAATGGTAATCCTGTAAACCACAATTAAGTGTCCTGGATCAAATTAAACACGCCACATGTGTGGCCAAATTCATCCAATTAATGTGTTTAGCTTTATTGCGCATTTTTCAGCAAACTAGTGCGACTTCAAGCAGAGTTAGCGTTTCGTAGAGTCATGCCTCGATATAAACAACTTTTCGGTCAAAATGAGCGACGTAAGTGAACATTCCGAATTTTGTTACCCGAAAAAAAAAAAAAAAAGGAAAAGCGCTGTGGTCATATGATAAAATGCTTATTGACTGAGTTAGGTCGGGCCGGATGGGAAAATATTTGGCGCTCGGTCCGTACGCCATGACCTCGGGCCAAATATTTTCCCGTCCGGGCCTCCCACTCAGTCAATAAGTACATAATATTGGCTCGAGGTCGTGGCAGTACGGACCGAGCGCAGCGAGGTCCGTACAAAAACGACCGAGGGCCAATATTCCCCAGTACGGTCCTGAGCAAGTTAGGTTAGTAAGTTGTTTATTATATGGCTTTTTAATTACCTTTTGCTTTGTTTTTGCAAGCCCGTAATCGGCCCGTGGGCATTACGGGAGAATAATACCTTACAGTTAAGTCACAATTAGTTATATCCAGTTATATCGGCTACAAACACAAGCCATATAATAATAGATTTTTTTTTGTATTTTATTGATTTTTTTTCTATAATAATATAATACTTTACACACACAAAGAACAAGAAACAGAACAAAAACAACAACAACAACAACAACAATATATATATATATATAACATAAACAGGATGTTATAATAATTAGTAGCAACAAATTATAAATTTCTTGCGCAAATCGATACCAGCACTTGAACTGTTGTTATCTCTCCATATACTTGCTCCATTTTGACGAGTGTATACTTAATTTATTATTTAAACTTGCAATTCTACTTTCAATATCATAAACTGAATCGATTTTTGATAAAAGAACGGAGAAGGACGGATTTAAAACATTATTTCTACAATAATAAATGTATTGTTTGGCAATAATAATAACATGATTCAATAACAAAAAATCGTCCTTCCTTTTCCATAAACCAAGTAATATATCTAAAGCGCAAAGTGAATCAATTTGGATACCTATACCTCTACACCAGCAAATCAAATCATTCCAAAACGTTGTGATGATGGGACAAGATACAAAGAGATGTTCAAGGGATTCGTCTACAGTTCCACAAAAAGAGCATTGTGAGGAATCCACCTTGCCCATTTTCTTTAAAAGGGTGTTTGTTGTTAAAAATGTATGGAGAATTTTATATTGAAATTCTCGCGACTTTGTATCCAGAGCAACCTTGAAAGGCAAGCTGTAAATTTCTTTCCACTCTAGAGAATATTCACTAAACAAATCTGTGTATCTTTGTTGGGCTGTTGGTATTGTTGAGACTTTAGATTTAAAATCCGCATAGACGCCCTTAGAAATAGCTTTACTTATTGGAGTCCGAATATCAAGCAATCTCAAGTAAATTTCATCTTGACGGACAAGGTCTGATTTATCTTCAATGCTTTCTGTTTTAAGAATCTCTCGCCATTTACAAGGAATCGCATCTATTATAGCAATCATTTCGAAAACATCCAGCGGAGAAAAATCAGATTCATTCAAACATAGTTAGTAACTATGCTGTGATCTGGGCGTTTCTCTGCAGGATATTTTAGATCTTGCTGATTGGTGACTGACTCCACGTTCAGACGTTTTTATTACCAGCCTAGACACAATACTAGCGTTGCAAGGACTGTACACATGGGCCAATGCGCATGACCCACTTTAAAACCACAATGTTATATGAGGCGACTGTTCTGAAGTATAATCGCAGATTATGCCAGGGCCGCTTGCGGCCTGCTGTATAAGATGGATTATACGAAGATAAAGGAGACGAATATATCAATATGCGTCCCTCCCTTCTCTCCCTTCTCTGCCAACGTGTGCCTTGGGTCATTTTCATTTTAGGTATTGTTTATGTTTTTAATTCATTGTCTTCTTCTTTTATTTGCAGGTTTTTCTGGTTACCGAATCATTCTGTTGGTTGCTGTGTTCTCGCTATGTTCAATTTAGAATACTTTTCCCGCTGTCATCTCTCTTGTTGACGCTCAATAAAATGGCGACGGGAGTGACTCGACACAATGCCTTATGGGTTGATGTTGTTTTAATCTTGCTAATTATGAAAGTTTGCTTTTAATGCGATGTAATTATTTGAGTTTTAGAGCGAGAAATAAAGATGGTTACACATTGTTATATTCGTCTCTTTTATCTTCGTACAATCCATCTTATTATTCAACACATTGTGACAATGTGCAAATATGCCGGGCCATAGCGCGCTCAATATTCGTCATGCGCACTCATTTTAACCAACTCAGCCTACGGCCTCGTCGGCTAATTATCAGGCGATATTCCGCGCGATTTCGCAGGATAATTTTTAATTATACTGCAGGCCGCAAGCGGCCCTGGCATGATCTGTGATTTTCTAATGCAAACATGTGCAAAATGATGGGTTCTTTGGAAGTGAACATGACTGTCTTTTCACCCCTGAAATTCGATATTTTTTTCTTTCCGTCACATTGGTTAAATTAGCATTGCAGGGTAACGTGACAAACTGATAATGAAAAAAAAACGACTTTGCAAATGTCATTAATTTGTATGACATGTGCAAGATATCGAGACCCTCATTAATATTTGTTGTGGTGGTCAAAGGTGAAAGCTTTGCTTTTTATCTTCCTGTACATGGCATGAAAAAGAGTAGTCTCAATAGCGAATATTTGGTCAGCAATTTTAATTATACGCAGCTACAAGCGTATTTATCAAATAAAGCTAACAAATTTACGTTTTGTGAATTAGCGTCAAGAGTTAGGTACTAAATGCTTTCCGTTCCCTTCATTCAAGGCAAGATTGAAGTCAAATTCAAGGCGATATGAAAGATTAAGGTCACAATAGCCAAAGTTCTGCTGATCGTAAGTTTGAAAATCCTTCTTTCAGAGTTAAAAATGGTGAATTAATCTCTTGGAATATGCCGAAATCAATTACGGCAGTGGGGAATATTTAGATGTGTGCGCTTTTCAGATCGCAGGTTGGTAAATGACATAAATATTTATGTTGCAATCTTGAAAATCGGGCACGGTGAAAAAGGTCTGAAAATATGTACTTGTACTTGGGGTGGCCAGCGATCAGACGTCCTGTTTTTTCTCGAGAAGATGGAAAAACGACGATTCATACAATTTCTTAACGAGTCGTTCGCCTGTTGCCACAATGTGGATTTTATTCTGATTGGTTGGAAAACAAAAAGAGAGTAGGATTGGTTAGAATTGCAAATCATACTCCAGGTGAAACATCGTTCAACATCCGAAACCATTACGGCTCCCAAAGTGGATTTGACCAGAATGTTTATCGCTTCTTTTACTTCGTCTCTTCATTTTTTTTTTAAACCCTGGTTGGACGAGGATTGGGAGTGCATCTAAAAAAAACGGGAAGGTTGTGGAAGTAACGCCTTCGCACACTTGCCGAATCGTTACTTCGATCTTGTTTTTAATTTTAAAAAAAGGAAAGTTTTTTAAAAATTGATGATAGACTTGCTACCACAAAATTAATGTTTATTCCGATACATTTTGTCACCTTCTGTAAGGTAAAGGAGTCAGGCTAAAGTTCTACCGTTTATTTTTATCGATTTCTTGATGGTTAGTCATTTTCACCGATGACAGAAATTGCTTGACTCGCGATAAAATGTTTTTTTGATAGATGAGCGACATATGTGTCGTGAAATAAATGTATCAGTCGTTTTTCTTCTCGCGAAAATCGTTGCGAAAATATAAAAGAAGGCGCTTAAACAGAGGCAGATTAAACTTGAGGAAGTCGTTAGCTTTTTTGAGGAGCGGCAAAAAACTAATGCGTGGTTGTGTAAACTTAAACGAAAAATGGCGAAACCTTTTTGATCGCTGTGTCTCGAAAACTGCTTGATTTGAATATCGATATTTACCACTGAGCCACTGTAGAAGAAAGGTACGACTAAAACGTGACTTCGTTGTTTGGTACAACTTAAGAAAACTTCCCCTATAATTTACCCGGAAAGATATGCTAATATTACATGAAAACTTTCTGTGTTGGCATATTTGCCTATGCAGAAGCGAATGTGTGCTGAACGACACTGTATGACTTCAATGCAAATCGTCGTTTTTTTTCCTCAAATAATACTGTTTTCCAATACTGATTAACTTGTAAAACAAAATTGTGAAAACGTATTGCATAAGACAACATTTAACACACGACCCCATAAGCTTTATAGCTTTAAACATTATCGTGTTTAAATAAAGGTATATCTATCTATCTATCTATCTATCTATCTATCTATCTATCTATCTATCTATCTATCTATCTATCTATCTATCTATCTATCTATCTGTCTGTCTGTCTGTCTGTCTGTCTGTCTATCTATCTATCTATCTATCTATCTATCTATCTATCTATATAACTGGCAGAGGCGGATCTAGGGGGAAGCTCAAGGAGGTCCTGACCTCCCATCACCACAAACATTACAACTGTTGGTTTTTCACTACTTCTTTTGAACCAAAATTCTTGCAAGGACGGGATCGCGTTTTGATGTTCAACTGGCTGATTTTTTTCTTTTCTAATTTCTTACTCAAACATTTTCTTGAGGGCAAATATTGTCCTGTTGCATGGTAAACAACGGAGGACTCCGGCTCCAAGCTTTACTATATAGAAATAACTTTATTTAGAATCTCAAGGACATAGAAGTTTTTCAGCCTCTAGTGAAATGCGTTGATGGAAAATAGCATGCAGTGGAGGTGAAAATTTAATTGACAGATTGTTGAAATAGTTACTTTACATTAGATGACATTGTCATATTTGGGCAGTGTGTTTGCATTTTGTATTTAACGATGCCATTTTAATCCATTTGCTTCAATCAATTCGAGGCATTCTTTGCTTGGTTGAGTGTAATTTCCCTGGTGAATGGTTTGCTATACTCACCTCCTTTGATTTATCTTGTTAATCGGTTTTGTTTGCACATTTTGCTAGGCATATGTATGATTTATTTCATGTCAGCCTGCCAGCTTTATCATCACAAGAATACATCAAATGGCTTGTAAATGCCGCTGATGCTGTCGTATTAGAAGAACCCCTTTGGAGAACAATAATAAAGTATGAATGTATTAGACTAGAGGACGTGAGAGCGTGTGGAAAGGTCTGGAATACTTCCGGTTATAAAATTGACGTTGTCTTAAGGTTATGGTCACGGCTTTTCCAGCGTTTTTACGACGGGAAAATAACGCTAACGTTTGTACAACATTTGTCAAGGATTTTAAGAGTAAAAGTAGGATTTCTTTTGTTAGTGCGTGAAAAGGACTTTAGGACTTTCGTTCAAAAGAAATCCTCCGTATACCACAGAAGTAGTAAGTACTGCATATAACTTGCATAACGAAATCGGCTGAAGAAATCTTAAATTTCCCCATTTTCCCCGTTGCTTTGGTTCATTGACTGACCTAATTTAAAACAAGACTTTTGTTTGGTCATTTGTTAATTTCAAAATGAGCTCCTTTTTACTGATTAGGCCTGTGATGCAGTTGAAAGCTTCGATTTCGGGATTTTTAAAAAAAAATGTAACTCAGAGAAACTTATTTGATTTCACTTCAGCATTTCTTGCCTGTAAACTTCACCTATTAGAAGCAAGTTCTCAAACAAAGGGAAAGTTAGATTAAAACCGTAGAATTTCCACTGTGTTGCATTGCTTTCAACTGAAGCACGCTAAGGCGGAGATTTTCTCTCTCTCGATCAGCTTCGATCAGTCTGTTTATAGTAATAAACGAGCAGGAGTGTTTAATGGGATAAAACACGACATTCGAGGTAGACAGCTATTCTTAGAGTTATTTTCATAGAGTTATGTCGTAGAGTTAGAGTTAACTCTAACTCTACGACATAACTCTACTGCTAGTCAACCTCACATTCGAGTTTATTGAACTGCTTCAAAAACATTTCACAAAACTGAGCGTGTCCCTCTGGAGTCCAGACAATAATTATACAAAATGTGACAGGAAGATATTAGCATACAAGAAAAACATGCCGGGCCACCTTACATAAAGAATTCTAATGAGGATTGTTTTATAGGGTTTAAAGCTCATACATGGCCTGTTTAGCTCATGTATTATTAATACCTTTTTATAGTGCTTATTAACCATTTCTCGTTTATGCAAATCACCCTAATACCGCGATTGTAGTTAGAAAACGCTGATACGCATTACGATTTTCTTTCCGTTTCCCAAAAAACTAAGAATAAAAACTTTTAAAGAAATTTGAGAAGATAATAGCTTTGCTCCTTGCTTACTCCTTTCAAAGGTCATGGCGCCGTTTAGACGGCGGAGTCCGCTTCAAATTACATCATTTAAATGCAAAAATATATATCTTAATATAGTTTTAATTTCAAGGGATTGATAAAGTCTTGCACTAAATTAATATTCTTCGAACAAATAAAATACCCTCGTTATGTGAAACTGATACCGATCGTAATCATTGTGGAGTGAATTGAGATATGACCAGATATCGATAATACGCGAGCTGCGGATTGCTCAGTAGCTTTTCGTCTTTTCTTTGTCTGTTAGGCATATTAAACTCGCAAACAAAAGTGAAACAGGTGTTTTCAGCCTGGTTGTGAAAGTCATCGGTTTGTTTTCTAAATTAAAAACTGTTGGTGAATTGTAAATTTTGCAAAAAATTCTTATTTCTAACCGTCGGCTCGGCAGTTTATTTTCTAAACAGAGTGAACTGAATAGAGGGTAATGTGAAGTGCTAGATTTCTATCCCATATGAGCCATGTGAGCGTTAGCCCTACTGATGGAAATGGGCCCACACAAGGACAGAGAAAAACTCTGACCAGGGTGGGAATTGAACCCACGACCTTCAGGTTAGATCTCCGCCGCTCTACCGACTGAGCTACAAGGTCAGACGGGAGCAGGCCGTGGGAATAGAAGAGTTTATTTTCTAACGTTGTCAATTGAATAATCAATATTAGGAGCTCATCAGGATGATGATTCTTAAACTTCGTTTCGCGACCATTCCCTCCCATTCGAATCTGTCAACTTGCCAGTAAAGCAGCCGTTTTGGCATGGAAGATAATTAAATAAGTGTCTGCCCCTCAGGCTACTTAAATGCGCATAAAGCCGACATTAAAGGAAGAAGTTTAAACCGGCGGAAAAAACAGATTTGTTCGAATTTTTTTCAAAAAAGTCTTTGTATCAGGAAAAATGAATTTTAGAGTCGCTTGAGTATTTCCACTTCCAAATTTCTTGGGTGCAGCTATCTTTAAAGATTGTGAATGTGTTCTGACACAAATAGCTTTTGTATAATAACAAAGTGGCCACGGCCGGAAAATTATGAAAACAAAAATAAAATGGCTAAAACTCATTTATTTCGGATAAAAACGCTTCGTTTGAAAAAGGTTTCAAACAAATTTGAATGTTTCCTTGACATTATGTTGTTTTTTGTTGTTGGAGTGGAGGTAACCTTAAAGACGCACGGCTGGCAAGGTTTTTTTTTCCAAAACCTCTCGCTATTGCACAGGCCGCCCAGACTCGGAGGGTAAAAAAATTAGAAGGATATGGATGGGAATCTCGATAACAAACTGAAAAAGATATTTACCGGCAAAAGTTCTCAATAAAAAAGCTGTACTTTATTGTAGTTTTTTTATTGAGAACTTTTGCCGGTAAATATCTTTTTCAGTTTGTTATCGAGATTGCCATACAAAACCATATAATTTTTTTACCCTCTGAGTCTGGGTTGCCTGTGGTTATTGTAGCTCTCAGATAGTACGCACGCTATGATCGGCTAATTTAGCTGGCCATATTCTACAGTACGGTCCGCTGTGTGGCTCGGTAAATTTGGAATTCAAGTTTTTCGTCTTGTTTATATGAAAAAAAAAAAACTTGTGAAAATGTTTGACAAGTATTTCAAAAGGCCAATAAGATTGATTCGTTTTTCACATTTTCAAGCATTCCGATCATTTGTGGCACTTGAACTTTCTGCTTGACTTCAACTAGTTTCCTTTCCAGCGAGCCTTATCACGACTTCAAAGATATAACAAATATCTCACTTCACTTCAAATATCTAACTAACTTCGTTTTCTCGGTCCGTACTTTAACTTACGGATCCTCGTTTTTTCCCACTGAATTATGGCGCGCAGACCTCCCTCTTCGAGCCACAAATAAAAGAAAAAACAACTCGGTTAGCAAGAGGTATACACAGTATGTGACGAAGCGTTTGAGACAACCATTCGCCCATCTGTTGTGTCCGCCGGGTTTCAGATAAACGAAAAAGCAGCTGAAAACTGTGAATTACTCCGACGTGTTACAAGACACTGCGGTCAACTTTACCTGGAGACCAAAACGAATGATAAAAAGATTTAGGTAGTTAGTAAGGTGTTTTTACAATTTTCATAAATGTGAACCTTTCCTTCGTCCTTGGAAGTTGCATTTGAAAAACGCAGTTATAAATTTGGCCGTCTCCATGCATAATCAGTTTCAAAGAGTCACAGTCACCCTTCCATCCATGAAGAAAAAGGTAAAGCAATAGGGTAAATTAAAAAAGATGTCCGAAGAGGCAAAATAATTCCCGTCTTATAAATTACTGAATAGAACCGCTTTTCTGTTCAGTATCAATGCAAGAAACGCGTGGTATTTTGGGCATTTATCGTTGGTGTTCCCCGTTATCTCTCCCACATTTGACATTCATCATTGCTCTTGTCACCGTCTAAAAGAATCATTGTGTGTTATGTTAAACGGAGAGATCATTGACAAAATCGATGAAAACTTTCTCTTGCTCGCAGCCCTCTAAAAGCACCCCTGCAAAACAAACTACCATATTGACATTTTGTTCTAAGGGACTGTGCAATAATTATCTGGAGAGGGAGCTCTAGATCTAATTGGTCGGGGAAGGAAGGGGGGGGGGGGGGGAAGCTAAAGTTAAATTACAGTGTAGGATGGAGGGCTTAACTTCACTTCAATGCCCACTTTTTTTCATTTTAGAACCCCTTCCCCCTTTCCAGATGATTACTGCACAGTCCTTCAGAATCACTTTCTACACGTTTACTATTGATTTCCTAAAGTACATTCGGACACGCCACTCCCGTTCTCATCAAGAAAAACAACAGGCTCATTTTCTCGAAGAAAAAGAACGAAATTAGAGATCGAAAGTTTACTTTCAAAGTACCAGGCACGTATTCTAAAAATCCAGACTTGTAAAGTATATCATCAATGTTGTACCCAAGATTCTTTGTGTATTGTATTCCCTTGTTCCCGAAATTACTTTCAAATTTGTTCCCAGCTTTTTGATCCCTAAAATTGTTCATCTTCCCTTGTTCACGAAGATATTAATTTTATCATTGTTTCCCTGTTCCCCAATTAAAATTAGCCAGGTTCCTTGTTCCCCAAAACCCCTGGGAGGGGCTCGTCTATTGAAGAGATAGTAATTTTTTTCAATCGTGACACGGGGATATTCACGGCTTGGAAAAATCCGAGTGCTCCTTTGCAGGAATCGAACCCTCGACCTTCTGATTACTAGTTCGGATGCTCTACCACTGAGCTATAGGAGACTCGTGGGAGCTAGGAGTCGGGGATACTCGGAAAAAAATCCGAGTGCTCCTTTGCAGGAATCGAACCTACGACCTTCCCATTACTAGTTCGGATGCTCTACCACTGAGCTATAGGAGACTCGTGGGAGCTAGGAGTAGGGGATACTCGGAAAAAAATCCGAGTGCTCCTTTGCAGGAATCGAACCTACGACCTTCCCATTACTAGTTCGGATGCTCTACCGCTAAGCTATAGGAGACTCGTGGGAGCTAGGAGTCGGGGATACTCGGAAAAAAATCCGAGTGCTCCTTTGCAGGAATCGAACCTACGACCTTCCCATTACTAGTTCGGATGCTCTACCACTGAGCTATAGGAGACTCGTGGGAGCTAGGAGTAGGGGATACTCGGAAAAAAATCCGAGTGCTCCTTTGCAGGAATCGAACCTACGACCTTCCCATTACTAGTTCGGATGCTCTACCGCTGAGCTATAGGAGACTCGTGGGAGCTAGGAGTCGGGGATACTCGGAAAAAAATCCGAGTGCTCCTTTGCAGGAATCGAACCTACGACCTTCCGATTATTAGTCTGGATGCTCTACGTATACCACTGAACAATAGGAGGCTTGTGGGAGCTAGGCCATTAAACTAGCTTAGGATGACAATTTGTCTCGCCACACTGCCAGAACTGAAACTGTTGAAACGGTGCGTGCATTCTCGCTATTGAAATAAAGGCCTGAGGTGGATAGACATCGTTAAACCCGACAGAAATGAAGAGATGATGTAGATTAAAAGATTACATAGGAAGAAGCAAAATAATTTCTAAAGGAAGTGCGTGTAGTACCTGAAATAGGTCCGAAGTGTTCCAAGGCTTTCTTCTGAGAAACGACGACGCGGCGACGACAACAAAAACGTAATTGTCATTCCATACTTAAATTCATGTACCTCTTTAGTTATCATTGGGAAATAAAGATTCACAGAATTTGGCCAAGTTGTTCCGTCGGAGACAATCCATCCCTAATTTCAATTAAAATTAAACACGACCGCTTTAGTTTAAATTATTGAGAAAAAATTATTGTTCACAAGGAAAACAATCAATATCTAAAAAACGCCATTTGTGAGTCTGCTAAAGAGTAATTAGTAAAAGGAGAAAGGTGAGAATGATTAAGAATAAATTTAACAGAATATATGTTGGTTACATCTCGAATTTATCAAGCTTTTAGCAATCGGCGCAGCTGTTTAAATACACAAAGCTTTCTCAAGCAATTAATGGTTCAGCCGATTATTTGCTTTTATACAGAATACTCGTTGTTAATCTGCCTTTATATAAAGATTACACAAAGGACAGAATTTTGAAAATTGCATAGAAAGCACGCAAACCTATTTTTCCATGAACTAAACTGTTTGACTGTACAATGCTACCTTAAGAACTCTTCTAGCATTCCACTCGTTCGGTCGTAGCCTTTGTAACTATGTGAGACTTTACAATACACTTCATAAGAGGCTATGCTTCCTTGAAACCCGCATCCGAATAGGGTTGTTGAGAGAGAAAAAAAAAATCGGAATGAAAAAAAAAAAAAAAAGAGTATGATCACCGGGTTAAAATGAGCAAAGTTGACACTTCAACCGCGGCTGAAAAAGGCAGGGTACATTTGGGCCACTTCTGTAGAAAATGAGTGAAAAAGATTGCTCTACTTTGTCAAATGTCAAATGCACGTCGATTAGTATCTCTTTTGAAGATTTCAAATTCATTTCGGTTTTTCAGGTCAACTGGATTTTTAAAATGTGTTTTTCTTCCCACTCGTTCGTGGCATGAAGCTTACGTTGCGTGTGGTTTTTGCTGATAAATCTGTTGTTTAATTTATGAGCTGTCATCTTGTGACTTTAAAAATTAAGAGCTCTAAAATTAGTATTACACTATTTTTTTTTTGTAAATAAAATAAAGGAACGAAGAGAAACATTTAAAAAAATTACCTGAGGGAAATTCGCGTGACGTCGTAGCCTCTCCTAAAATTGAGTAGGTAAAATAGATTCTGCCTTATAGCCATTTAAACGTGGAAAAGTGGCTGATTTACTTTTACTTGCTTTAAGGTAAGAAAACTTTATTGCGGATATGTTTTTAGGGATCAATTTAATTGAAAAGAACCTCCCCGGTGGATTGTGTCATGACGATGCAGTACGAACTTATCTCATTAAGGTCTGTAACTATGCTTAGCGAAGCGGTAACTATCCGTGACAAGTGTTTAAAACTAGGGAGCTTTCATTCCAGAACGAGTTCATTGGTCTTCATTCCACTGATCTCTACACTTATTTCTGTTGTGAGATACACAAAAAAAGAACATTTCGGAATGAGTTCATTCCGGTCTTCAATCCGATTACAATTCTCATTCTGGTACGACATTTCATTCTGGTATTTTGCAAACTAGCGTTGAGGGAAGTTACAAAACGCAAACGGTTTTTGTTCATTTTCAGGCAATCAACACTCCTCGATTTCGTTCTCTACCACAAACTGGCCTTATTCACTGTAATCATTTTACTCTTTTTAGCGCATATGTTTTTATTGCGGCCGATTTACACGGAACGACTTTTATCGCATGCGACAAACTTACAAAAGGCTTACTACTTGTTTACGATTGTCCTGTACGTCAGGGAAAATGTCGTAGCATTTTAAAACATGTTTTAAAACGCTGCGACAATCGCAAGTCATGTCGTAGACCAGCCGTAAGCTTGTCGGATGCGTCGAAATTGCACTGTGTAAATCGGCCCTTAGAGGGATCACATTACGGGTGCGTTCGATTGAACGTATTCCGGAATAGGAATACATGGAATAGAAGTTAGAAATCCTTCGTTTTTACGTACATTCACATTAAAATTGTCAAACACTTGCTAAAACGCTATTTTAAACATATCTTTATTATCCTTGTTGCTTCAAAATGCCAGACATGCCGTTTTAATTCATCACTCTTCGTATTCTTATTCCGGAATAGGGTGAATCGAACGCACCCTACGTTCGAAACTTGCGCCATCTTTAATTTGTTTTTCATCTGGCGCGAAATACCGCACGCGCTAGTGCGTCTCCGGACGATGTTGTCGTGTGGATGCATTACGAACTTCATTCCGAGGAACAAAACTCATTCTGGTATCATCTGAACAGACCCTCGAGATCCATCCCATATGTCGATATACAAATTGACCTCTTCAGCTTGTACGTTTTGTTTTCCCATTTCAGACCACGTGATGCTCCCTAGGGAGCTTTGTTGTCTTCGCCTTCGGCCGAAGACAACAGCGGCGAAGCTGCACGCATATGATAAGACGACATTTGAAAGAAGCTGTTCCCTAGAGTAGCATCATGTGGTCTGAAATGGGAAAACAAAACGTGCAAGCTAAAGTGGTCTACACTCTTTCTTTTTATAAGAATATCGAGGCTGAAATTTGCGAAATTTTTAGAATATTTTGATAATAAACCCGAGGCTGAAATTGTGAAAAGAATATAATTTGGTGCTTTGAAAATCTGTAAATACAATACATTTCTGTGAGAAATGCTTTTTTTTAAAGCCAAAACGGCCAAGTGTCGTCTGACGTGACATCTTGACCTAACTGACTGCAACGAACAGCGATGGAGCACTTGCACAATGTAACGCGATACAGATCTGGACACCAAACACTTGTAATTGAATATTCAGCCTGGGCCGGAAAAACAATATTCTTATAAAAAAGAAAGAGTGTATTATAAACGCGGTCTGGTGCTTGCGCTTAATTGAGAAGGCCGTTTCTTGCGGCGTGAGGTGGCCGCAGTTGTTTTACGTCAGGCAGGGAAATGTACGGGAACATCTTTGTAAATTCGTCGGCTAAGTTGAGAGTCATTCTTGGATATTTTAAAACGTGAACATTTTACTGATGGTCATGTCAACTTGTTTCTGTAAAATTTTCTAGACCTTTCCTGAGCAGATATAATAATATAATTATTAGGTTTACACCACTGTCTTTTTGATCCAAAGGTTCAGCGATCAATGCAAAATGATTATTAATGTTCCTTACTTAAAACTGGTATTTTTTGGACCTCTGTCAGCTAAAAAAAAACCATTGCTGTTAATTGCTTATAGACTAATCGATTTCCGTCTTCTTTTTGTAATCCAATAGCAACAATGAGGATTTAATCGAAATGCCCAACCATTAAAGCGAGACGTTTTTCGCAATGTTTAATTAATGAGCTAACTATTCTCAGTATTAAAACTGGAAGAAGAAAAATAATTTCTCCGTAAAGGAGGGCTGACCAATGTTTCAGAAACATTCTTCTGAAAAACTCCTGGTTGCCTGAGAAATTTTTTTGTGGGCAATTGGTTTTCGCTGTTTCGTGTTTCGTGTATTTCACCTCTCAAAGACACAGCTGTTTATCTTTATTCGACGTTTGGAATTCATTTATTTCTACGGGTGTGACGGTGTTAGCAATGTCCCGAAACGTTGGAATGAGGGGGAGAAGACAGTGGAGGTCATGTTTCAGTTCTCACCGCTCCGAAAATGCTTAGTCACAAGTTAACACTTTATTTTGGTAAGAAGGTTTATACAGATGTAAACGGCATGTACTAAAACCCGAAACACCGAAACGAAACCATCGGAACGAAACCGCCGAAACCATCGAAACACCGGAACGAAACCAACAAAACCACCGAAACAACGGAACGAAACCATCGAAACGAAACCACCGGAACACACGAAACAGCTATAAAAACTTGAAAACAACCATCGAAACTGACTTGATTGCAGTATAAAATTTGACCTCCGGGCTGATTGTCGCTTATAATAATTTCTCGAATGGTTTCCTTTAAGTTTCCTGATTCAGTTGCTCTTTACTCACAATCTTTGCAGATTCCCTAAGCACACCAGAAGATTCTTTCATTTCATTATTTTTCCTTTATTAACTATGTCAAGCAATGATGCGCACACGGCGAGCAAGTGAAAACGAGGTTGGAACAGTGCAAAGACCTGGGCAGACCTTCCGGTTTATCTGAGTAACCTAGAATTGACACAAACAAGACGCTTCCTTAAGCGTTTACTCGGAATACCATGTGGCGCAGAAGTAGGGTGATACATTTTAGATTTTTAATTTGCCAAGTACGGAACAAACAATTCATCAGGGGAAAGGACAAAACTTGGACCCCCCTTTTAGACCGGGTCCATGGGCCAGACCCCTATTTTTTTTAATTTCTTAATTTTTGTGTTGCTCTTTTGCTGAGACAGATTCCAAAAGTGCATTGACGAGCGTCTCTGATAGTTTTAAGATTCCTTAGCTTTATAGCATAGAAGCACTCTTTAAAGGAAAGGTTGCCTTTGCAAGTCTTCCAAGCGGGTGCGACCCTGGGGCCCGTTTCTCGAAAGTACCGAAAACTTTTCGGGCCCGAAAAGCCATCTGTGAAATTGCCACCGCTTGTTTTGGAAAGCCGGTCTTTTAGCACGTTTTCAAGGTAACAGAAAGAAAAATAACTGTGAAGTTTCACGACTTAGATCCTCTCCATTCTTGAGAGACAAAGGCAATTATGACGCTCGAAAATTTCCCGTAAAGTTACGGGACTTTCGAGAAACGGCCCCCTGATCTCCACAGCAGTCCCGATCGTTGCCAATGAGTTGTTTATATTTTTCTCGATATGTACAAATCTCAAATCTTCCAGGGCAATACGCTTTGTAGATTGTTCATGAGAATGGCTAGGCTGGTCCAAGCAAGGCATTGAGATTACATCGACTGGTAAGGGGATAGCCGGGGACGTTTTCAAATGAGCAATCTTTTGAATGGTGCTATATTCACCTCGTGAAGATTCGTCAGGAATGCTTTCGTTTCTTCAGCACTGACAAATAATTCCTACAAATGTATGTAGAATAGATTTCCACTTTACACTCCACAGACAACAATTCCACTCGTACTTTAAAAGAAAAACGTCTTTGACCATCAAAAAGATTTTTATTCGTATTTTTTACTATGCACAAATTACACTCGAACTCATTGGGAAATCTCTCACGGTGTTGATGTGGAGAAATAAAAATAAAAGCCAATCAAAACTCTTGGTTTCAATGATGTAATGATTGAGGGGTAATAACCAATCTAATCATTTTCTACACATTCCAGGAAAAATCACGTGGTATTGAACACAACGGTAAATCACAGACGCCCCTCTCAGATTTTTTTTTGGAGAGTAGAATCTGTGCACAGGCTAGAATGGAAGGGGCCATTTGGATTTTACTTAACCCATGAATGGGATCAAAGACACCAACCCACATCATTTTTCCCGTGTGAAAATCTATTTAATTTAGGAAATATGGTTTTATAATCAATCATTCTGATGAAGACAATATAATGAAATGAAATTATCATTGTAAAATAGCTTACGACATCATACATATATTCAATTTATTATACCGGTAATATTATAAATAACAAATTAATCTTTTTAAATAATAAATTTATCTTAATTTCATGGACAGTGAAACTGATTGGCTTTTTTCCAGAACAGGAAAGAACTTTTTTATATATTATTCTAGAAAGGGCTTGCATTTATTAGGGTTATACCTGTCTGGACAATTTCGATCGGCTTAGCAAAATAGCAATTTTGGTCAGATTACTATTTTGTGAAATGGATCAAAAATTTCTGGGCAGGTACGACCCTAACCATTTACCAATGCTAACATTAGGCCTAACAACTTTTGTTTAGGCCTAGGGTTAGCTTAAAGAATGTTTAGGATTCTTTCTGTATTTCTGTTTCTTTTAGTTTCGTTTCACAAATTAGTGTAAGCCCCAACAAAGTTCATCTCATGTATCCAACAGTAGACTCCAAAATTAGCCAGTCCCAACATGAACAATATATATAAGCATTAACATATTTCATAACAATAAAATACCAGTGATAAATGAACAGATATTGTTATTGTTCTCTTTGGGTAATGTAATCATTGTTAGTAATGACAAAATGAAACAATTTGTAACTGATACCCAATCTAAACATTGTCACAAAGGGAACACATCCCCTTTGTCACAAAATCGTCCTTTCTGAGGTTAAAAAGCTCATTAACATGCTATGGGACACTTTTAAGCAAAAATAATAATAAATCATAAATGGCGGTCCATAGAATAGACCGGGTCTATGGACCCGGTCCAAAAGAGAGGTCTATGTTCTTTTCCCTTAAACAGGTGACACAGCTAACCAGGAATAGTATGTTTTGCAACAGGTTGATGGAATGGAAATAACGTGGGCGTTATGTCTATTCTTTTAGCATGTAGCGTGACATCAGATAAACTGGTTTCAAGTGAAAGCAGCCGGTGAGGCAAACGCGTGTGAAACAACACAGAAAACATGTGAAAAACTATTCTTGTAATAAGTCTTAATTTCGGTACATATAAGTGAAAACCGGTATCCAGCTGCAAAGCTTCCCTATTAATTAACAGTGTTATGAATGCTGCGGCCGGTGACTTCCAGCTCTAGGTAGCTAACGTGAAGATCGTGAAACTATCAATTGATTAAAACAAGAAATAGACATCGGCGGATGTTCGTACAAAGAATAGCTGAGGCAGAAAGAAACTAAGAAATTCGGCCATTCATAACATACCGCTGTTGGAAGTTCTGTACTGGCGATTTCGTCATGCGGTCAACAGGCAAGATTAGAGTAAATATGTCATTCATAACATTCCTGAAGGCTGAATCCAGCATTTTCACATTTTAGCTGCATCGCATAATTGCGTCATTTGCCCTCTCGTGGAACTTGGGCGTTGAATTAGCAAACGAAATAAAATGAATCACACTGAAGCTCCAACATAGAACCCATCATGTGGTTGCTCCACTGTAGGTTATAAATTCTACGGAGCCCTGTTAGTGCCACCCGGGTGTGCGTATACTTTTTATTTACTTCTGGCGAGACTTTTTTACTTTGGGCGTGACTCTTGTTTTTATTTGTGTCAGTGGCGCGACTTTTTTTTTAGCTGGCGCGACTTTTTTTATTTGCGTTTTTATTTGGCGCGACTTTTTTTACTTGGCGCGACTTTTCTTAATTTGGCGCGACTTTTTTATCTGGCGTGTCTGTTATGCCGGCGCCTTGGTACGGACCTTATGTATCCCTTGTTATAGTGTAATAAATATTGTAAGCAATAATCCTATAAACCCTTGTATACCTCTATATACCCTCAAGAGAGGAAAGGTGAGAGAACGGATCCCCCTGCTCCATCATAGTTTTTTAAAATCTAATTTTAGTTTAATTTTTTTTTCCCAATGCCGCGCTTAACTAAAGTTTCTTTACGTCGTTATTACAACTGGCAAATCAGGTGCCTGTGTATGGGGAGGAGGGGGGGGGGGGGGGGGGGGGGAATCTGCTCGCTTACCTCATCCTCTTCATACCCTTGACTACCCTTGTAAACCCCTATATACCCTTGTAAACACTTGTATACCCTTGTATACTCCTATACTGCCTATATACTTTTGTGGACTCTATATACTCTTGAATACCTTTGTATACCCGCATAAAACCTTGTATACTTCTGTGTGCCCTTGTATACCTTTAAGTGCCTTTCTGGACATAAGTACCTATATATCCCTTACAAAAAGTTAAAAAGCGTTTGTAATTGTGTCCGTATATTTCAAATCGGGGTTTGTAGTAAAAGATGCTCTCTTCTGGACCGATGTTTTTGATAGTGTCGCTAAGGTAGTTAGGTAATCCAGTGTGCCATTCTGGGCATCCATATTCCATTATCGGACCGTCTAATAAAGCAGCAAAAAACTGACATAATAATTTCGGTTTTGAAGCCTGACTTTCGGACAATTAGTAAGATACACAAGCTTTTGGATGCTTTGGTAGTTTTTTATCAATAACGCTCGAAACGTTGGCTTTCAAATTTCTCTATGGTGGTCAATATGAGATATCAACCCACTTGACAAACCCATTTCTGTACTACAGGACGAAACTAGGTGGTGGAAAGTAGTGAAACTACTTCCTGTGGCGTAACGAAGTCAAGCTGCCAATTATATTGTAGAGGAGAACGAGATCTTAAGTGGAATGGCAGTTGCCAACAACATAAATCACGCTTTTTCGGGGTATACTGAGGTATACAAGAGTACACAGAGGTATACAAGGGTATAGAATGCAAGGGTATATAGAGTATACAAAGGTAAATGGGCAGCATAGGAGTATAAAAGGGTATACAAGTGTTTACAAGGGTATATAGGGGTTTACAAGGGTAGTCAAGGGTATGAAGAGGATGTGGTAAGCGAGCAGATCCTCCCCCCCCCCCCCCCCCCCCATACACAGGCACCTGATTTGCCAGTTGTAATAACGTAAAGAAACTTTAGTTAAGCGCGGCATTGGGAACGAGAACTTAAACTAAAAATAGATTTTAAAAAACTATGATGGAGCAGGGGGATCCGTTCTCTCACTTCATCCTCTCTTGAGGGTATATAGAGGTATACAAGGGTTTATAGGATTATTGCTTACAATATTTATTACACTATAATAAGGGATACATAAGGTCCGTACCCAGTCTCCGGCATAAAAGACACGCCAGATAAAAAAATCACGCCAAACAAAAAAAGTCGCGCCAGATAAAAAAAGTCGCGCCAAACAGAAAAAGTCGCGCCAAATAAAAAAAGTCGCGCCAAATTAAGAAAAGTCGCGCCAAGTGAAAAAAGTCGCACCAAATAAAAAAAGTCGCGCCAGCTAAAAAAATGTCGCGCCACTGACACAAATAAAAACAAGAGTCACGCCCAAAGTAAAAAAGTCTCGTCAGAAAAAAATAAAAAGTATACGCACACCCGGGTGGCACTAACAGGGCTCCGTAAAAATTCGGATTTTCATCAAATTCGGTAGGGCGAGAGGCTGTTTCAAGTCTCTCGCTATCGGAAATCTTCTCCTTCGCTGCCGTGTTGATTTATTTGTCACAGAGGGAGGTCAAATGTATTGCTCAAAGGGGTGTAGTACATTGCTTTTTAACCAATGAAATCACTGCCTTGTAATTCTATTGTCCATTTGCTGCACAGAAAACTAAATTCTGCCCAGATTATAACTCGGATACCTTTCAGGTATTCCGAGTAAAAAGGGCATTTAACATTATTTTCCCTGGGCTGCGATATGATGTAGCCCTTAGCCGTTCAGGCTTGCTGCCCCTCAGTCAAAGGCGGGAAAAATCATGCCAAATGTTAATGCAGAATTTCCGAGATAAAGGTTTTCTTTCAAACATAATACCCATTCCCCCTGAAACCCACCATGGGTATTCTCTTCGCTCTGGCTCTGTTGTAAATAGCAGTGTTAAAATAGTTGCAAGAACTGAACGGATGAACAATTTTTGTACTTATAAAAATCAATAGTAATATAGTTGCTGGTGCCCTTGTAATTCAGCCGTAGCTGCGAGAGGGGTGAATAAACTGATCAACCAATCAAGGCAACAAACAAAAATACGAGGTGTCGACACAGTTATGATAAAAGAATGTTAACGCATTTGTAAATTATTGTATTATTGAAATGTATTTGCATTTCGAAGAGATAGTTAATGGCGGAGACTGAATTTACCAAGTCTATTGTGTGCTTGTGTAGAAAGGAACAACTTTTAACAAAACGACTAATTTTACTTACAGTGAAATTACATCACGAGTGAAAGAATTTCTCAAAATCTCGCGATCTGCATGGTCATTTTGCCTGTTTCGATAGCCGTTTCGATGGTTTCGGCGGTTCCGGTGGTTTCGTTCCGATGGTTTCGTTTCGGTGTTTCGGGTTTTAGTACATGCCGATGTAAACAAAGTCGAAGGTATTT
>OX421447.1:3208907-3213907 GCA_949126865.1 Montipora capitata
TGAGATGACTCAAAGAAAACACATGTATAATTAACTAGTCGTGTTTCAAGATAAAAATGCACTATTTCCGGGCTCACACTATATGCCCCTTAGTACTTACTCCTAATCATAACAGAACAGTAAGTATTGTAAACAATTTATACCATTTTGTAACTTTTCCAGAACGGATTTTCTGTCATTGAATCCCGTAAAGTCCGAGAAGCCTGCTACCCACCAAACACACAATTTTGCAACTCGAACTATGTTTGCTGTGATAATTAAGGTAGAGAGTTTGCCTATTGCTGCAGGCCTTTAAAACAAAATTATAGACCTGATTTTCACTTAGGACACCAGCACAAAACGGAACGTGATGCATGCAAATAAACAAGATAGGACAAGGATAAAAAAAAATCCCTTTTCCTAGAGCTTGGTAATCACTGCTAATGTCGCGATACAGTTCTAAGAGAAAACGAAATTTACGAATAAATGAGTTTGTTCTTCTAAGTTTAAGCAGTTCATTCTATTAGTGTTAACGCATTAGCTTAGGCTTCTTGATTGCTGCCATTTTCACTGGAAGAATAACAATTCTAGGCTTGTTTGTCCATTTGTTTCGCTATTACATATCACGCTGTAATCCAGAGGAAACGCAAGGCTACTACACAGTCGAACGAAGTGCTACCCTACTTAGACTAATCACCTTCTAGAGGGTTTAACAGCAGCATTCTTTTTGGGTGCTCCCTTGCATAGATGCCAATTATGTGATCTAGGTCCAATGTGATGTCTGTGTGGACATGCAAAAGAATCAGTGCGGACAAGCGGTCTGATCCTGTACTGCTTCGTTTGTTAGAGTTTAATCTCCTTCAAAGCGGAATGAGCTCTTTCCACTGTTGTTGCCGACACTGGCAAAATCAGCGCCAAGCGGAGAATTTGTGCCATGTTGCAATTGGGGTAGAAAGACACACTCATTTCTGTTAGGGTGTTTTCGATGGTTGATTGTGGACTTGTTACCCCTTGCCATTCTCAGTCTTTTCCAGAGAATAAGTTCCTGTTTAAAGCTGTATGGTAATGGCAGGTCTCCGCTGAAGAACTTTTTAATGACCACCTCATCCTCCTTTTGAAGGTGTTGAACGTGGCAGGGTAGCAAATGAAGGGTCTTCATCGCTATGGATGTTGCGTGAGAAAATCTTGAGCTTAGATCCATGATTAGATGATCTAGGTAAGGGATAAAAACTGATCACATGAAATATTCAGACGCAGAACCAGCCACTACGTTATTTATGTGGGTCTGTTTGCCACATTTTCGAGGAACTGATAGTTCTACGTCAACGCTATTTGCCATTGCTGTGGCTTTTGTCCAGATGTCTTGGAATGCTGTTTCGGATGTCTTGACTTTCTCGTGCTTTTCAGTTCCTGCACAACAAGCGACACTCTGTTGTAGGCGGTGATCACGTCTTGGCTTGGCCCTTGTAGTAATAGGCTCAAACCTCTCAAAAAGTTTTAAAAGTAAAGGTTAACATGAAACGCAACAATCCACCTACTGCTACAAAGTTGCGTCAGAAGGCCATGAGCTTCAGTGACAGACTTCGAATCCCAGTTTCCGTTCCCTGAAGATATGGATGCAAGGCTATCAACAAGAAATTCATGAAGTAGGGCGATGCCTTGAAGTGCGACGTGTCGGTCAACCCATCTTGTGTCGCATAACATTTTCACTTTCTTGATTCTTCTTTCAGGTACTTCGCCTCCTGTCTGATTCTTTTCACGACTTACAGCTGAGATACACTCCTCTAGTTTTCTCTGCTTTTTGGGTGAATACTTGTAGAAAATCCCTACCTGTCTGACTGTATCAAGCATTACTTGCATTTGATGCAGTTTGCAGGATTTAGTAACTGCAAGATTGAGAGATCATGGTTCATGCAGTAGTAGTATTTAGCCTTGGGGTAGACTTGCTTGATTCTTGCAGCACAGCCTTTGTTAGCCCCTGCCATGTTACCCGCACCATCATATGACTGATATCTACAGTTTTTCATGTCAAGTCCAACCTGGTCGATTTTCTGTACAGTTTGTCTGGCCAGAGCCTCGTCTGTGACTTCTTTACAGTCAATAAAATCGATTAACCTTTCCACAGGCTTATCGTTCTCCAGGTATCAAAGAACAACTCCGATCTCCTCTTTGTTGCTAACATCAGTCACCTCATTGGCTTGAACTCCAAATAGAGGACCATGTTGTTGCGCCTTGACTTTATCAATTATTTTGCCTTGAATATATCTTTTTATACAGAGCAAGAGGTCGTTCTGGGTTGTTTTAGACGTGTATTTTGCGTTCTTTGCACAGATTTCAGGGTGCTGATTTAAGACATGATCTCCAGACTGACAGCAGAGCGAAAGTAGTGATTTTAGGTTTCCTAGAGACTTGTCAGCATCAGTGCTTGCCTCATCGTCCCGATGACCACGAAGGGCAATCTCTTGGCGGCCACAAAATTCTAAACACCTGAGTATAGATCGTAAAACCTCTCTGTTTCTTTCCAATTGCTCTTTAGCTTTCTTGTCCAACATGAGATCAACTCGAGATGCTTTGTTGTCCATAGTTACAACAAAATTCCTCATTAAATCTGCAGAGGGTTTATGATAGCTGCATGCAATTCATCGGTGGCATCCTCCCAGATTCTGTACACCTGCGTGATGAGAGTTTTTGCTCGCCCACCAGGTGTACTTTTAACTGGAAGGAGAGACAAGCTAGGCAGAACACACCATCTTCTTTTTCATCATAGCAAAGAAACTCAAACTGGGTACTGGTAAAGGTAAAGGTAAAGGTACACCTTATTTAACGTCGGAAGTTCCTTTACTCTCTTGAGAGTATTCTCCCAGGAAGCCGACGGTAAACCACTGATGCTGGCAACAGCACCGTCTAACACCTGCTTCTTCTGTTTATCTTTGTACGCCTTGCATGAGTGGAAAACTAAATGATTCTGGAGGGACTCTGTTTTTGATCAATTTGTGCTTTGTTTCATCATGATCACGGTTGATGATTTTTTGTGCAATTTTTCCTAAAAGGGAAAAGCTTTCCTGTGAAATATTATACACTTCTGAGCTAAATGGCTTTGATGGTTCAGCATCGTTCGTTTACCGTGAAATGATTCATACCTTCATGTTTAGACGAAGAAGTATTGAGGTTTCTGTTGTCAGAAACGTCCTCTTTTCTTCTCTTGAATATGTCATTTATCTTTGATTGTTTAGACTTTTGTGTCTTCTCAGGTGCTTGCGAAACTTCCCCCTCTTCAGTAACAGGACGTTTGGGGGTCCGTGATGTTGTTCTTGAGCGGGAGTTTCACATCTAAAGGGGCGAACTTGGCGTTGATGCTTTTTCTCCAGATTTTCGTTAAATTTATTTGTCAAGAAAACGAAGTGATTGGGTTGAAAAGGAGCCTTTGGGGTATTGTCTAGGCATCCATCCCTAGACCAGAGAACATAATTGTCCGGCATCTTCCCGCTTGTCGATACCCTTGGCCTGAGATGTAACCATTCAAAAGTGTCCGTATTCCTTTGTTACAGTCTGGGTAAGCCACATAGATTCTTTTCTGAAGAGGGGAGGAGAGGGCCATTACATTTAGCAGTGTGTTCCATCGCCCACTATGACATGCTAAAAGAGCTTCTTTTTCCACTGCCTTCTTTCTGTCTTTGGACTGGTATAAAATGTTATTGCTTTCATCCGATAACAACAAAGAAAATAATGTGTTGCCGTTTTGAGAAAACAGCGTTACGGTTGAACCATTCCTACTCTGTGCCAACTTCGGGTGTGTAGTATAGAAATCAGCTTGACTATACAATTCACAAGCTGTTATCAATCGAAGCGGTATTGCAAGGTTTTCGTTTCCTGAAAGATGGAAAAGGGAAAAACCTACCTTTACAAAAAACGTATAAAACGTACGAAAGGCGAACAAACAAAGTTAACTAAAACGACTAGAAAAAAATATTTAGTCGATGCTGAAATGATTTTTTTTAAGCTTAGGGAAGTCGTGTGTTTTTCGTTGACGCGTGTTGTTTGTTGTGTTGCATGTTGTGAGAGATAAATACCCGCTCCTCTGGTCAAAATGTACACAAAAAGCAACAATTGACTTATGGCCAGGGAAACTGCATTGTACAAACAATCTCCATTTCCTGTTGTTATGATTGCTCTGAGGCTTTGGGGCACATCATCTGGCAAAAGACATTCTGCCATAGTATCGTATATGTTGCCCCCTGTAGGAAATTTCCACTCCATATTTGACTTGGAGGAAATCTCTTCTGACAACTGGAAATAGAGCGACTCTATGCCAGCCATGTCATTACAAGACATCAGTTGAATTACCCGTCTGGAAAGCATAGTGATGATGGCAACAAGCTTTTGAGAAAAATAATGTAGTACTTGAATTGGTAATTAGGTTAGGACGGATTACTTTCTTCAGTTCTTGACTGTAAAGGAAGTCACGAAAACATATAAATGCATATATGGAAAAAAAGGATGTTGAACAGTTAATTTGCTATACAGTACTGTCAGTCGATCTACGAACAATTTTTATGCTCAGCTTGCGCATTATTACTCATGCGCTGTAAGCGCATGAGGTATAAAATGCCCTCCATTTCTTGTTTTCCGTGTAACATTAGTGCATGGAAATTTATGCTTGCATACATTTACAGACTGTAAATTTACGTGGGGCGTGGGGTAGGGGATTATTCAAAACAGTTGATAGCTGCTGAAAAATGCATTGTTGAGTCAGAACAATTAATAGAAAGACTTGAAAAAAAGTAGTAGAGTCTTAAAATGTATGTATGCTTGGAATATCAGTCCATTTTGCATGACAAAATAAACAGTGCGTGTTTGAAGAAATCAACGATCCCTCTCATGTTTCAAGCCCTTAAGTAGACTTGCCAAAATTCCACCTCACGAGAATCCCGGAAGAAAATGTTTTGGCGAGCGAAGCGTGATTTTTCGGACGCGAATCTACTCGAAACGAAGGACTGATGTGCATGGTCGCGCCCGAATCA